>CM021110.1:27842249-27929983 GCA_007115665.2 Sequoiadendron giganteum
ATTGATTAACTTGAATTCTACATTACTCTAGTAAATCCTTACTAAGACTGTCAACCAATTCTGATTCTCTTCTATGGGATTACAGTACACCATGGATGGGTTCCACACTATCCCCAATCCCACAGAAGCCCCTATCGACTCTTTAAGAATCCCTTCCCACCCTTTCCAACACTTCAAATGCTTTTCCTACTCCTTACTCCATTTTGTCTCCTGGATTAGTAGAATATCTGGCTTACTACTATCTATTTGACGCCTGAAGTGGTGCCACTTGCTAGGGGCGTTCAAGCCCCTAACGTTCCAACTTATGATTTTTATGGTTCCCCAGGAAGGGGAAATCCCTTCCCATTTCTAAGAATCATTTGGCCCAATTTTGTTTGGCCTTTAGCTGAACTCGCCACTTTTAGTTTTTCTTTGCTGGGTTTACGTCCTCTTTGACTGGCGGACTTGATCTTTGGTGTTTTCCTTGCCGACGGGATTTGTTCAATTCCTCTCTCATCCATTATGCCCTCCTAAAACTCCTCAAAGCTTTCATCACAGTCTGACTCTGATTCAATACTACCTTGATCCTGACCCTCCTCCATCCCTTCTTCTAGATCCTTATAACTGGTGAGTACCTTCATTGGTGATGCCTCTAGGGCATCTGGCTTCTAATTAGTCTCGCTCCTTTCTATTATTTCCACCATCTGATTCTCAATCCTGATGTTTGTGAGATGGGGAAAACCTTCTTCATACTGGGGATCTAGTCCAGGTAAGATTGGCTGTTCATATTGATCAGGCCAAAAGTTTCTTTGACTCTCCTCTTCCTGTGAAACCATTGAGTTTCTTTCCCTCCACTCTACCTCCTCAGTTCTTGATTTTGGAGGTCTTATTGACTCTATCAACTCCTTTTCCCCATATTCGATTGGTGGCCTTGTCTCCAAACTAAATTCCTTCACCTTTTCAGGCTCTTTCTCCCGTTTGTCTGCAGTGGTATTGCTAGCCTCCCCCTTTTCTGTGCACTGTTTCTTGCCATGCTCCAATGATTTACATTTAGGATAGATTTGTAGGCTATATTCCCTAATCACTTCTTGTCACCAAGAGGCCACCTCATAGATGTGGTCTAGCACCTTTGACAATTCTATACCCTGAGCTTTTGATACACAAATTCGAAAGTAGGATCCTTTTTCCACATCCTCTTGAATATTATCTACACTCTGTAGTTTGCCTATCTGCCTACTTATCTCCTTTAGGGTTTCATCCATCTAGTACTTCGAGGGTAGATTGTATAGTCTCATCCACACTGCACTTTCCTTCGTCCATGTTTTTCTTGGATCAAAATTTAGATGCCATTCTATAGAATGCAGTTGGGCACCATCCAGAAAGTAAGGTCTTGTTTCTAGGGCCTTATTCCTCCTCTTTTGGTCCGAGAATTTAATCAGGAACCAATTATTCTCCAAGGCTTTCACTGCTAGAACCTCTCCCCAAGTTTTATTACACCATTCTTCCAAAACTATCTAGCTTTTGTGACCTTCACCCCCCCATTTGACAAACATTCCAATTTCTTGCAGTGATTCACGAATTCTCTTGAAAGTTTCATTATTTACACACATATAGGGTATAGGAGTTGGTGTGGACTTACCCTCATTCACTTCGCCCTAGTTTTCTGATCCAGTGTCCATGTCTAACTTGGTTGTTGGAGCCTTTTTGTGATCCTTTTGGCGCCAATTTTTGGTCAAGTCTCTTTCCGCCCTTGACTTTTTCCCGAACCACCCATTTGATTTTTTGAAGTTTTGCCTACCTCCTCTGTTGAAACCTTGATTTCCTCCCCACCTTTCATTCACCTTGACAAAGCGGTTAGGTCTCACCCATGGAGGCCCTTGTCCCTGCCCAACCCGATTTCTCCTTCGCTTATATTCGGCTTTTGGCTAGTACCGAGGTTGATAGCAAGGGTGACACTTATCCACCCAGATACTGTTCTCCATCACCCATTGGGGCCTATTCATTTTTGATCCTGAGGTCGATTCCGATTTTCCATACGCCATCCATCCTTTGTTGATTCTCTCCCTGAATTCTTTGAAAGGAACCATTCGCTCTAGCTCCTCACTCCATTTTCCTTACTTCTTCTCTCCGCTTCTTGTGCTAGTTTCCACTTCTAACCGCTACCCACCTCTGGCATATCATGTCTCTGATTCTTTCCTTGCCACACCTACTGGCCTTCATGTTTCTGGTCCTCGCCCTTCCCCACTTTGCAGTCTTTGCTTTGCGCCGCCTCGCTAATTTTCCCCACCTCGCTGATTTTCACCATGACATTCATAGTTATTTTGATCAAATGACGAGGGAAACTATTTTTCTAACAAGCTTTGTCAACATCTAAAAAATCTATACAAATCCTAATTATATCATTCTTCTTGAGAATAGGAAAAGTATTTAATGTGATAGGGAATATTCAATAGGTTTTATGAAACCCACCTTTAGTAACTATACTAGCTCCTCTTTAACGATGAGGATTAACACATGTTTAATGAGCTTCAACTTATAATCAATAGGTTTTATGTTAGGATTTTTGACCAAGTTGTGATCTACTATAGAAGTATCCAAATGTGACATGTCTAAAATACTCCTATGCAAAAAAAATAACAAATTTAGTTCGAAGCATTTTATAGATCTTGATTTCCTTAACGGTTAAACTACAACCAAGTTTGATCTTTCTTGGCTTCTTAGGATTTCTTTTGTTTATCTCAATAGTTTTCTCCATAAAAAAGTCTTGCCTTATTCAAATTATGGGGGAGCTAGAGGTAATTATAGGATATCACTAACCTCTAAAACATCCATCTCATGTTCGAAATTAATCTTTTTTATTCTATTTTTTGATTGTAAAAAACTTGGGGATATTGCATATTCTTAGGGATTCACCATCCCTCTTCATGTTGATCCACAAGTTATTTCAATTTTTGTTTGTACTTTTTTCCATTATTATTTTTACATCCTTTATTCTCTTACCCAATTTGAATCCCTATCTTGTGTTTCTTTCATAACTTTGTTCTTTTATTTCATCTTTTTTCTTTTTCCTCTCTAATGCATCCCATATTACAACTTAGAATAATGGAGTTCATTGTGATATTTTTTATTTATACACCACAAATTAAAATGAGTTTATCGAAACCTCTCTTTTGAACATTCTTGATTTTTATTGTATTCACTTATCATTCCACATATTATATATACCACTTGTGCCTACTTTCATCATTTACACTTTCATACTTTCCATGAAAATTTCTTGCTTTAGTCATAAAGACTATCGTAGTTTATCTCTCAACACTTCATCCGTAGCCTTCTCTTATCCTTACCACCATATGCTAAGTTTTATGTTCATAATCAAGTCCATGAATACCTCTCCCCTTCTCCTTTTCTTGATATAAAACTCCACAACTCTTAGAATCTCACAGTGGATCCTTTCCCCCAACTTCCTCATTTGAGTATTGAGTAACAAGAATCATTCAAATGTACGTAAAAGGAACATGTCCATAACCACCTAATCTAATATTAAATGATGAGCCTTTTAAATATTACTAGTTTCATGGGGTCAAATCATGGGATGGGCAACACATGAAATAAGAAGAAGAAGAATAAAAGAAGGAAAAAGTCAAAATAAAGAATTACTATTAAATTCATGAAAGCTTGAGAGACACAATTTAAAGACATATCAAAGAATATTGAATTCCGCATTGAATCAAATCAAATTCACCCTACCAAATTTAAGATGTCCCATTTTTCTTTATTTTCCTTTCTTTGATCCATTGTGAGTAATTCTAGCATTAGCTCTTGAGTTAGGATGCTTCTTTTCCATTTTCCTAAATATACATGGTTTAAGCACGCACATATACTTCAACATATTCCCCTCCTTCCATTCTTATCTCATGATATAGATATATACTTGAATACTCCTTTTTATCCCTTAAAAATCCTTAGTACATCATGATGAAATGTTCAAGAAATCCATTGCAAGGAATCATCACTCCTATCCACATTGCATCTAATTTTTTCACTTACAAGCTAAAGAACATAGAAAGAATTAAGAAAGTTCCTTATGGACCTAGTGGATAAATTGAGTACACTCAAAACCCATTGATTTTGGTCATCAATCTCAATTATCCTTTAGAGCCTCTCTTGTTTGCCTTTTCACCTTTGATCGATTGTCTTCTCACTTATTTGTTGTACTTTCTCATTTTTGGGACTCAAAATTTTTCTTTGCCTTTTTTTCTTTTGATTTACCACCTTTGTGTTTTTCTCACTTTGTTTTCTTCTTTCGTTTTTCCTTTTGTTTCTCAGTTTGTTTCCCCTTTTTTAATAACTTAGCTGCCACTTGTTGCTTGTTTCCTTTTCACTTTTTCCTTTGTTTCTCACCTTCTCTTTGTTGGATTTATCATTTTCATATTTTGCCTTTTGGTTCTTGTCTTTCTTCATGCTTGTGACTCATCTCACTAAGTTCAATTTGAGAATAATGACCCATACTTAGTTATTATAGTATATGTAGACACATAAAAATGGCCTAGACCCGCAAACCACATTTTTCTATATCATGCTTCGTCTCAACATAATTAAAATATTTAATTATGTCCTATAGTCCAATGCCGACTATTAATTAAATAATTCTTAATTATTTAATTAATTCACGTCTTTTATTCTTCTTGACTATTTAAATAAATAAATTACATTTATTATTTAAATACGTCGCTAAATGCTTATGCCACTCTATAATTAAATAAATTCCTAAATTTATTTAATTATTATTAGTCCATTACTTCCTCCCGATTATTTAAATAAATAAACTTTATTTACTTATTTATTTAATACGTCATTAATTATTTATGTCTGCTCATAATTAAATAAATTCCTATTATTTATTTAATTATTATCCTCTTCAACTTTCTTTCTAATTTTAAATAAAATCATATTTAAAATTACCCACTTTCTAATTTTCCTCCACAATTGAATAAGTTTAATTATTAAATTGTCTTTTTGATTTTCTTTCTAAATTTAAATAAAAGCAGTTTATTTAAATTGACAATTTCCCTCTTTCCAAGTAAATAATTTTAAATTATTATTATCTACTGTCACATGAATTCACCATTTTGGAATTAATTTAAAATATTAATTTCAAAATAGCTTTTCTCTCCACAAAGTAAGTTATTTCTAAAATGACTTGATTTTCTAACTCATCCTTTTTCTACTTGCTAATTCTCATCTCACTGTCACAATTATTCTCTTCGCTTGATTTAATTTCTTAAATTAAATCTCATCCACTCAATTTGAATTTCATCCTGGAGTTGCCCTAACCCTAATTAAGGGGTTGCTATTTTAAATCTTGACCACAAATTCTAGGGCACTTTATCAATCTTTAATCTCATCCGTCCATACAAAATTGCATTTTCTATAAAATGCCAATTTTGTCTTCATTTCAACATCTCTTAATATCTTTGAATATCTTTAAAATGTCTTAATTTAATCTTGAATCTTGCATCTTAGAATTTGATCTTGTGTCATTTTAGTTACTTGCATATAGAATTTAATTTCTTTTGCATAGCTTATAGGAAATCCTTCAACACTTGGCTTAGGAATAGTCCATAACATAGAAGTTTTCTCATCAAAATCTGAGGGCATACTTCACATTTCAGAAAAGCTAGAAGGTACAACAGAAATCAGTCATGGAGGATAAAGGAATTGGTGAGCTCGTTTCATCTATTTATTTTATTTTTTCCTATGCATTCTATTGATATTGTGGATTTGATTAATATACTGTGATGTTTGCTAACAACCTAATCTTGCAGGAAAATCTATAGTTACAGTATATATTATTATGATTAACCTTAGACCCATTATGAGATGCAATTTCAACCATTGTGATTTTTTTCACTTCACATTTTTCCTTTGTGTTGTTCTCTTGAGAGTGTATTTCCTTTGGATTTATCTTTGCTTCATATATCTCTTGTCAATCTATTTTGGTTAATCATATTTCAATATTTATTAGTTTTTTTATTCCTAGTAGTATGTTCCCTTTATCATCATATCCTATGAATTCTTTCTATCACTATGCTACTTGGTCACTTGGGGGCATGAGATATATTTTCCCTCATAAATTTCTTACCTTCTCATCTTTTTGGAACATAACCTAGATGTCCTTTTTTGCAAGATAGATCCAAGCCACTCCCATTAGGTTGAAAAACCAAAAGGGTGGCCTAATGGAGGCAAATGGTAATGATTGGAAGGGTTCCAAAGGATTTTAACAAAAGAAAAATCCCTATGGAGCACAAAGACAACCAAAGCTACTGTAGATTAATAAAAAACAATGCAACACACACAAACAACTTGCAACAAATCTAGAGAGACAAATATGAAAAAATTTAGATAGGGACATGTCCCTATATGTAATAATAAACATATATGTACCACATCTACGTAGGAGATAGAGAGAGATTAAGGAGATGATACACATTAACAAGAAACAATAAATGATAATATAGTAAAAAATTATAAGACAAATAACAATAATAATGATAATTGTATATGAGACAAATAATATATTGATAGATAATGAATAATGTATGATTACATATTACATTATGATATCAAAAATGCATGAAGGTTGTTGGGATTTGATATATGTATGGTGTATGAATTCATGTTTATTTTTCTTATGTTATTTTTAATCCAATACAATTTTCTATAATCTATTTCAGACGTTAAAATTCTCTTCCTTATCCATCACACTAAGGTGAACTATAACATAACATAGAAATATCAAAGATCTCTATTTTGAAATTTCTTGTCAATATCTAGTTTAATTGTTATAACCCTAGTTGTTGGTAATAAGGAGAGGACCGAAACCAAGGAAAGTGTTGCAATGAGAAAAAATCTAGAGGGAAGATATTATAGTTAATAAGGGTAGCGATTATGATATTGTGTAGTAGGGCACATTAGTTCTTAGTTGCCAAAAGGGGGGTTATGCACCTAGTGGTGAGAAATAGAATGGGGAAATCTTGAAAATATGTGACCATTGAGGTAAGTATAGTTTAAACCATCAAGGATGGATAAAATGATTACATAAACCAAATAAAAAAACACCCATGGACAAAGGAGATAACAAGAGATTGTTGAAGGTATTGAGATAACATTTGAGATAAACATTGATGAGGAAAGGAGGTTGAAATAGATTTAATAGAGAAAGGAAAGCTACCATAGAAGGATTGAAAAATATAGGAAATCCTCTTTGGAGCACACTTGGAGGGTTCTTGCTAAAAATTTGGAGAGTCTACAATAAAAGGGATCTATTGGTGATTTGAGTTACAAGTCCCAAATCCCTAAGTTTGAATAGTCTTCTAGGTGCTAGGGGTGTCAAACCTAGGAATAATATCTAAAAAGCCTATATATTGAGGTTGGGAAATTGAGAACCAACTATTGAGGTGGGTAAGACTTCCTTCACTTTTGGATTTTATAAACCAAGGGGGTTTCCCTAAGTTGCTGCAATAGATATCACCATAGAAGCACAATACTCACCTTGACACAAACCCCACCCATTGAACAATGCACCCCTATTATGGTTGTCACTTTGTGCCTACATGTTGGTTTTGGGAACTCAAGGTAAAGCACCTTATTAAAATAGATGATCTATAATATGAGTGGCTGAGAATGTGTTTTATGATAAACCCTTTATGTTGTTATACATTTAGATGTGGAAATGAGCACACTAAAATGGATATAATTGAAAAGATGTTTATTTTAATATATTATGCATGTGTTTGTTATGGCGTAAAATTTCACCCTAGTGCAATTTCCCATAACACCACTCTTACTTTAGCCTTATAAATTGATAATACTAAATCTTATTGGTCTAATACTTTTGTCCCATCTGTACCTTGTCATTTTTTGTCGATGGAGGGAATTTTTACTAGGATGCTTCCGCACTATGCGAATGTACCTAACAAATTCCCAAGTCAGTGGACATTGGGATGTTACATTTCCTATCACCCATGAAGTGTAATGCTCCCTACGACTGCAAACCCACCCAAAAAATGACTCTTTTGCCTTCAAATATCTAGTTTGAACCTACAATTCTATTCTATTCATCTCTAATCTTCCTTCTAGAAATTCTACTCACTTCATTCTCACTTCTTCGACTTCATTCTTGCTCTATCACTCTTCCATTCTCTCTAGACCATTATTCTTGTAGGTTTCAAGATCTTGGCACTACACTCTTGTACAATTGTCTTGCATTATTGAAGCTCTTGTCCTTCCTCTTAGCATCTCTAAGCTTGTAGGAGGGGGGTAATTTTTATTTCATAGCATTATCGTCTTTATAGTTAGTATATTGATTGTCTTGGAATTTCTATACATCTTTTCTATTGATTTCTTTATCATTATTTCTACATTATCGTCTATCTGGCTGTCAGTGGAGGTGGAAACACCAAAGCGGGGGTTTGACTAAGGCAAGCCCTGGAAAGTAGCCCCAATATTTTCTCATTTTCGTGTGTGTAGGATCTTGTTTGTGTGGAGCTTATAGGAGGCGAGACCTACCATGAGTTGGATATCTCTTTTCTCCTACTTGTGATTTTTCTTCTAGTTAGTTTATCTTTCATTTAAAGTATTCTTCTTATTGTACTTGTTTATCTTTTTACACATTTTTAGCTTTCTGTTACTTTGTGTTAAACTATCAAATTCCAATATTTGAGTTAGCAAGCCTTGAGCATTTTGGTTACAAAATATTCTCTTTATCCATATGAGATTCCATCACATCCTTGATACAACAGCGCGTCATGCTATCATCTATCTCCCACATTGTCATCCTCTAGCTAAGAGCTAGTTAGTTTGTTTCTCGAAACCTTCGTGGTATGTTCACCTGATTCATGAAGTCCTCCATCCTAAAAACCCAAAAATATAGTCTAGATTTTCCTTCACTTTCCACCCTATCTTTTGAGCTTGTGTCATTAAGGTGACCGAGGTAAATTCGCTCCCTTTAGACCCTGTTTATCTTGGGACTTGGGAGTAGAAAATCCCCTCCACATTCTGGTGAACTTGACGTGAATTATCCTTCTCTCTTCATCCTTATTTAAAAAAATAAATTCTCAAGTGATCAGAACACATGGTTGATAATGCGTTGTGACACTCTTCATGAGCTTTACGACCTAATCAACTACCTCTGACCACTTTGTTAGAAGAAGTTATAAAAATCTAGACATGGGATTTAGGAGGTTAATTCCTACCCATTTCAATATGAATTTCAAAGAGTTCAGTAGAGGATTCTACTAGATATACCCCACTTTCAATGAAGCTACGACTCATGTTCCTACCCTTCTTACCTTTCCCTCAAGCTCCACCTCTTCCTTGGAGGGTGAAGCTAGTTTTAGAGTTCCTACAAAGCAGGTTTAATCCTTGGAGCTAAGAATTAGATAGCTTACGAGGTCCTTGGCGAAAGATGATGTCTTTCCCCAAGCAACTTCTGTTGTTGAAAATTTAAGGACTTTTTAAACTAAATATTGGAGAGGTTTAGAGATTCTTCGTAGCATAGCGACCCTCATAGAGACCCATGTCCCATCCTACACCACTGTCTTGAGTGCTACTCAAGATGTCAGATTGGAGATTGCTAGATGATTGTTGGATATCCCGATGCTTAAGGTGTCTGTGTGCATGGCTGACATAAGTCCCTCTACTAATACCAAAATTGCACCTGAGTAGGATCTGACAATTAAAGTAAATAAGGTACCTTTGGGATTTAGTTATTTCACACTTGAAGCTCAAGGTATCCCTACTTCTTGTGTTGATGCCAATACCTCCATCGATGCTGGTGTTAGTGTATTTTTTGGTGCTGGTGCCGATGCATTTTGGTGGCACTGGTGCTAAGGGCTCTATTGTTGCGGGTGTTGGTAGTCATACTGGTAGTTTAGCTGGTCATACCTTGTCTATTGATCTTGTCCTCAATGCTCTTTTACAGAACATGAAATGCATGCAAAATCAGTTAGCAAATTTGGTCGGATCCTCCTCCCAACCTATGTTTCAACCTTTCTACCATCGTAGTCCTCTTTCTATTTCCATTTTAAATACTCCTATTCCTAAGGGGTGGATATCCCAAAATTTGAAAAGTACAATGGTTGTAGGGATCTGTAGATGCATGTCTCATCCATCAATGCCATGTGTATTGATTTATTCCATAATGATGCACTTTTGGCCAAGCTATTCTCGCATTCTCTCATAGACATTGCTTTAGAATGGTATTGTGCCCTACCTAATAATTCTATTTTCTTTTTTGATTAGCTAGTTAATCAATTTCTCTAGTAGTTTCAGGCCAACATTGGGCGAAAGATCACGTTCAACGATCTTGTCTGATGCAAGCAGGGAACCCATGAGAATTTAATTGATTTCATAGCTTGGTATCAAGATATATTTGCTCAAATTTCTTATCATTTACTTGATTTTGATGTTCAAAAAGTGCTTATAGGGAATTTGCTACCTTTGTTGCAAGATTTGTTTTTAATGAAATATCCATCTTTTGTGCATCTGTATGTTGCCTTGCGAGAGTACCATCAAACAATTGTCTAGTATGGGGATTCATCCTCATGCTCCTGCCAGGATGGCCAATTAGTCATGTCGGTCTCTAGCAAGAACAAGGCTATGGAAAACATGTTCTCTATTCCAATAGATATAAATAATATAGGATGTAATAGAACATTTACCAACTTGTTAGAATCTTATAATAGCGTCCTATAAAAATTGTTGAAAGATAAAGTAATAACTCCTAGAAGTTCTATCAAAACCATCACATCGCCAGACATAACACTGAAATATGTTTTCCTATGTCATGTGATTTAGGATTGCATCGATGACAGGACTATCCACCTCAATGATAGAAAAGAGAACTCTAACAAATCTGTAGCAAAGATGATAGTCAGTTGTAGATATACACAGATTCTTTCCCATCACATTCAATTAATTTGATTACTCCTTCATCATCTTTTGATTTCACCCCATCTAAATATGTGAATGTAGTCTCATTCACTCATATTCCTCTTGCAGAGCATGTGAATATTGTCCCTAACATTTGATTCACTTCACATGATCTACCCTTGAACATGGAGCTCTCTTTGCTTTACATTCCTACTCATATCAATGGTAATGTTGTAACATGCATTATGGTTGATCCTTCAAGCCGTGTGAACACAATTATAGAGGAGACCTTGTTTATTAATAATTTACACAAGGAGAAATATGATGAGTCACATACTACCCTTTGCATGCACGATGGGTTTTTTATTGCGCCTATGGGCACTATTTATTTGTCGGTCCTAGTAGGACCTAAGATTGTAGAAGTCTTATTTTTTGTGATCCTAGAGTCTGACTTATTCAAAGCAAGGTTAGGCATTCCATGACTAGCCTCCATGAATCGAATTGCTTGAGTGATCCACAAAAGTCTAGAGTTTCCCCATGAGGGTACTGTGCAAGTTGTCCAGGATACTAGATACAAGCCATTGGTAGCATGTGGGGGCTTCTCCCTTAACCACTTTTGGCCCACCCCAGTCAGACCTCTCCCTCTTAAAGGAGATATTTTGTATAGAGCTTATTGCTAATACAAGACTAGGGACTCCGTGTTGAATAGCCTCATCTTATTTTTTTGTTTCTTTGAAGGCCTACTTGCATGCACAACAACATGCTTCATCCTTTTCCCCTCCAAAAGGGAAGGATAAGCTTGCTCTTTCCCTTGGGCCTTCCCATTCTAGTTCCTCTTCTACATATTCAACTTCCTCTTCCCAACCTTTAGTGGAATCTTCTATTCCTGCTACTGTGCATAGCATAGGAAAAGGAAAAGTGCCCATGCTGCAGAAGTTGAAGCCCTAAGTCTTCCAGCCTCCTATTTTACCAATGATTCTCTAACCCACCCTATATGGAAAGGGAAGCATTCCTGTGGGTTTGTTCCTATGTTTTAGCCTCCGCCCTTTCCTACACTTTCTCCCAGAGCAGGGAAAGGATAGAGGCTCATTTCTAAGATGTCTATCTTTGTTCCTACTTTTGTTCCTCCTCCTACTCGTCCTAAGGAGCCCACCCTTCCACCAATAATGGTTGTAGAGGTTTCTCTTGTAGTAGAGAAGGAGCCCCTGACCTCTTCTTAGGCCATGTCTTCTAGTGCCCACAATCAATGTAACTGGCTTGTGTGTGAGCATAAGCATCAAAAAAAGTCTCTAGCTAAGGAGCATGCTGCTTTGTAGAAGAGCAGGGAGAAGCCTACTATTTTTGTGTTTGCTCCTTTTGTTTCAGTTCTTTCTGCTTTTATCTTTTCTTTTGCCTTAGTTCCCATCACCTCAGCTCTTCTTTTGGATTCATTGATGGATCCTAATGAACCTCACCCCAAAATGGTTCATGTGTTCATCACTCCCTTGGTGGAGACTCTCATTTTTACCTCTCTTCTTGGTATTCCTCCTTTCTTGTAGCCTGTGGACATGCTTCACAAAAAGGTGGTGTCCTCTATGGCTTTGTCTCCTTTTTTTTTCAATTTATTTGTCAGGATTTTGCATCCTTTGATAAATCACAAGTGCAAGGATGACCTCGGTTCAGGTGATGGTCATAAGAATTTTTTTATCTTCTCTTGAGTCTTGTCCTGCTTTGGCATGCATCACCCTTATGATGGAGGTAGCCCCTACATCCTTGGAGTTTGTCACTAGACCTTTTCATGAGGTTGAAAGTGACTCACATGTGTCTTTTCCTCCTCTCGCTCAGTTAACACATAACACTCTAGAAAAGTGCATGTTCATCTCATTGGACGACATCCTAACTTTGTCCTCAATCTTTGCAAGGTCGATGACCTTGGTCTCACAAGAGCTCGATGAAGAGGACCTTGAAGAGCCTTCTGTTGGAAACATGAGTATGATTATGTATGGATGGTGTATGGTATTTTCATTGATGGAAAACCATTGTAGAAATATAGAAGTGTTGGTCCAGAGAAGACCAAGTGTTTTGGAGATTTGACTAAGTCCTAGTGTACATGTTCAGTGATTAGAGGAACAATTTTGTGGTTTGCATTTCTCTGTTATACAAAATTTTGTCATGCGATATTGAGGTGTTGATGGAATGTGTTGAAGGATTTTATATCCAATGTTTCAAGGTTGTATGTCTTCCACAACTAAAGATATTAGTGACAGTCTATTGGGCTTAGTAATGGCAGAGTGACTGGTGTAGAGTGCATAATTGGAATGATCTACATTCTACCACAGATGAATATTATGCTATGCAGTTTTGAGGAAGTGTTGGAAGGTGTATGCACTACAAGTGGCAAGTGGTTTGGTGGCCCATGTGTCAAGTTGTGAATGAACAACTGGTTCATTCAGTTGTTTCTTCACTAGTCTTGTTATGTGGTGCCAACCTAAGGGTTTTGGGGTCGTGCAAAGTTAAGTTATGTATGAAGAAAATTTATGGGAGTGGTTATAGGTCATGTTGAACTATTTTGGTGTGGAACATGTTTTGGTTCCTTCCTCCAAGCGTGTGTGATAGAGTTTTGGGCCGACAGGTCATGGTGTTACACGGTTTGTGCAATTAGGTCGACCTAATTGATGTTTTGGTTGGTTGCGGTATATATATACAAGGTTAATTCATTGTGTGATGTGAATGTAGAATGTATGAGACAAGAATGAAGATGTGATGTAGAGATTGCATGAGAAAGGTGATAATGGTGAAGCATGGAGTGTGTAAAGTCAATTTTATAAGCTTAATTAGAATTGTGCCTTCAACATGTTGTTGATGCATTGTTAACAATTTATCTTTGGCAATGAGCCACCATTTCTTCTATCTTTTTCTATTTTGGACAGTGAGCCCTTGGCAGTGAGCCATTGACAATGAGCCATTCTTTATTTTTGGATAGTGAGTCCACCATTTTGTAATCTCCATTATAACATAATATATTGTGAGCTAATACTCATCGTGGTTTTTCCCTTTCAAGGGTTTTCCACGTAAATCTAGCGTTCTTGTGTTTATTGATGTGATGCATGATTTAATTGTTCCTTTCCATTTCTACAAGTTTGCTGAGATGATCTGAATGGATTTTTAAGTTAGTGAAGTTAATGAATTTTAGTGAATACTAATTCACCCCCCCTCTCAGTATTCAAGGTGTTCAACAATTGGTATCAAAGCTTGGTTCCTTCTGTAAGATGGGAAAAATAAAATAGCGTAGATAAAGTGACAACCAACACTTCTAATCTATTAACCTCATCCAAACAAGAGAATACAAAGAAATGGAGAATAATAAGCTAAAAGAATTCAAATAAAATAATCCCCTTTGAAGTTGCTTCACTTATCTTGTCTCTCCTATTTCTTCTTATGCAAATATTTCCCTCAGATTTGTTGTTGAAGTTGTGCAAATACCTGCAAATAGTAAGCAAGAAAGTTGGAGATAATGGCTGTTAAATAAAAAATGGAGGAGAAAGATTTATTTTATAGACAACCATTCAAACAGACAAACGAGATTGATCTTCTAGAAATATTCTAAGATCAACAAATGAAGATTCATGAGAGGGAGGTTATGAAATGGATGGCCAAGATCGAGTTTCTAGAAAAATGCCAAGATCAACGAATGAGAATGAATGAGATGGGTGTTACAAAATGGATGGTTGAGATTGATCTTCTAGAAAGATGCCAAGATCAATGGTCCAAAATTGATGCACTAGGAATATGCCATGCATGGAAAAGATATGATGCCGACTGCTATGATGTACGATGACTATAACAGACATGCAGGCCATGACATGAAATAATTATAGGGGATCTTTGGCCAAAATGGAGGGATAAATAATTTTTAAAATTATTTATTCGAAAATGGAGGAGAAAGACAAGTGGAAAATAAATAATTTATTTTCAAACTATTTATTTGGAGGTAATGAAAAATGAGACTTAATTAAATTCATAAATTTAATTAAAGGAGGAGATAGAAATTAGGCATGGATAATTGATTTAGATCATTTATTACAAAGAGAGAAATGACACATAGTTAAATAATTTCACCAATTATTTAATTATAGAAGAATAAAAAGGTCAAATAATAATAATTATCTGACTATAAACAGGTGATGAAAGAAATAATTAAATAAATAATGATTTATTTAATTATTGAAGAATAAATACATATTGTTGGATGTTGTGGTCGAGTTGCTGATATGTGGTTGTCATTGATGTCATCACTATTAGCATTAATCTCTTTAAGACTGTATATATCGAGGATATTGAGAAAATTGTAATAAAATATGTTATAGGTTGTCTATGAAGCAATGAAGATCAATATGGTAGAAAGTTCAGTATGTTGATAACGAGATGTTGCAGATTAAAGGGTTTGTTTTCAAACCTATCTAGTTTCTACTCCAAATTTTTTAGAGGTGCGCATGAGATTTGAGCAAGATATAAGTTTATGTGTTCTAACAACTATTCTGTTACTGCAAATGGTGTTCATGGAAGAAGATAATGTGATTCTAGTAATATGAGTTGTTACGTATGCTCCTAAGGTGTTCATGGACATTTCTAGATCATTATCTGTCTGTGTTGCACATCCGTAATGATCATTATGCTCGCGATTTGAGATTTTCTCTTGCAAGTTCGCGTTTTTCATGTTCATGGCCGATAAGGTGTTGGAAGCGTGTTGTGGATCTTCGAGGAATCTTTGAAGGTGTTTTATGTTCAAGAAAATTATTTTGGGTCTCTACTATGTTGTGGCCAACCTTGGTTGATGCACATTGATGATCTTTATTGTTTTGGGCCGGCAGTTTGCATTTCATTCTATTATTTTGTTGAAGCCGACATAAAGCAATGTAATTTCCTGTTGCAGAGATATATAAGTGATTGTTTCTTCATTTGAGATGTGTATGAAGTGTGTGAAATGTGAAGTGTGTGAGTGCTATGTGCGAAAAAGGTTTAGATCATTTGAAGGCAAAGCAGAGTGTGAAGAAGAGTGAAAGAAAGTGAAGTGTTCATTTGCTTAACGGAAACTGTACTCAAGCATTAGCAAATGCTACTTTCTTAGTTCAAATGCTTCAAATGGATTTAATATGAATGTTTTCTATAAGACAATGAGTCTTCCTTTGAGTAGTGAGCTCTAGGCAGTGTGTCTGAATTCATGTGCATTCCTCATATATTCTTCTTATACTTTTAATAGGGTATAACTTGTGGATTAACCTCCACCGTGGTTTTTCTCCTTACAGGGTTTGCACGCAAAAATATTGGTGTTATGTGTGTTTCTAATGTGTTGTTGATTCATGCTTTCACTGTTATTAATCAGATTTGAGAGTAAAGGTTAATAAGTTTAATAAGTTGAAATTCTGTGACAACTGATTCATCCCCCCTCTCAGTTGTCTGCCCTTGTGTTGCCAACAATTGGTATCAGAGCAGGTTCCTTGGAAGAAGTTTAACAACTTGAGGTGATCCGGGCTGGCGACATATAAGAAGGATAGTTTGAGATTTGATGGAACAAATTATTCTCTATGGAAGACTCAAATGGAGTGTCATCTGAGATGCATTGGTGAATCCTACTGGAACATTACATGCAATAGGTATGTTATTCCTCAGAATGGTCCTACTACTATTGTTGAGATTAGGGATGCTGAATATAACATTAGGGCTAAGGAAACATTGTTGAGTGCTTTGACTGATTCTGAGATGACGAATATTATGGATTTGAGAATTGCTTATGAGATCTGGAAAAAGTTGGAAACTTTATATGAAGGTGATGCTAATGTGAAGATGGCTAAGCTACAAAGTTTGAAAGGAAAATATGAACCGTTGAAAATGGGTAATGATGAGAATATTGCTACTTTCATGCAAAGAGTGAATGAATTTATGCGTGGTATCAAATGTGCTGGTGGCAAGGTGGATGAGTCAAAGATTGTTGTTAAAGTGCTTAGATCCTTGCCTGATGCATACAAATCAAAGTTGCAACCATTGAGTAGCTCCGAACCGTGACAAATATAGCCAAAGATATGTTGGTTGGAAAACTTACTACTTTTGAGTTGAGTGAATTCGATGATGCCCCTCCGAAGACAAAATCTGCATTTAAAGCTACTACTTCTGGGAGAGACAAGTAGAGATATGATCCAGGTGAAAGTTCTTCTAAAAAGATATTTAGATATGAGGAAGAAATGAGACAAATTGAAGAAGAAGAAAGAGAACTGAATGAGCTTGAAGCACTTATTGTCAAAAGGGAAGCCAAAGGAGAAGGTAAGTATAAAGAAAAGTTTCCTATTAAATATTTTTCTTGCAACAAGATAGGTCATTTTGCATCGAGGTGTCTAGAAAGAGTTCCTAAGCCAAGACCTTACAAGCCTAAATTTCAAAAGAAGTGTTACTATGCTTCCAATGAAGGTGTGATAGATGATGAATATGAGAAAGGGAATGTAAGTGAAGATGAGTTTGTATTTATTGCTATCAAGGAAAATAACCCTATGTCTATTGAATCTGCTAGTTGTACAAATGTGGAGAAAAAGCTCTAGCTGCTCAAGTTGAAGAAAAAGATGAATGGGTAATTGATAGTGGATGCTCACATCACATGATAGGTGATAAGAGTAAATTTGTAAGCCTGGAAAAGTATGATGGTGGTGTTGTAATATTTGGTGATAACAATGGTGGTATAATCCATGGTAGAGGATGTATTTCTTTTGATGGTAAGCATAATACTGATGATGTTCTTTATGTTGAAGGTTTGAAGCATAATATTCTGAGTGTTGGACAAATGGTTGATAAGGGATACAATCTTCAATTCAAAGATGGAAAATTTATCATACTGAGAAGTTCTGGAAATGTGATTGCTTCAGGTACTAAAACAAAAGGTAACATCTTTCATCTGAATGCTACTAGTAAAAGTTGTTTGATTGCTCAAGTTGATGAAATTTGGTTGTGGCATAGAAGAATTTGTCATGTAAAATTTGACAATATTATCAAGATAAGTTCATCACAGGAAGTGAGAGATCTTCCTAAGTTGGTGAAGCCTACTAATACCATATGCAAGGAATGTCAGTTGGGAAAATAAATTAGAATTTCATTTCAGAGCAAACAACATTGTTCAAATGAATTGTTGGAGCTTGTGCATACTGACTTGTGTGGTCTTGCTAGAATCGGAAGTCTACAAGGTTATAGGTACTTCATGTTGCTTATTGATGATTACTCTAGGATGATGTGGGTTACTTTCTTAAGGGAGGAATCTGAAATTCTAGAAAAGTTCAAGATCTTTAAAGCTATGGTTGAGATAGAGACAAGTCTGAAGATTAAGTGTCTGAGATCAGATAGAGGTGGTGAATTTACTTCTGGTGAGTTTAATTATTTTTGTGAAGAGCATGGGATAAAGAGACAATTATCTGCACCATGAACCCCTCAACATAATGGAGTTGTGGAAAGGAAAAACAGGATAGTTCAAGATGCTGCTAGAACTATGATGTTGGAAGGAAATGTCCCTCATATCCATTGGAGAGAAGCTGTGAGTACCGCTGTTTATATCCTTAACCAAGTACAAATCAAAGGTAATACTGGTAAGACTCATTTTAAGATATGGTTTGGTCATAAGCCTACTGTTAGATATTTCAAAATATTTGGAAGTAAATTCTATATTAGGAGAGATGAAGATACAATAAATTTTGATGCTAGAAGTGATGAAGGAATCTTTCTTGGTTATTATACTAAGAGTAAGGCCTACCTGTGCTACAACAAAAGATTGAAGAAAATGGTTGAAAGTGAAAATGCTAAGGTTGATGAAGACATTGCTAGACCCTCCAGTACCTATGGATATGATTCTGATGATCAAAATGATAGTACAAACAAGAGCAAGACTTCAAATCAAGTTCAGATCATTCTGGTGAATCAAGAAGATCAAGAAGGAGAGACTAGTGAAAGTACAAAAGAGAGATCACAAGAGCCTAAAATTCAAGAACACTCTAAGAATCCAAGGTATGTGAGATTAAATCATTCAAAAAATCAGATTATAGGAGATAGGAACAAAGGTGTCCAGACTAGGAGAATAATTGTAGAAGAATACTGTTTAATTTCAAAGGCTAAGCCAAGTAATGTCAATGAAGCATGCAAATAAGAACATTGGATTGAAGCAATGAAAGAAGAACTACAAAAAATTGAGAAGAATAATACATGGATTCTTGTTCCTAGACCTAAAGACAAAAATGGAATTGGAACTAAATGGGTCTTTAGAAACAAATTGAATGAACAAGGTGAAGTTATTAGAAATAAAGCAAGACTAGTATGCAAAGGATACTCTCAGATGGAAGGAATTGAATTTGAAGAAACTTTTGCTCCTGTTGCTAGAATTGAAGCTGTGAGACTGTTTCTTGCTTATGTTGCTTACAAACACTACAAAGTTTATTAGATGGATGTCAACTCAACATTTCTAAATGCTAAATTAGAGGAAGAGGTGTATATTGAGCAACCTGATGGATTTGAATTGACTGATTAGGGAGATATGGTTTGTTGGTTGAAGAAAGCATTAAATGGACTCAAGCAAGCCCCTAGAGCTTGGTATGCCAAAATAGATAAATACTTGCTAAAGCTTGGATTTAACAAAGGTACTGCTGATAGTAATCTATATTTCAAGATTGATGATGATGATAAAGATTTGTTTGTGGAAGTCTTTGTTGATGATATCATTTTTGGAGGAGATGATGGTTTGTGCATAAAGTTTGCTAATGAGATGCAAAATGAGTTTTAGATGTCAATGATTGGAGAGTTGAAATTATTTTTGGGATTGCAAATCACTCAGGTGGATAAAGGGATCTTTATATCTTAGTCCAAGTATGTGGGAGAACTGCTAAAGAAGTTTGGTATGGAAGATTCAAAACTAGTTGGTACACCCATGGTGACCAGATGTAAGTTGACACAAGATGATGATTCTTCGAAGGAAAATCAGACTAGATACAGATCAATGATTGGTGGATTGATTTATTTGACTCAAAATAGACTTGATATCATGAATGCTATATGCATTGTTGCTAGATTTCAAGCCAATCCTAAGGAATCTCATGTGATTGCAGTGAAGAGAATTTTCAGATACTTGAAGGGAACAGTTAATTTTGGCCATTGGTATCCTAAATATGATGATCTTACTTTAAGTGCCTTTACTGATGCTGATTGGGAAGGAGATGTGAATGACAGTAAAAGTACTAGTGGTGGCACATTTTTCTTGGGAAATAAACTGATTTCATGGTAAAGCAAAAAACATAATATCGTTTCTTTGTCTACTGCAGAGGCAAAATATATTGCTGCTGCTAACAATTGTACACAACTATTGTGGATGAAACAAATGTTGAAAGATATCAAAGTTATGTATGATGAACCTATTGCCATATTCTGTGATAAATCAAGTTCTATAAACATTTCTAAGAATCCGGTGTTGCATTCAAAGACAAAGCATCTATCTATCAAGTACCACTTTTTGAGAGATAAGGTGAGTGATAAGGAAGACAGACTGGAGTATGTGCCTACTAAGGAACAAATTGTAGACATATTTACTAAGCCTTTTCCCAAGGATACTTTTGAGTATCTCAAAGGGAAGTTAGGGGTGATTACCCCTCCTAATCAGAACTAAGATGCATAGTCTTTGCATCAGTCTATGTATTCACAATCATATATTGATTCGGATTGATGTTGTGGTGGTTGCTACTCAGGGGGAGTAGTCAGATGATTCAGATATGTGGTTTAGAGCTTGTGTACCTTTTCCATTGATGTCAAAGGGGGAGAAGAGTAATGTGAAAAAATATTGAAGAGCAATGTGTAAAGGGGAGATTGTTGGAAGAAGAGTTAGTTGCGTTGATAGTGTGTTTTTCACATCATGTGTTTTCATCAATGCCAAAGGGGGAGATTGTTGGATGTTGTGGTCGAGTTGCTAATATGTGGTTGTCATTGATGTCAACACTATTAGCATTAATGTCTTTAAGACTGTATATGTCGAGGATATTGAGAAAATTATAATAAAATATGTTACAGGTTGTCTATGAAGCAGTGAAGATCAATATGATAGAAAGTTCAGTATTTTGATAAGAAGATGTTGCAGATTAAAGGATCTATTTTCAAACCTATCTAGTTTCTACTTTGAAATTTTCAGAGGTGCACATGAATATTTGAGCAAGATATAAGTTTATGTGTTCTGATAGCTATTCTGTTACTGCAAATGGTGTTCATGGAAGAAGATAATGTGGTTATAGTAATCTGAGTTGTTGCATATGTTCTTGAGTTGTTCGTGGATGTTTCTAGATCATGTTCTATCTGTGTTGCATGTACCCATTGATCATTTTAGTCGCGATCCAATATTTTCTCTTGCATGTTCGTGTTTTTCATGTTCATGACTGACAAGGTGTTGGAAGCGTGTTGTGGATCTTCAAGGAAGAATCTTTGAAGGTGTTTTGTGTTCGAGAACATTATTTTGGGTCTCTACTATGTTGTGGCCGACCTTGGTTGATGTGCATTGATAATATTTATTGTTTTGGGCCGATAATTTGTATTTCATTCTATTATTTTGTTGAATCTGACATAAAGCAATGTAATTTGCTGTTGTGGATATATATAAGTGATTGTTTCTTCATTTGAGATGTATGTGAAGTGTGCGAGTGCTATGTGTGAAAAGGTTCAGATAATTCGAAGGCAGAGAAGAGTGTGAAGAAGAGTGAAAGACAGTGAAGAAGTGTTCATGTGATTAACTGGAACTGTACTCAGGCATTAGCAGATGCTACTTTCTCAGTTCAAATGCTTTAGATGGATTTAATCTGAATGTTTTTTGTAAGACAATGAGTCTTCCTTTGAGAAGTGAGCTCTAGGCAGTGTGCCTGAATGCATGTGCATTCCTCATATATTCTTCTTATACTTTTAACAGGGTATAACTTATGGATTAACCTCCACCGTGGTTATTCCCCTAATAGGGTTTCCACACAAAAATATTGGTGTTATGTGTGTTTTTGATGTGTTGTTGATTCATGCTTTCACTATTATTAATCAGATTTGAGAATAAAGGTTAATAAGTTTAATAAGTTGAAATTATGTGACAACTGATTCACCCCTCCCTCTTAGTTGTCCACCCGTGTGTTGCCAACAATAATTAAATAATTTCACCAATTATTTAATTATAGAAGAATAAAAGGTCAAATAATAATTATTATCTGACTATAGACATGTGATGAAAGATAAATAATTAAATAAATAATGATTTATTTAATTATTGAAGAAGGGGGTATTAGTGACACAATTAATTTATTTTAATTGATCAGGGTAGAATAGAGATTAGAAAGTGAATTAATTAAATGATTAAAAAATATTTAATTAATAAAGGAATATGATTAGGAATAATTAAATAATTAAAATTATTTAATTATTAGAGGATGATGACTAAGGAAAAATGTTGTTCATAGACTTAGGAAATTTTTTTGTGTCTACACTTTGCCCCTCTTTGACATAATGCAACTCATCATTTTGTGTCAAATAAATTTAATTCTGAAAAATGCCCCAGTGTAAAGAGAAAGGGGAAGGATGATCAGGAGGGTTGTGGAATGCCTCCTCGAGAGGACAGGTGGGTTCAAAGAGCACGAATGTGCTCTCGAAATGGAAGATAAGACTAGAGGATGAAGGATAGAAGAAATGTTAGCATGAAGGAGATGGATGTTAGTGTGGAAAATACAAGGGAGATGGGATGTTAGCATGAAAAGGGGAAAGAAGATAGACATAAAATGATAAGGGAACCAACTTTCATGCTTACATTTTTATATTTATCATCATTGGGTGTCAAAAATGTCACAAATGGACCACAAACACCATGGTATGACATAAACCAAGGTGTGCAAGGTGACCATTTGTGAGAGACAAGCAATTCAAAAGACAGAGCCAAAAGACAAGGAATGCCCAAACTCAAATTAAGGATCTAATTATCCCAGTCTTTTTGCCAAGACAAACCACAAACAACAAACAAAGAAAAGAGGCCATGATCCATCATCGTCCCTCTAAATCCATTGATAGGAAATCCTTGAGGAGACTAGTAACATGACCCAAAGACAATTGAAAAGATAAGAAAATCTAGACCAACAAAGTGTTTTCCAAGATAGTGTTTGCCAGTGATAATGCTGATTATCTGATTGATTGATTAGGTTGATCAAGATGACCGAGTTGATTGAAAAGTTGACAAGGATTGATTGATAAGTTGACAAGGGTTGAAAAATTGTTTTGATTGACTGTGCCTAGCTTTAGGAAGAACATATCCTGAGTAAGACAAGATTGAGTGACCAAGATGGCAATATTGATTGATTTGTGTGACAAAGTTGATTGACAAAGATGAAAAATTGATTGATAATGATAACGCCCGATTTCAGGAAGGACACATCCTGATTAATGCAAGATTGATTGACAAAGTTGACAAGATTGTTTATTTGTTTGACAAAGATTGATTGATATGACCAAGCGATGTGACGATACCCAACCATAGGAAGGACACATCCTGTTCGAGACAAAGAACACATCTGATAAAGTTGACCAAATGATAAGTGTTGACGAGGCACCTATCCACAAGAAAGACACATCTACTTAAGGTGAATGACCAAATTGACAAAGTCCAATCTTATGAAGGACACATCCTAATAAAGGAGAAGGGATACGCTAAAATGAGACAAATGACATAATGCCCCATTCCAACCGAATGACCAAGTTGATTGATGATAAGATAATTGATCGATGAAATATTCCATGCGTTTGTTGTTTCATGATGTAGTTTGAATGATTATTGCTTCCGGACCAAGGACACGACCTGACTCGACGAACCCTAAAGGACTTGACCTAGGGGGCCTTGGGGGCTCATCGATAAATGGCCTTTCCTACGTAGTAGTGCGTAGAGACCTTGTAGTTCAACACAACTTGAATTTGTCTTATTTGACAAAATATCGAGTCATGATTTTATTTGGACAACCTAAAGGGATTGACCTAATGCCTCGAGGGCTCATTTAAGATGAGCCTTGCCTACATAGAAAACACGTAGAGGCAACGTAGTTCGACCAATCTAATAAAGACTAACTTAGACTCAGACTCAGACTTAGACTCATACTTTGTTGTTTTTGGGAGTTTTGAATTTTTTTGATGTTTTTGGATTTTGAGGATTTTATGATTTTTTTGGATTTTTGAAATGTTTTGAATTTTTTTTTTTGGATTTTGAAATGTTTTGATTTTTTGGATTTTGAAATGTTGTGATATTTTTTTTTGAAATGTTTTGATTTATATTTTTGGATTTTGAAATGTTGTGATTGTTTTGGATTTTGAAATGTTGTGATTTTTTTGGATTTTGAAATGTTGTGATTTTTTTGGATTTTTTCAAGACATTTTATGATTTTTTATGGATTTTGAAGGTTTTAAAGGGTTGGTACCATGTGTTATTTCCATTGAAGATGTAGGTTGAGGAATTTCCCCCAGTCAGGTATAGGACCAGTTTACTATGTGTGAGGGAAAGCGACGAATGTGACAGGTGGATATGAAAGCGAAGGATGCTAAATGTCAGTTGTCTTTAGGCCATGGGAAGGATAAAAAGATTTATTATGGATGATAACTATAGGGATCATGACAAATGCATGTGAAAGATACCCACAATCAACTAGGCAGACATGCACAAGGATCTAAGACAAGCATGATCTTGCCCCTAGTCAAGCTGAAAACCAATTGATAGGTGATGATGATGATGACAACGTTTTTTGATATGGGAAGGACACATCCCAAAAAAAAATGAGGATTTGGAAAGACATATACCGTGGATGATAATGTAACTAAAGGATCAAGGTTTGCAGCAAGGATGGGAAAAAAGCCAATGAATGTTTTGGATGACACGCTAGAGTGTAGAGAAAGATTTTATGGACTAGGCTTGTTGCATTTGAAATGACTAACCTTAGGACTAGATGGGATTATGGAGGGAACTTGGATAAGTGGATTAGAATCCTTAAACCAATGACAAGGGAAACCGAATCCAACAATAGGTATGAAAGGATAATGGATTGATTTTGGCAAAGGATAGTAGATATGAGGATTATTGGATGGAAGAATTAGGATATAATCTCCAAGGATTATTTTGCATAGGAATAATTTGTTTTCTCTGAGATATGGGTTTGGATAAATTCTATGAAGGCAATGACATGATATTTCATGGGTAGTGTATGAACAAAGGATAGACATGTCAAGAACTTTCCCAAAGCATGAATTATGTTTGTACCCCATTTCTTATCAAGATCAAGGTAGGTGGGAAAACAAATGGAAAAAATATGGATTGGATGGATAGATGTTAATGTCATGAGAAAGGCATGGGAGATGAGACAACTTGCCCCCAAGTGTAATGGTCCACATAGATAATTTATTTTACACGACACCCATTTTCCAAGTTTTCATCATGGTACTTATCCAAAGCGCTATAAAAATGGTTTTCACTATTGGATGAATCTTTTTCTCTTTACTTTTTTCTTTTCTTTTTATTTTCCCTTATTTTCTCTTTTTGATGATGTCACACAAGATGCTTGTTTGCCAGGTTTTCATGAAGGTGACAAGTTTTTTGATTTTTTATATCAATTTGATGTTTTGGATGACTGCTGATTATTTTGAATCTTTTGATGGTGTTGATGTAGATACTAGTGTCATGATATGCCAATAGTGACCTTTATGGAGTAGTTGTCTTGTCAGGACCATAACACTTGCATACAATTGATCGATGCCATTGTGATCCTCTCTGATACTAGTGTTGGCCTTATCAAAATACACACATCGTGATAGAGTACCATGGGAGTCCTTATGATAAAGAGTTTCTGCCAAGATGTGACGGATTTGTGAGGTATGATTTTTGGAATGATGGATGATGGTAGTCATGGAAGGATTATTTGGATGTCTAGTTGTAGTAGTTTTTATTTTCCAAACTTGGGATGGTGGATGATGGAGTTTGGAATTTTGATTGGGATAGTGTTTGGAACCAACACTTTTATATGCCTTGCTTGATGACCATTTTGAAGGAGGTGGACATTTATTATATGTGGAATATTTATTGACTTTTGAATTTGGAATATTTTCTTTTCTTGATCCATTTTTCTTTGGGATCCATTTTAACTTCATTTGTCCACTTGTATTCTTGTTTGATTCAATGGACTGACATTTGATTTTGAACTTTGGATTTATAATAATTTTCTTTTTGTTGGTTCCAAATGGAAGATTTATTCACGTTGGAATGACGGTTTATGGTATGGATGGAAGGAGTGTTGGCAGCAACCTTATGACAAGGACTACACATGACCCCCATTTTGATGTTTGTATCAGATAAAGTTGCCCCCAATATCTTGGAGGTACCACTAACATCATTTGATTCTCTGATTGAAGAATAACCAATACCTTGATTTGTAGGATTTGCATAAAATTGTACCAGTTCTATAATTCCTTGCTCATGTAGGCCTAGTCCTTTTCCTTGATACTACATGTTCTAACAGATTTTGTTTGCGATGGGGTATTTTTTGTTTTGAAAGCAAGATGCAAACCCATCATTCTGTATGTGGAAGTTTCTGCTTGGAATCTCCTCATCTGCAAGAAAGCATGCTTTGACAAAGGTGGATGCTCCTATTTGATAGGATGTTTTGGATTTATCATTTGTCATGCTTGTTTCTTCTTGATCATTTGGAATGTTGATTTTCTCTGTGGTATATTTTGTATCTTCTTCTTTGACATGATCAATGGTAGCTTCTTTGTGTTCTCTTTTGACTTGATCAATAGTCACTGCTTTATGCTCTTCTTTGATGTTATACATATCTTTCATTTGATTATCTATGTGTCCAAAGGAGGTAAGTGTCTCATTTGGGGAAATGGAGGTGTTTGGAGTTTGGATAAGATTAACTTCAAATATTTGATCATGGATGGTATAAAGGTCGATGAGAGGATCATTTTGGATTTCTTGTTCAATGGTAGGATCTTGGTCAAAAATAGGTGTATCTTGGACAACATGGTTGTGAATAGACTCTTGATCAAGGATAGGTGTATTTTGGATGTCATGATTAGCTAGAATGGTCTCTTGGATGGAATTAAGGATGGGGTCATGAGATGGAATGCTTCGATCTTGATATGAAGGTGGAGCTATGATGTCATGATTTGGACTTTATTTTTGACATGTATCCTCAAGTTTACATAATGGAATTTGATTTTGGACAAGGATATGATTTTCTTTGATAGAACCAAGATTTTGACATGGCAATAATGGAGCTTCAATAGCAAGATCTTTTTCGGTATTGGTAGGCAATGGAGGACATGATGGTGACAAATGGTTAGATGGTGTAGGATCAGAAGTGTGATTGGATTGCTTAACTTTGTTTTAATTTAGGAGTTGAACAAGTTCCTTTGCTAGTTGTCCTTGGAGAGCATTAATTAATGTGCTTTTATTGGATGGTATTGTAGTTTGGGATGGAGTGGATGGAAATGGGCCAGTGGATGATGGATTAGGATAAGATGTGGAGGATTGGAATGGACTAGTGGATGATGGATTATGATAGGATGTGGAGGATTGGAATGGACTAGTGGAAGTTTGGTTTCCATTGTCAAGGTTAGGATAAGGATGATTAATAGACATTTGTTGGGTATTAATGGTATATATTGTGTCAAGTGACTCATGATAGTGAGGGTAGATGGATGAAGGATTGGAGCTTATGGATTGTTGGTAAGAAGGGTATGTGAGTGGTTGGCATTGATGATTGAGGATTCATTGGTATTCAGATTGACTATGAAGAAGATCAAGGTAAAGTGAAGACATTGTCATGAATTTGTATTAGGATGGATAAGGAAAACTTAGTGAGGACCATACAAAACTTGTGACCTTTTGATGATAATGCAAGGTGCCAATGCAAAATGGATATGAAGTTATCATATTTTTTTGTGATTTTCAAGGATATAAGGATGCAAAGTGCCAATGTACCTAGGACCACGATTAAGGAATGGTGGAATTATAATGACCCTATGACCAGAGGATATGATATGCAAGGATGATGATGAGCAAAGGATATATTTTTATTTTTTATTTTTGGGATAATATAGGGATGTGGAGTGATAATGCAAGGATAATAATGACCTTATGAGCAAAGGATATGACATGCAAATGAAGCTAAATGCTAAATTATGCAAGATAGTACGAGAATAAGGTATGTTTTTATTATTTTTTTTGGACTATAAGGATATGAGGATGCAAGATGACCATGCAAGGATAATGATGACTTTGAGACCAAAGGATGGACCTAAATGAAGCTAAATGAAACTAATGGATGCAAAGGATATCAAAAGTGGACTATTTAATGATAAAGGATAATGAAAAGGAGACTAAATGATGCTAAATTAATGATCAAGGGAAGTGATACAACTAAGGCTAAGGTGAAATGAAACAATGTTGTTTTGCTTTTGAGATAAAAGGATGCAAAGTGAAAGTGAAATTTAAGTCCAAGGCTAAGGATTGATAAAATGATAATGAAGCTATGGTCAAAGGGTATGATATGAATGATAATACTAAGGTTATGAATTCTAAAATTTGAGACAAAGGATGACAACCAAGCTAATGTAGGTCCAAGATAACAAACTCGAATGTCATTGACCTTGGTGATGAACAAGATGATGGGTTTGACAAGGTGAGTCTAAACTAGGACACAAGTTTGAGACCCAAATTTTTGACCAAGATGATAAAGACAAAGGTTGATAAATTAAAAGATGAAGGTCAGTGACAAGTCAGATAAGTAACCAAGGACTGTCCAAAGGCTTGATGATTTTCCTATGTCTGAAATCTAGAAGGTATGTGCAACCTAAGACCTAAGATTAATTATGCAAGGCAAAGGTGACCTAAGGTGCAATCTAAAATGTAATGCAATCCTAAATGAGGATGATGGAATGGACTAGTAAAGGTCTGCAAGTCTCTGGTTTGGAAATCAAGATCATAGTCAAGATGAGTTGGATCAGTTTTGGACAATGATTTTTGAAACTTTGGTGATCAGTCTGTTGTGGTTTTGTTTCAAGAAGTTATGGTTCACAAAGAGTTATTTTGAAAATTTGATGTTTTGGATTGGTTTTGAGTGGATTTTTGACTGATTTTGATGAAATTTGTCTTGGAAAACATAAAATACAGCCACAAACACTTGTTTTTGGTCTGATTTTGGATGTGAAAAATTTCAATTTCAAGATAAAAAGCATGAATCTTATGGTTGGCAAGGGCAATATTCGCTGAATTCCCACTTGGATTAACTAGTCGTGCTTATTCTTAGCAGATGACTTAGAAGCTTGGCCACATTGGCTCCTCCAACATGACACTCACTTCTCGGGTCAACCAAGATTTGAGTTCTCATGAATCTCCCATGAAAAATCTTCATCTCTACTAAGAACCATGAGTATTGGGATGACTTCATAGGTTTGACCTCCTACACCAATAAATAGAAGGATTTTGGCTGCTACAAACAAGAGGTGTCTAGTAAGGGTATCCGGTTCAAGGGGTACTATGATAAACTTCCTCAGGAGGTCTCCCTACCCTTGGAACAAGGGGTTACATATCATATAGATACTGGGGGAGATCTATCATGTACCACGTCCCGTTGATTACAAAATTTCCTTGCAATCACAAATTTCTATAGCGATTCAGAAGGACTCGGCTTTAGCCCATTACCACTTAGGGTCGTCCCTTGGGGTGAGTACTTTTTCCCATCAAAGCAGACCCTTCTAATGGGTGAAGACAAAAATGGATGGGTTTGACTTTTTGATCACCGAGTTTGCACAAGGTGAGAGCACAATACTTACCACCCTCAAACACTAAAACATGGTGTTCATTTACCCTCTAGTTTAATCTATGTGAAAGAAGATAGTTATTATTTTTAAAACACCAATTGAAGTGTTTTCTACACTAAAAGACAGTTGATTGGTTTTAAACCTTGCTTATTATTTGAAAACCCTTGGATTCTTTTTAAGCCAATGAAATGTGATGCAAGTCAATTTTAAATCCCATGAGTGAAAATATGCAAATTGTTGTTCATTTTAAACCCATGAATGAAATATGCATTTTGTTGTTCATTTTAAGCCCATGAATGAAATATGCAATTTGTTGTAAATTTTAAGATCAAATGAGTGACATATGCAAATTGTGGTTCATTTTATCCTCATGAATGTAAATGCAATTTGCTGTAAATTTTAAAACTAATGAATGAAATGAAATTTTATCTCTTCAAAAAGTGTGTTGAAAAACACAAAATATTTCTTATCCAAAACAAGCCAAAAATCCTGCAAAACCACAAGTTAGATCTTCTTGATGAAAGCCACATGCTAAAAACAAAACATTAGTAAACCAAATTTTTTTTTGAATAAAAACAACAAACTAAAATAGTGATAACTTAAACAAAATTTTAAACTGTAAAAATCTATGGAAAACTAAGACATAGACCTTCAAAACCCAAAAAAAGTTTGGCAAAATCTTGCACAACTAAAGTGTTATAAACAAAAGAAAATTCGGATCTTAACAACTAAATCTTAAAAATCTGCGAGCACTAAAACAGTCATAACTTTCTCAAAACATATCAAAATTTCAAATCGTTTGAAGTTCCGAAAAGCTAAAAATGAGGCATACAAAACCTAAATAATAGTTTTTGAAGATGAGTTTACCAATGTAAGATGGAAAAAATAAAATAGCATAGATAAAGTGACAACCAACACTTCTAAGCTATTAACCTCATCCAAACAAGAGAATACAAACAAATGGAGAATAATAATCTAAAAGCATTCAAATAAAATACTCCCCTTTGAAGTTGCTTCAATTCTCTTGTCTCTCCTATTTCTTCTTATGCCAATATTGCCCTAAGTTTTGTTGTTGAAGTTGTGCAAATACCTACAAATAGTAAGCAAGAAAGTTTGAGATAATGGCTGTTAAATCGAGAATGGAGGAGAAAGGTTGCTTTTATAGACAACCTTTCAAATGGATGGATGAGATTGATCTTCTAGAAAGATTCTAAGATCAACAAATGATGATTCATGAGAGGGAGGTTACGAAATGAATGGCCAAGATCGAGTTTCTAGAAAGATGCCAAGATCAACAGATGAGAATGAATGAGATGGAGGTTAAAAAATGGATGGTTGAGATTGATCTTCTAGAAAGATTCCAAGATCAATGGTCCAAAATTGATGCACCAAGAATATGCCATGCATGGAAAAGATATGACGCCAATGACTATGAAAAACATTTGAATCCTGATAGCAATATCATAATTTGACACGCTGTGGAAGAAACCTCCTACTTATCAATTGATGAGCTAAAGGGGCTCTATAATGAATGGTTCATAAGGAACAACACTTGTTGAAGGTTTTTCAAATGGGGTAGCAAGCTAAGTGGGCTTAACCTTGGGGGAAACTCCGTGGTTAAGCGCGCTTGAGCTGGAGCAGTACTAGGATGGGTGACCTCCTGGGACGGACCAATGCTTCACCTCTGTGAGCATCACCTAGATGTAATGAGTGCTAAGTGGACCATTAATTATCATGAGAGATGGGTTCTTGTGAACCACTACTCATGAATCATGGGTCAATGAGTTTGACTCGAAAACTACACGGTTGAATCCTGATAGCAATATCATAATTTGACACGCTGTGGAAGAAACCTCCTACTTATCAATTGATGAGCTAAAGGGGCTCTATAATGAATGGTTCATAAGGCACAACACTTGATGAAGGTTTTGCAAGTGGGGTAGCAAGCTAAGTGGGCTTAACCTTGGGGGAAAATCCATGGTTAAGCATGCTTGAGCTGGAGCAGTACTAGGATGGGTGACCTCTCAGGATGGACCAATGCTTCACCTCTGTGAGCATCACCTAGATGCAATGAGTTCTAAGTGGACCATTCATTATCATGAGATATGGGTTCTTGTGAACCACTATTCATGAATCATGGGTCAATGAGTTTGAATCGAAAACTACACGGTTGAATCCTAATAGCAATATCATAATTTGACACGCTATGGAAGAAACCTCCTACTTATCAATTGATGAGCTAAAGGGGCTCTATAATTAATGGTTCATAAGGAACAACACTTGCTGAAGGTTTTGCAAGTGGGGTAGCAAGCTAAGTGGGCTTAACCTTGGGGGAAACTCCGTGGTTAAGCGCGCTTGAGCTGGAGCAGTACTGGGATGGGTGACCTCCGAGGACAGACCAATGCTTCACCTCTATGAGCATCACCTAGATGCAATGAGTGCTAAGTGGACCATTCATTATCATGAGAGATGGGTTCTTGTGAACCACTACTCATGAATCATGGGTCAATGAGTTTGACTCGAAAACTACACGGTTGAATCCTGATAGCAATATCATAATATGACAAACATGCAAGACATGTAGGCTATGACATGAAATAATGATAGGAGATCTTTGACCAAAATGGAGGGATAAATAATTTATACGAAAATGGAGGAGAAGGACAAGTGGCAAATAAATAATTTATTTTCAAATTATTTATTTGGAGGAAATGAAAAAGGAGACTTAATTAAATTCATAAATTTAATTAAAGGAGGAGATAGAAATTAGGCATGAATAATTGATTTAGATCATTTATTCAAAAGAGATAAATGACACATAATTAAATAATTTCATCAATTATTTAATTATAAAAGAATAAAAGGTCAAATAATAATTATTATTTGACTATAGACAGGTGATGGAAGATAAATAATTAAATAAATAATGATTTATTTAATTATTTTAGAAATGGGGTATTAGTGACACAATTAATTTATTTTAATTGATCAAGGTAGAATAGAGATTAGAAAGTGAATTAATTAAAGAATTAAAAAATATTTAATTAATAAAGGAATATGATCGGAAATAATTAAATAATTAAAATTATTTAATTATTAGAGGATGATGACTAAGGAAAAATGTTGCTTGTAGACTTAGGCCATTTTTCAATGTCTACACCTTCAATTGTCTTGATCGTTGAAGTATGTCTTGGAGGTTGAACACATGGCTACAAGGAATTATCCTATTCCTCTAGAAGAGATTATCCTTGAAGGATTTACTAAAGAAGACTGTGAAGTTGATATGAAAGGAGAACAAAAATCAACCCTTGATGATATGGATAAAGTAAAATGTGAGAATAGAGATATGAAAGAAGATATTAAGAAAACAAATGAGTGCATCAAGAAGTTGAGGTAGCAACTCAAGAGAGCTAAAGAAAGATTCAAGGAAGAAAATGCGCAAGTCAAACAATCAAATGAGACAATCAATAGTCTAAAAGTCCAAGTTGAAGAAGGAAAAAGAGTTGAAAACTTCATGAATGCCAAATTGAAAGACAAGTCTGTAGAATGTTCAAAGATTGAAGAAGTTATGTCTCTACGAAAGGATTTGGAGAAATAAAAGATTCAAGAAGAAAAATTCAAGAAAGGTTCCACCTTGCTTGATGATATACTTGCAAGTCAAAAAGCTTCGAAGGAAAAAGAAGGATTAGGGTTTGAAAAAAGAGAAAGATAAAAATAAAATCACTTTAAACAAATCTGAAAAGAAGAATGATGAACAAAGGAAGACTGGAGATAATAAAATAAATATCAGACAAATCTAGAACTAGAAGAAAGATTTCAAAACCGTAGAGAGGTATTCATCTTTAATGGTTACTTTTATTCTTACAATAAATCTGTACATAGAGCAGTAGAGTGTAGAAGAAAAATGAATCTAAATGTTCAATCTTTTTCCAATCAGTGCTTTACATGCAATAGATTTGATCATAAAGCTAGTGAACGTAGAAGTCAGATGATGTATAGTTACAATAATGGTATGATGTTTTAACCATTAAATGGTTACTATTATACATGCAATGGATTTGGGCATAAGGATTTTGAATGCAGATCTAAAATGGTGAGAAGTAAGTTTGTTCAACAAAAAGGTGTCATTTGTCACAAATAAAATAATTTAAGACACATAGCTAAGTTTTGTAGAAGCAAGAATGTTAAACCCTTTATTTCACAAAAGAAGGTTGATTTGGTGGAGATGAAAAAGGAAATGAAAAAGATCTAAAAGAAAAAGGAAGAGAATGAGGTGAAGAATGAGTGTGTGCCAGCTCTAGGTGTAGATGTTTCCTTTGAAAACTAGATAAAGAGCATTGGCTCAAGGGGAGTTTTAGCAAAAAACTTTCCAGCTCCTTTTCAAAGGTGAGATGCTGATGTCTTCAATATACTGGTATATGTGTAGGTTGTTATGCTCAAGATCTGTTGGTGGTATCTCTGGTATGAAATATCTTGTTGTGGAAACTTGTAGAGTGATTGAAGGTGCCTGTGACAACATAGTATAGGTTTGCTAGATTTTTTGACCTAACTTTATTTTCTACAGTTATTTCACATTAGGTCACTAGAAAAGAGTTTATATGTTATTTCAAATAAATTAATTTCATTCACAATTGATCAATTGAAGTGGAAAGTAGAGCAAAGGTGATTCAAAGCATTTTTGAAGAATTGATTGAAACCCTATCAACAAATATTCACAAGGTATTTATCAATTTATTGCAAACCCTAGTTTTGTAAAAGTTCAAAATGTTTACTCAAGTAATTGATGTGCTCAAGTGGCCAAGACCTAAATTCAAGAAGCACCTGTTTAAATATATGGAGACATACCCTGAAGGTGTATTCTTTAGGGTTCCATATGGCATAAGACACATAGAGGATGTGCAAATCTTATCCACATGAAAATGGAAGAGTGATGATTTGAAGATGGCTGAATATTGGGAGAAGGTGTTGACTAGAGATGATTTTGAGTTAAAACCAGAAAATGAGAGCTTGAGGAAGAATAAATTGGATGTGTGGAACAACTTCCCTAATTTGTGCTATGAGGATGAATGGGTAAAATATGTCCTGAGCTGAATTCATGAAAAATTCATGTGGATGGATATGCCACATATGATAAACAAGGAAGCAATTAGGGCAATCACCGGTTTGTGCTCTAACATACCAACTCCAATATTGAAGGCCATGAAGAATGAAATGGTGATGAAGCTCACCAGAGAAAAGTTTGATAAACGTGCCCTAGTAGTGAATGATATTGATGACTTGATGGTGAAATATGCTTCAATTATGATAGGCTACAAGATATTTTATACAAACAAAGAGAATTCAATTTTGGCCACTGCAATTCATACAAAATACCAAATGGTGAAGGAAGGCAAAGGCAGATTTGTGTGAGCTCTTGAGACAGTTGTTGATGGATAATTTGTAGAAGACCAAAAAATCAAGGTACCCCATCTGGTATGGTACCCTAATTATTTTCTTGCTGTCCTACTTTCTTAGATATTTTCTTGGAACAAAGAGTGTGATATGGGACATGATAGTGTTCGATAGCTATGAAAATAAGAGATCATTTGAGAAGGTTTGTAGAACTAGAATCTCAAAACTCTATGTTGTGGGGATTCTTCAAATCATTCCAATCACAAATGCAAGAGAGATTTGAAATTTTGGAAAGTGTTGTGTATAAATGCAAGAATGACATAACATTCATGGTTAGTAGAGACTAGTGCTATACAAAAGCAGTGGAACCCAAAATAGTTTGGGTTCCAGAGCTCGGCTATGAGCTAGTAAAAAAAGCTGAATTTTTTGGTCTTTCAAAGATTGTGTTAAGTAAACCAAGAGATCCATCTATGGATAGGTTTAGAAAATATGCAGAGAAATCCAGCCAAGTAAACTTGGAAAATAAGGACATAGAAAAGAAAGTTGAAAAGATGAAAGCTAATTTGGAGGCTATGGTGAATATACCTAAGGGTTCTATGGAGAAATCCAAAGACATCTTCTCTTTCACATACTACTCCAAGCAAAAGAATGTCAGTCAAGACCTTTTCCACCTCTCTTGATGTTCCTAAGTCCTCTAGAATGAATCCTATAGGGAGTTCCAAGAAGAAAGAAACATCTAGCACCCTTGAGCAATAGAAGACTCCTAAGAGGAGAAGGAAAGAAAAAGCTACTGGGGATAAGTACATCAGCTGTGAAGGTGAAGAAGATGATGAAGAAGGATCCCAATTTTTTTTTTGAAGTCTCAAGTCTCTCAAGAGACTAGTGCAAAAATAGCGAAATTTGATGTGGTAGATATAGAAAGTGAAGAGGAAGTGGATAAAGAAAATAAAGCTTATATTTTTAGAGAAGAGAAAAGAGTTTTGGAAAAAGAGAAAAATCACCCAAAGGTAAGGGAAAGAAGAAAGATAAGATTCCTCTAGTTAGGGAGCATAATCTCATGAAGTTAGATGCTTTATTCAGTAGCATTGCAGAGTTTGGTTTGCTGAAGGAAACTGTTGAAATATTTCCGAATGCAGATGATGAAGATAAGGAAAATATAGAAGAGGCTATTGTTAAGTATATGGTAATGTTTACTACTGGCCTAGATAAGATTAAAGCTCAATTGCCTGATGATTTGAAAAATGTTTTAACTACAAGAAGACAAGAAGATATTGAAGAGGATGCAAATATAAGGGCATTTTCCTTGGAGAAGATTGGTTCTTTACTATCTCATGAGGATGGACACAAGTTGTCTAAGAAGTACAATAAGAAATTTAGGACAAAACAAAGAGTTAACACTTTTATGAACAAAGACAAGGAAGATATTGAGAAATTGAGGAAATATACACTACAAAAGGTTGAAGAACATGTTAAAGAGTTGAGAGGTCCTCTAGGTAATGAAGATCAAACACAACAAAATTTACCCCTTCCAAAAATCATTGTGCCTACTATAGAACAACATGAGCATGAGCTTGAACATGAATAAAAATAATACCCCTCCAATTGTGGAGAATGTTGTTGAAGAGAAGGAAGATGATAAGTAGATTGTCCTACAGAAGGATGAAGCTCAAGTTGAACAAATTTTTCCCCCTCTAGATATGGAGAAAGATACCAAGCAAAGAGAAGAAGATAAACAAGATGTACCAAAGATGATTGAGGCACAAGAAGAACATGACATGCCTCCTCCAGATGGTGAGAAGCCTATAGAAGAAGAGAAGAATGTTGAAGAATATTTTGGCAGTGAAGATAATTAAAGGAGTGAGAAGACGGTGCTAAAACTAGTGGTGAATCCTTTAGAGCTTCTGGAGATTCATTGAAATATTTGTTGGATATGTAATTACTATTTTAACTGGTGGTTTTTGCACAATTGTTGCAGATTCCAATGCAACAAGGTTAGGTAGACATGGATAAAATTTCCCCTTTACATAAGTTACAACTTGATGATGCTTTCCATTCCTCTTCAAGGAAGGAAATACTTCAGACTCACCAAAAAAGTGCCGAATTGGTAGATGAAGTAGTCAAAATGTTGCAGGACAATATTTCAAGAGCAAGTGTTGATAATTCTCTATCTAGTGTGCAACAACAATTGAGGTTATTCCTTGATTCCTTTAAGAAATATTCTACCGATTTAGAAGAAAAGATTGAAAAGGAAATGAAAAAGAAGGTCAATGATAAGAGATTGATTGAGTTTTTTGATAAATGTAGTACAACACATGGAAACTTAAAGAAGTTTAGAAATGTTAAGAAGAAGAAAAAGTTTTATTTCAGTTTTGTTTGAAATGGACTATTTCTACGAGCATCAAAGATCAAATGGACTCTATTGAGTCACATATTTCTTAGGATTTCGGTGATTATGATTGGGTAAGTGATGCAAATGGTGCAACAAGAGCATAAATTGAGAATTGACATGGTCAATTATTTCTATTGTAGGAACAAAAAGAGAAAATCATAATGCAATACAGTCAAATCCAAGATTTAGTGAGTGCAAGGCTTACATCTTTAACTGGAGTTTTAGAAAATGTAGAGAAGGTGGTGCAAAGGAATCCAATGCCTAGTTCTCTGGATGAAGCATAAGACCCCCATGTTCAATTTGAGAGGCAGTGTTGCATGCTTTCCTCCAGTAAGAAGTAAGAGGAGGTTGCAAAGAAAGACTGGGAGGCACACCTTGCAAAATTGAAGGTGTGTTATCAGGGTATTTTACCCTCATCAAGTTAAGGTGTCATTCCATTGTGGATGAATATTACGCTATGTGATTTTGAGGAAGTGTTGGAAGGTGTTAGAGGTGTATGCACTCCAAGTGGCAAGTGGTTTGGTGGTTCGTGTGTTGAGTTGTGAATGAATAGTTGGTTCATTCTGTTGTTGCTTCACAAATTTTGTTATGTGGTGTTGACCTAAGGGTTTTGGGGTTATACGAAGTTAATTTATGTGTGGAGAAGATTAATGGGAGTGATTGTAGGTCATGTTGACCTATTTTGGTGTGGTACACATTTTGGTTGCTTCCATAAAGTGTGTGATAGAGTTTTGGGACGACATGTCATGGTGTTACATAGTTCATGTAATTAGGCTGACCTAATTGATATTTTGGCTGGTTACAGTATATATATATATAAGAATTCATTGTGTGATGCAAATGTAGAATGTATATGAGATGAGAATGATGATATGAAGTAGATATTATGTGAGAAAGCTGATAGTGGTGAAGCATGAAGTGTGTAAAGCTAGTTTTATGAGCAAAAAATTGAACTATGCCTTAACATGTTGCATATGCATTGTTAATAGTTCATATTTGGTAGTGAGCCACCCTTTCTTCTATATTTTTATATTTTGGGTAGTGAGCCCTTGGTAGTGAGCCATTCTTTCTTTCTGGATAGTGAGTCCTTGGATAGCACTAGTAAAATTTGGAAAATAAATAACTACGTGACTAAAACTTTTAGTCACGTGACTAACGCTAGTAGTATTTTGAAAATAAATGACTAATTTGGTAATAGAGTAAAATCACAACTAAATGACTAAATAAATGACTAATATCAGACAAATAAAAATGACTAATATCAGACAAATAAAAATGACTAAATCAATGACTACATATATGGCTAAATTAATGACTAAATAAATGACTATTAATCCTCTATTATTTTTTCTTTCAAATTTGATCATAATCCATAGAGCTAATTAAGCCCTCCTCATGCATGGGACCCCTACCTAAGTGGGCCATTTGGCCGCCTAGGTTGCTTGGTGCACCAAAAATACCTATTGCGTGGAAGGCATTGCCTCTCAATGCAGTCTTAAGGCCTTCACATATTTTATAATTTGTTCTATAAACATTTACATTCTTTAACTTTTATTACTCATTATGTTAATGAATTGTTAATGTTTTTAACTATGATTTGAAGCTAGTTTGATTTTCCTGTTGTGTTAGCATGTCAAATGTATCAAAGAGCAATTGTGGTCAATTTCACTAATTAATTAAATATGATTTAAACAATCCAATTGCAATAAAAATGAAGAAATTGATTCACTTCTATCTTCGCTTGCTGATATACTCGACCATATTAATAATGCAAAATAGAAATAACAATTATGATCGCTTTTGGTATGCGAAAAAATTCTCGTTCAGGCTTTATATTGTTGATTATTTAAAAAAAATAGAATTATTTAATAATCTATGAAATCAATTGTGTGTGGATAATCTTTCTTTTGTCTAAATTAAAACTCATGTAAAAAGGAGGGAATTCATTCCAATTTCATTTGTCCTAATTGCTACTGTAATCCAAATCAAGTCTCACCTAATTTTTTATTTTGCAAATCCTGATTATTATCTTAAGGTGTCATAAAGTATTCTTTTTTACAAAGGTTTTCAGTATTTAGCAACTTGAAATCATTTGATCTTAAACCCCTAGGTTTGTATAGGGAATGGGTTTACATTAAATTTTATTTCATTGAGTCCATTTTATGTTGTATAGGGTTTTTAAGTCTTTGGTTTCTTTGCAAGATTTAAAAAGGGGTGATATTCTTATAGAAAAACATTATTAAAGGTATTTTTATCCTTTTAAATGGCCTTTTCATCAAAATCCACGTGAAAATGAGCAAGAGATAAGTTATTTTTTTTAATTTTTGGAAGAAAGGAGGGAAAATTGGGCGGGTTTCATGAATGCAAGGATTTTTCACTTATTTTGGCAAAATAAACTGGAGATAGCATGAGCTTTGCAGAGAAAGATTCAAATTTTGAGGGGAAATTGTGTTTACAGATAATAAAGTCTTGTCACCAACAATAGATGCATATATCTAATATGTTGAAGATTTCCCTCCATTCATGAGCACCACACAAATTTTCTTGAGTCGCCTAGGTATTACTGATTATATTCGTTATACATTGAACCATTTTTTGGAGTGGATAGGTACCATCATACCTGATATAACTTGAAGACAACATAAAAGAGATAATGATAACATTGTCCTTTTGTTAAGTCTATGAGAATGTTTCTTTTTTAAGTTCTATTATTTTCCACTATGAACTACTCTTTGGGTTCTCATTGATTACCTTATGATCATTACCTATAGCATACACATGATTTTATCTCCTTTTAAATCCATCCGATCTTTCAAGAAATCGAGTTGCCTTTATTGCTTGAGAATTCTCCACCTGTATTCATCAACTTCAAAGATTTTTGAAATTTGAAAGTAGTAGGATAGTTGATGTGTTTGTATTCAACAATACTATGCAAGGGTTCCTTGCCATCCTAAAAATAAATCCAACAATTTCCCCATCATGCACATTATATGTAAACAATGACCCAATGACTAAATCATGCAAGAGAATCCGACCCTTTACATGATCAATTGCCTAATTCTCTTTATATCAATCAACGTCCCCACTAAAATAATCATTGGTAAATCAATAAACTATCACATACAACCTTGGCCCATTCAAATGAGCTTCTAGCTATCATTGCATGCTTAGGCTATCCTTAAAACCTTTATCTCTCTATCCATTGTCAACTGCCCCAAAAAGAGTATTTAAATATTCATGACATGGAACCTTTCTTTGACCTTGTAGACTATCCTTGGGGAAATCACACCTTCACTATTTTACTTCTTGATGATGCATAGATGTTAGTATTTGAATTAAATAAATTGGACAATACAAGATCTAAGGAAAATGAGATAAGTTACAGTCCATTTGAGGGGCTGGGAAATTACATAAGCATCAAGACATGGTATATCATTTTGAGTTGTTGCACTTTCTCTTTATTACTGTCCTCTATAAACAAGGCCACAATGTGTCCCTTTAATGGATTGATATTATTTATGCAGGTTGTCCTATGAAATGAGGCTATATCCATGCTAAGGACCTTATCTTGGATATCATATAATTAATCCTATACTTCAATCATCTGTATGTTTCTCTTATCTATCCTTTACACATCAAGCATTCATGAGTGTAACATAGGTCCTAACATAAGGTTTTATACTTGTTGAATGAAATATTAGCTATAGAACCTTAATGTCACTACTTGCTACTCTTTAGGCTGCATTTAAACTCCGCTACATCATTCGTATAGACTTATGTGCACTATATGTCAACTCTTCACAAGATTACCCATTTTGTGCATTAGGGTAAAGGTCTAGAAAAGTTAATGAGAAAAGTAGGAATCAATTCTATAAAGCCTCTTCAAATTCATAATTGTTGTGACATAATTCTTCATTTTTCTTACAAGCTTTTCTTGAAAATTTTACCTCCATCTAGGTATGTTAAAGGAACTTCACCTTCAAGTGAAAAGGCACCACTAACCTCATTTCTAGATTTCACTTCCCTTGATCTTTTTAATGGCACTATTGTCATGTATGACAATGTTCTTTTGTGACTACCCTTTTCTTGTTGTTTTGTTCTTGGATTTCAATGCTCTATACTCTTTTCTTTGCACTACAAACTGCTCCTTTATGACTGTGTCATTTTGCATGTTATGGCCATTATGTCACTTATTTCCATGACTGTCATTAAGGGGACATGGGTGATAAGTCTACTTCTTATCATGCAAACCTCATGTTGATCTTCATCCTTTATGACAATGATCTTGATGTTGCATATATTGTTCTTGCTTTCCATTGCTTCATTGCTGTTACAATCTTGTGCTTTCATTGATATAATGATAATGCTCTTTGACATTGAATGAATCTCATTGACTTTGACCCCTTTTCACTCTATTCCATTGTCTTTTACATATTCTTGTGCATGATATCGGGTCACATGGCATTCATAACAACTACTATTATCTCCTTCATTTTGCTATGATCCTCTGACACTCATATTCTTTGATATAACAGTGATCATTTGTAACTATTTTCCCTCTATATATTGTCTTTCATTCCTATCCCTTGCATGCCTTGGACTACTATTATCATGCATTGAAAATTGGAACTCTTTATTCACTGTATTGATAACTCATTGTCACTATCATTTTTTGTATTCACTGCTATCTTATGATGATTGTTCTTCATAGTCAATCCTTAAAATCATTTTTCTGATAAAAACATAAATTTTCTCTTTTGTTTTTACATTATGATCGCATTGCTTTGAACCTTGTGCTTTTTGATTATCACATCTTTGTTACAATCTCTTCAAGGATTGGCATTCTTTCTCTATTGCCTACTAGAGACCCCTTTGATCTTATAACCCCAAGCCTCTTAAAGAAAACTTAGAATCAATTGGCAGTAGTGAACAAAAAACCATCATAGCTAATTTTATTTCTTTTCCAAGAGCATTCAATGAAAATATAATGGAAAACACACATCACTCTGTGGGGTAGGGTTTATTTGATTTGAAAACCTACCTTCAATATCCAAGTCAAAAATTCAGCCTACCAAGTCTGTGTCGAGTCCTCCAAGTCTTAAGTCAAAAATCAACCTGCCAAGACTGTTTTACGTCCATGTCTTGTATCTATGATACAAGTATGATAAATGTTTGAAAATACTGCACACAACTGTATGATACAATGCATAAATTTGTACGCTTTCTCATTATATCAAAAAATTCAAACTACAACTCACAGAAATTAGAAATGAGTTAAAAAAAAAACTTATTGTCAAGTACAATTTGCTCCAAATCAAAATTGCATTATCCAATTTACATAATTTTCTGTTTAACTGATTTTTGTGGGAAAAAAACACTTAGTGTACAAAGTAAAGCAAGAGTTTCTTTCCAGGATTTCAAAGGCCTGCTGTTCACAAGGCCAATAAGATCATTATTGACCATAGCAGAAACCACCTGCACTAATAGTGTTAAGTGAGAAAATATTCCACAAAAATAAATATATTTTAGATAAACAGAGCTAGTTAGCCTTCTAAAATCCAGATAGTTGAATACAAGAAGGGTAAAACATAAAACATTAAAAGACTTTAAGATGTTGCAAATGCCATACGATTAGTATAGAAGTATAACATTAAGATAAGAACAATTCGATTTTCTTAAATATTCATCACGAATTTTCTCCTGTAAAGAACTCCCCCTGACATGAGCAATGAGAAGTGCATCTGCCATCTTGTTTGTTGAGAAGCATTGCATGACTACTCCCTTATAATCACCAACAACTAAAGAAATTTGAATGGCTTCATTGCATTAGTATTCAGTCGAATCTTTAGTAGCTTCATGTTGCACCTCTTCTCCATTGCTGAGGGTATCCTTCCCAACAACAAAATCATTTTCAGTGAGAGGAAGTGAGGAATCTTCTTTCAGACTGTACAAATTATCAAAAAAACTCCTTGCCATTGTCTCTAGGGGATGTAACATCTTATCCACTTTTTGACTGAACTGATGGATCTAATTGTGTTGTATCATCAAGAGTGACATTGTTGATTATTTCACTGCTAATATCATCAATGTTGGAAAATTGAGCTTCCTGTAAGTCTTGATTCTCTGTTGACTGCACTTGAAATCCAAGGTGCTCAAGTAGTGTTGTCCTAGCATTTCCTTCATCTTCAAACATGACTCTTAGGAAATTCCATGTATCCCTCTCTCCTTCCAAACTAAATCAATGCAAAAACAAAAAAATTGCAAGTGAAACAATACAAATGAATGTAAATTGTTATTAATCCCATTCAAATAGTATCCACAAATAACTGGCCGAGAATCTTGATACTTATTATCGCAAAAAGCTCGCAATGATGATTTTTCACCATCTGCTATTGCAGCTTCAAACTATGTTGAATGAAACACCAGACTGTCCTCAGTAATGAGGTTGTGTATATATACCTATAAAAATAGTAGAAAAATAAGACCATATATCATCTTAATGACATGTACCAAAGAATAAATTGTACTCTACCTCAGAAGAGCCAACATCACTCTATGATGTTGTACGGGGCTGAAATGTAGCAAGCTTTCCTCCAAATCCAAAAATGACACCAACTGGTCTCTTCAACCACTTAGGAGCTTTCAAGAGTGCACCTGAAAAGGGAAAAATGAAAAAGATAGACATCATGTATTTACATACAGGATCCCAATTCATTGGGGGATGTAACATCTTGTCCACCTTTTGACCGAATTGATGCATCTAATTGTGTTGTATCATCAAGAGTGACATTGTTGATTATTTCACTGCTAATATCATCAATGTTGGCAGATTGAGCTTCCTGTAAGTCTTGATTCTCTGTTGACTACACTTGAAATCCAAGATGCTCAAGTAGATTTGTCCTAGCATTGCTTTCATCTTTAAACATGAATCTTAGGAAATTCCATGTCTCCCTCTCTTCTTCCAAACTAAATCAGTGCAGAAACAAAAAATTTGCAAGTGAAACAATACAAATGAATGTAAATTGTTATTAATCCCATTCAAAAAGTATCCACAAATAAGTAGCTGAGAATTTTGAGACTTCTTGTTGCACAAATCTCAATGATGAATTCTCACCATCTGCTATTGCAGCTTTAAAGTCCGTTGAACGAAGCACCAAACTGTCCCCGATAACGAGATTGTGTATATATACCTATAAAAATAGCAAAAAAATAAGACCATATATCATCTTAATGACATGTACCAAAGAATAAATTGTACTCTACCTTAGAAGAGCCAACAACACTTTGTGACATTGTACCGGGCCGAAATGAAGCAAGCTTTCCTCCAAATCCAAAAGTGACACCAACTGGTCTCTTCAACCACTTAGAAGCTTTCAAGAGCGGACTTTGCAAGATCCACATCAATATAGATAAGCATCCAAACTTATATATTAAGACTCAAAAGTCAAATATCACAAAAAAAAGTAAACAACTAAAGACTCAAATCTTATGAGCAGGGGCACTTTCAAGTTTTACTTTCATAACACAACAAATGCAGAAGAAAGAAATACATAAAGTAGATCAAAGGGATATGAAAGTACAAGTTAAATGAGTAACAACCATGAAAACAAACCAAAAAAAATAGCTGTATTAGTTGAACTCAAAAATAGATTATAAGTCAGAGACGACAAACCTTTAAATGCTATTTATCTAGTGGTTTACATAACTTGTCTATATTTATAAGTCAGACAACTTGTAAAATGTATAATTGTTGGCATGGGAATGAAATTGGATTGTTGTTGACATTTTTTATTCTCATGGGAGACTTTTGAAAAGGCGGGCAAGGAATTCAGAGTTTGCTGCAATGAATTTGAAGTCAGCGAGGCCCTCTGCAGTGAATTCAGAGGTAATTTGAAACCCTCATTGCCGAAAGTAAGCTGATAGGAAACATAGGCATATTCCATTCTCAGTAGGTAAAATTCGAATGAATGTAAGATAGATCTCAGAACAATGACTCATTATATCCTCTTCTTTTTGTTATGGTCTGTACTAAAAGTGACTACTTTCAACAATGTTTTGGCATCTCTGTTTTCATATTTATGTTTTTTTCTTTAAATAAAAAACTAAGTTAATATAGTAATGCATAATATTATAGATGGATGAGCATAAAGGTTGACTATGGATAAATATCATGCATATGATGAGAGAGTAGATGATGAGAGGGACATTGACAAATATCCATGTCCATGTAAAAATTGTCTTGGTGGAAAGGTGAAAAAAAGAAATATGATTTATCGACATATGATAAGATATGGGCATAGTGGTATAAGCCCTTGGGCTTACAATTATTATGAAGATATGATAGACTGTTAGACTGTGAGAGATGAAGAGGCAACACACATAGATGAAGTGGCACTAAACATAGATGAAGAGGCATAAATTTTCGACAAAGGGTTTGAAGTTGATAAAATGTTGAATGAGGATGTAAACGATGATTGGGCCAAGTCAATGGATGATGCTTTAAAGCATGTGTATGCTAATTGAAAGTTAATTCATTTGACAACAATCCTTCAAATTCTTAACTTGCAAGTGGTGCATGGTTGGACAAATGAGAGTGTAGATCAGTTATTGGCATTATTAAGTTCATTGTTACCAATTGACTCCACATTTCTAACAAAACGAAGTCAATATAAAAAGAAATTCAGTAAGCTCGGCTTGGGGTATGAAAACATCCACACATGTGTGAATGGTTGTGTATTATTTAAAAAAAATCTTGCAAATGAGAGTGAATGTCTGAAATGTCATGAACTGAGGTATAGACAAGGGTTGAAATCAGCTGTGGTTCCTAGAAAGGTTCTTGCCAGTTTCCAATAATCCCACAATTACTCTGAATGTATAGGTGCAAAGACATTGCTGAACTTATGCAGTGGCATGCCCAAAATAAGAGCACTGATGGAAAACAACGACATGTGCCTGATTCTAAGACATGGATGGAATTTGATAACAGATGGACCATTTTTTCTCAAGATCCTCGTAATATAAGGTTGGGTTTGGATCTAGATGGGGTGAACCCATTCTCAGACCAAATTAATAAATGGTCAAATTGGACAGTGTTTCTAATAAATTATAACTTGCCTCCATGGTTAGCAACTAAACCATTTTTCTTAATGTTATCATTGATTATACCAAGAAAAAAAAGTGTGACTTCAGATACAATAGATGCTTATCTAGAGCCATTATATGATGAGCTAATGGAATTGTGGAAAGGAATTGAAGTAATTCAATATTTAAGGGATGGTCATTCAATCAAATTCACTTTAAGAGCTTCTTTATTGTTTACGATTCATGATCTTCATGCATATGGCACATTGTCTAGTCTCTCTGTTCATGGATACCATGGATGTCCTGCTTGCAACTTTAAGGATTTTGCAAGGCACTCAAGAAGTTTGCATAAGTGTATTTATTGTAGACATCGTGCTTACCTTAAAATGGATCATCCATATCATCGAAAAAAAACACGTTTCAATGGTCAAGAAGAGAATCGTGAAGCACCATTGCTAATAATAACTGATTACATTGTTGAGAATGGACAAAAAGAATGTCATTTATTGAAAATGATGGGATTGCTGGCAGTAGATATGATCCATGTAATGAAAGCGATGTAAAACGATTGTGCATATTGTATAAGTTGTCATACTTTAAGGATATAACCATTAGGCATACTGTTGACTTTATGCATACTGAGAAAAATATAGCTTATGCTATTATAGAAACTCTTTTTGGTGCTTTTGATACTATTTCATCACGTGAAGACTTTCGAGAAATATAGATTTGTCGAAATCTTTGGGTTGAAAAATATGATAATGAAAAATATAGAAAACCTAGTGCTCCTTATGTCTGGACAAAGGAACAACGTCCACAATTCTTATAGTTGTTGTCTCAGACTCACTTTCCCACTGGATATGTAAGTAGCAACATCATAATCCAAACTGACATTAATAGCTTAAGAGGCCTCAAGACCCATGACTATCATGTCATAATTGAGAATATTTTACCTATTGTGGTAAATATATCAAGTTTGTCAAAGGGGCCAAGATTGGAAATTATAAGATTGGGAATAATATTAAAGAGAATGAGTTTGCATGTATTAGATCCTTCAAACTTTGATAGTTTGAGGGAGGAGGTTGTTGAAGTCCTTTGTCTATTGGAATGAGAATTTCCACCAGAAATCTTTAAAATTTCTATGCATCTTTTGATACATCTAGAATATGAACTAGAGCATTGTGGCCTAGTAAGAACGAGATGGATGTATCCTATAGAACAATATATGCAGGTTTTGAAAAAAATTGTCCGTACTAGGGAAAAACTAGAAGGCAACATGTTTGAGGGATATTCAATGCAAGAGGCCATGGGATTTTGCACAAAATATATGAAGGATTTTAAAAATGGCAATCAACGTGTATGGGATGATGACAAAGATGAGAGAGTTGCAAGTGAAGTATTAGAAGGCAATGGATGTCACTTCAAGCTATCATATCAAGAAAGAAGTGCACTACATGCCTTTATTCTTCAAAACACATCTTCGTTCGATAAGTGGCACGGGTAAAAACAAATTACACAGTAATTTGTATTTACACATTTATATTATTAATCTTACTATTTTTAAGTCATTACTCTATGTAGAAAATATGAAGAAGAGAATCAAACTTGGATGCAACATCAACCTCAAAGGCACATACGTCATGATTTGATTGGAGGTGATTCTTTTCCAAAATTTGAAGAATGGATTGCTAATGCAATCAGTCATGCAAAAGAAGAAGGTCAAGATATAACAAAAGAGGAAAGTGAGCTTTCACGACCTCCACATTTATGGGCTATGCGTTTTAGTGGAATGTGGGCCTATGGTAGTCATTTAAGAGTGGAATAAAAAGACAAAGGAAAGACAAATTGTGATTGTGTTGTTAGTGCTAAATTTCTTCATGAAATTGAGAAGAAATTTTATGTTGGATTCATCCAAGAAATTATTCAAGTGGATTTGGTGAAAATAGTCCTCTATTATTAAAATGTAAGTGGATCCGACCATCCGCGATACAATTTGATGAGTATGGATTTGTATGTGCAAATACACGACAATTTTTATTAGAGACAAATGAGCCGTATGTTTCCCCTCTTCAAATTAACCAATCATTTATAATTGATGATGTAAGAAGCCTAGGTTGGTGATATGTCATTCAAATAGAGTCTCGTTCGAGATGAAAATTCATGGAAGTTGTTGATGTAATGCCTGATGGGCAATATGTTAATTTACAAGAAACATTCGAAGAAGTGGATGATGAAGACAATGAGAGACTATTTGAAGAAGAGATTTTGATTACCAATGAAGAAATTGAGAGAGATAGTGTATTGCATGTCACAAATGAGGATGAGGAAGAAAATCAAGTAGATGCAGACATGAGTGATCGGGATTCTAATCTTGCTGGAAATGCAGATGATTATTGATGAGCCCCATTTTATGACCTTTTATGTAAGACTTTTATGTTTTTTTAAGACTATTTTATGTTTTAAGTACACAGACCTTCAAACTAATACCTGTTTCAAAGCTTTAATGTTGAACAAAGTTGCTATATAATATGGATATGTTTTCATATAAAAATGAGGATGCAATATGAATATGTTTTCATATAAAAATGAGGATGTAATATGAATATGTTTTCATATATGAATGCAATATGAATATGATTTCATATATGAATGTAATATGAATATGTTTTCATATATAAATGTTGTATGAAATATGAATATGTATACCATTATTGCTTTACTTTGACAATGATCTTTTCTTGACAACTCCTCTAGACTATTTACTGCTTTTATATATGTTCTTTATCACTGCCATTGTTCTAGCATCCTTTATAAAATCCATCATTGAAGCATTGTTAAACATTGTTTCTATGTTTTCTTTTACACTTTTTTACTAAAATAGCATTGTCTTCCCTACATATGGCATTATCTTTAGCCCTATTTTGTAATATTATTGTACACCATTTCCTTGTGAACTGCTTTAACACTTCCAGATTACTATAATAGATTAAAAGGGTTTTAATTCTCTAAACAAATCCAATTAATCACATCACACAAGAACAACAAATGTGTTTTGATAAATAAAAAATATTCTTGATATATCAACTTAAATAATAAGGAAATATTATGTTGGAGACAACCATATAACTGAATATATTTAACAAATAGTTGATACCAATATGAAGCCACAGACTCAAATTTCTTTCATTGATCTCCTCAAATCATACTTGCAAAATAATATTTTGAAATGTAAACATCATAGAAGTTTTTTATTGTCTATCTATCCCTATTCGCCTATCCCTTTTGTCACTATGTAACAGATTTATATATATCAAAAATTTGAAGGGACACACCCCTTTGTTGGTATGTGGTGACTGATCATGCTATACTGTACACTCTTCATGTATCCTTGCTGGGGTCCAGGGGCGGCAGCCCCTGAGAATTTTTTTTTCACCTTTTTTCGTTTTGTCACCGAAAAAAGAAAAAGGCCGACTTTGTAAACCCTAATTTTTTGGAAGCTTCTAAAAGCTTGTTATAAGCATCTAGGATGAAGAGTTGTAGCATGGAATTATTTGCAATATTGTAATAGGTTTTACACTGGATAATAAAATCATTGGATGGCTGCAGTTTTGTGGATGTAGCCCAGATTGGGTGAACCACATTAAATTCTCTGTTTTGTCTTCTATGTGTGTTTTATTACTCTATTTTATTGTTCAAATCTACATTTAACTTGTTATATATTTGTCCTCTAACCCTAACACCCTTCATGAAATATCTTTTGATAATAACAAATAATAATGATTAAATATAAATAATTAGGCTCTAGTTAGCCATAAGTGAAATTTTGATAGATGGTCCAAATAATCTCATCTTTTGTGAGTATCAACATCTCCTAATGCATTCCTGACTGCTATCTCCATGTTCACCATTTTCTCATTCTTCTCGCATGCTTCATCCAATGTCGAGTCTTTACCTATAGCCACTTCCAAAGTCTTTTGTAGTATCAACTCACATTCTTCAATCCATTTAGTCTTTTCTTTTGTTTTTCCATCATTTTCAAACAATGCTGGTATTCCTTCATTGTGGCATCAATTAATCCTTTTGCATCTCCTTGAAGTTCCTCATAGTAATCTTCGTGCTTTCTTATGATTTCATTAGTAGTAGTGATAGCCTGATTATCAAGAGTATCTCTCTTCTGTATTTCTTGAAATTTCTCTTGGATTCTGTCACATTATTTTATGCTCCTGCTCTACAACATAATTCTTTGAGTGAGTTCCCTCTAGTTTGCTCAGCCAAACCATCAAGTTAGCCCGTCTTTTTCTAATCATTGTAGAAAGTGTATCAAATTTTCCTTGAGAATATACATCCAATCCTTCCTACTTGTCCTTTGTTTGAGAGATTTATCCTTGAGTCATCAACCTAGTGGATCCTTTCAATGTGTTTTCAATCATATCCTTCAGGCAATCATTTTCCCTAAGTATCCTTTCATTGTTTATTTTATACATTTCCTTTTCTTTGATCAATGTTTGGATCTAGGATTTATTTAGCTTGGAAACATTGATGCCAATCTTAGTTTTAGCCACAAGATCAACTTCTCCAACTTTAAGTTTCAGGACATGTCCAAAATCCTTTTCAGTGTCAATAATAATAGACTTTTTATGTGGTGGATACAGGGCCCAGATCATAAGGGAACCTTCATCAGGGTTATACTTTGATCCTGTATAAACTTTTGTCACTCCCTCAGGGCTAAGCTTATGTGTAGCATTTTTATCCTTCAAGAAACTATCAAAAACAAGGGCAGAGTTTAGATCCAATCCTGGGAAAATCATGACACATGAATCTTCTAACAACTTTCTCCCTCTCTTTGGGGTCATATCTTCCATTTCCTTTTCCACACTTAGCTTCGAATTATTCAATAATTGATCCTCATTATTTGGTGTTACATTTTCAACAAATTCTCTTATTGCTTTTCCCTTTTGTTTGTACAAGAAGGCTCTGAATTATGGAGATTTCACAAACTCATCATCTGCTATAAAGGATCTATAAGCCATTTTCCTCATGTCTGTATCCGAACCCTCTTCAATTTCTGGTTCTCTAGGAGGAAGCTTATAATCCTTAGTTTTCAATCTGGAGATTTTATCAGTTGGACCTTGAGACCCCTCATCACCAGGTGAATCCTCACCAGAAGATAACAACTCCACATCTTGTATCTCTTTTAATTTTTGTTCTACTCCCTTGTTATATTCATCAACAACCCTCTTAGCTTCATTGAAATCCAAATTTCTGATCAAATCATCATACTGATAAGGTATATGATTATACCCACCTAAGTTCATCTTTTTCTTAGCAAATTCAATGTATCCCTCTAGATCAAACCCTTTTCATGGTGGAGATTTCTTCAAATTAAAATGCAATAACTTATCCACAATCAAATCATACCCTTCCTTCGACAATATAGTGAAATCTCCAAAGTACAAAGTGCTTGGAAATAATGCCTATTTTCCAAAGGAACTTAAATTCATTACACTTGAGAAATCCATTTGCCTAACAATTTCCAAGTAGGAGATTCTATCAGGCACTATTTTAGGAAAGATGAATGGTGTATCTTCAAAACCATACACTCTGATCATAGTAGCATCTTCAAAACAATACCAATCTCCCCAGTTGTGGCCAATAGGTCCATTAAAATATTTGGGTCCGAGGAACCTCTTAATCTCATAAGACAATCCATAGTCACAAGGATGATTAAAGAATTTGTACAATGGTTTAACAAAGTATTCGTCAAAATGCAAAAAACTTGAATTAGCAAACCCGTATCCCAAATAGCAGTCCATAACTAAATTGGTAACAATTTACCCTCCCTATCAAACTGTGTAATCCTTAGCTCTTCTAGCCACATTCTCAATTCTTGTCCATAATACAATATTATATGCATAAAAACAAAGTATTGCTTGAAATGTAAAATAGGGGATCCATTATTTATCGCCATTAGCCCTAAATCAATTCCTTTGAAGATGTATGAAGCATAATCAAAGGGTCTGGAATTGTGATACTGAACATCAACTACAATTATCATTGGTATAATTGACATAAGCTCAGGAGCTTCCATCCCTAACACCTAGCATACTGATAAGTATGTATATTTCAAATAGGGCTCGAATAAGTACATGAAATGGAGGCCCGTCATTGTCATCCAGTGGAACCAGATTTACATACCTTTTAGGTCTATGCAACGGTAATATCCACCCCTATAGGTGGTATCCATTCTCTATAATTCTTTCTCCAAATTCTCATGCACAATTTTTCGTCACATGTGCCTTCTAGGTTAAAAACTTCACAAATTGCAGCTTCTAACACATGTATGATAGGTTTACCCAATGAATTGTAGATAGCTTTGAGTTTTGGATTGTAATGGGAAGCTAAGAGTTTTATTAATTCCACATCCACAAATATGTTTGGGACAACCAATTTTCCCAGGTTGAATTTCTAGGGATTGCATACTGGCTGGAACCTATCCCTCTGATGATAGTGAAACATAAATAGTTCATATCCCCGAATTGAAGTCCACTCATCCCCTATGTGTTTGAATTTTTCCTTAAATCTATCCATATCTTCCCTAAGTTGTGCAAAACATTTGGCTTTAGGTCCCGAGCTAGGTAGTTGTTCAATAAGATCTTGATTCAATTTCCTTTCAGTTGTTTTTGATTCATCCTTAGTCTCAATATTTTTATTTTTTCCCCTAGGATGACTACCCTCAGCCTAATTTTTTATACTGTTTGATTTTGCAGAGCTCGAACCCTCCATTTTATTTTCTCAAATTGACAAAATTAAAAATACAATTGCAGAGAATTCACAAGCTTACTTGAAAATCTTTGGCTGCACAAAATTCTCTAGCTTATGTTCATTCTCCCATTCCTTTTGCTGCTAACCCTGCAAATTCTCCTCAATTATTCTCATTTCACTTAGAGAATTATCTATATAGTGTGTATCCGTGCGGCCATTAATGTCCAACTTTGAACATGAGTGTAGAAGATTTTTTGAATTTCCACTGTCAGACCGAATGATTATATCGGCATGAACTATTTAAACTCTGGCTGATCTATTAGTTTGAATCAAGCAGAGTGTTCATTAGACACCTTATATGGTCAGGGAGACCAAATATCATTCTTACCGATGTTAAATAGTCCATCTTTTGATTCATATCATCTTCAGAAAGAGATTTATTAAGTCACTTAGATATCAGAACTGTCGCCAAGTGTTACTCTGACGAGATTTGATTCATTCATATTACCGTCGACAAGAGAATAAGTATCATTGAAAGATCTAAAAGTTACTCTGACGTTATAAGTCTCCCTGATGTATCATCTTCCTCCTTCAGATGAATCAGAAAGACTCTCTTCGATATTAGTTTTGTCGGTGTAACATATGGAATCAAGAAGAAATTTGAAACTCATTCCGACAACACATGTCTCCCCAACATATTTCTTTTTGCTTTATCGGTGAAATAGAGTGAACGTCTTACCGATGAAAGTCCATCGACATGACATGTATGCTCAGGCTAACTTGAGGATCTCACTCTGATGGTATTGTTCTTGACGATAACCTTTTCGTCGATGAAACAACAGGCTTTGTCTTCCTGAATAAGTATCCTCCTCAATTGTTGATCGATGTGACAATGTTGAACTTTCGCCAATATGCCAAAAATGCGTGAATTGAAAGGTTATAACTTATGGGTCAGAGAGACATGGACATAGTCATGCCGATATAGATTATTTATTCAGAGGCTCCTACTCAATGATGATCAAAGGGATTTTGGTGTGTCAAAAAGTCAAATCTGACGGGATCACTGGTGGATATGATATGTAAAGAGGATTATAGCAATTTTGCACTCAAGATGTGGCTACCTTGTGGAGTTTACGAATGTAAGCTACTATAAAATTTTGAAAAATTTATAGTCTCAACACTTTACATGCTACTCACATCCTTTATTGTCTTCACATTATTTTTAACAATGATATCACTGTTATCAACATTTGTGCTTCTGACTTTATGCACTAGAAATCACTGTCTCCTATGTATCTTTATATACTGTAAGGTCATTGCTCATTTTTGCTTTAATCAAATGTTCTTCACTATTTTGCATATATCTTGAAGTTCACTATTGTTTGACTACTTAGTCCTCAAATGATGGCATTCCTTGCTTGTAACTCACTGTCCACTCCAACATATCTGTTCTTTTTCATGAAATCTACCCCTTAATGAATGTATCTAGATGTTATGAAAAAAATATTACGTAACAAAACAACATAAGTAAGAATCACCAAATACCATAGACATTTCTTAGTGATGGTGCTATCACCTAAGCACAACATTGGTTTAGTTGTACAAAATGGTTGCCACGCTACAAGTTCATGTCCAGTTAAAATTTAGTAATACATATTTTTTTATTGAACCATGAATGAAAACATTATTGCTAAAGATTTGATGGATTGATTCAAATACATTGCTAAGTTTTTTATGCAACTGGCATTTCTATAGGGCACCATTATTTAATATCCATTGACTGAAATACCCACAACATCTAATGACTATTTTTTTTTGCAGTGCTTTAGACTTTGTATGTGTTTTAATGTTTTTCATTAAAACCTAGACCTCATAAACTTGTATTTATGCAATTTTTGTTACGGTTAATTATCTTTGTATCAAGTTGCTAGTTTATACATTATTGTTTTTTTGGACATCAGGAAATGAATAAAAAGAATGAAAGGCGCAAATTAGATGATAGTGATCACAATATTAAAATTCCAGTGACAGATTATGAGCACTTTCGTGAAGAACGTGTGTCCAAGAATAATGAATATTTATCACATCTTGGTTTGCCAAACAATCAAGTTGTAAATCCACTAAGTAGTAAATTATTTGTTTAATACTGTTTAATGAAATTTTATAGGCAAGAGCTTTATGTATATAAGACATGATATGATATATTTTTTTTTTTACATGCAAGAAAAATAGAGCAGAGAAAATGCAGAAAAAAGAGAGAAAGTAAAGGTACAGTGCTGCCAACTCGTAGAAGCCAACGCTTTCATGATTCAACAAATGAAGTTGGTAAAAAAATAGTTGTGATGAAGTGAAATCTGCGGAGACCACTAATAATCTACCTACTCATGCCACACGTGATGTGGCCAAGGATAATGAAGTTCCGATTAATCAAAGTCATGAAGAGAGTCTGCTTGCATCTGATGTGTCTGAGAGTGCACTTGTCGCATCTACAACTTTTGAAGGAATTAGTGGATCAACCAGAAATATTTATAGTGGTGAAACATACCATGTTCCCACTTATGTTAAAAGACAAAGATTGAGTCAAGATTTATACAGATCTACAGAGAGGAATGCAAAATAAATAATATTAGAAGGGAAGAAGCCATTCTTGGTTGAGGTATCAAGAGATGGTGAACCCATTGGGAAAAATGCTACAAGGTGGGCCTCCGAGTTGGGCATAAGATGTAGGGCCCATTTGAATGTTTGCAAATCAAATTTTGCAGAGCAAGATCCATGAAATGTGGAATATGTTATATAAAAAATGGAAAATGCCTTTGACATTGTTGGTGGAAAAATATCTAGAAAATATTACAAGCACAAGATGAGACTTTTGATGAACACTTTTAGATACAATTGTAGAAAAAAGATCATGGAGGGAAAAGAGATGTTAGACAACACTCTATCTCCCAAAGAGTGGGAGGTATTGAAAGAAAGTATGCATTCCGAAGAATATTTGACAAAGAGTAACAAAGGCAAGAGAGTAAGAGACAATGTGAGGATTGAATATACATTTGTCCGAGGTGGGTTGTAGGGCAAAATGGACAAATGTGGAGTAAGTGTATGGATTTTTTGTTCAATTTACATTGTGTTATTTATTTCAATTTTTTTATTAAATTGACTATATGTTGAAATTGACATTGTATTTTAGGTGGAAAACAATAATAGTGAAGCAAGTGTAGAAGATGTCAATTATATGACAGTGCTAGATCGTACTAAATCTAATACTAGTATCATGAGGAAATCTAGTTCGTTAACAAAGATTTCACAACGATCTGTTGAACGCCCAGTAAGAGCTTCTCCAAATCATGTCAACTCAAATGAAGAGTACCAACATATAATGAGTTGCTTAAAATGTCTCACTGATAAAGTTTCGTAGTTGGTTGCCTCTGTTAAGCCTATAGTTTGTGCATGGAATGACCATGATTCCATGAGTTCAGATTAGGTAAGAGGCTATTCCTCAATATTTTGATTCTCAACTATATCATCTTTATATTGTATTCTAAAGATGTTTGCAAATTTCATAAAAAATTTCCACAACGTGCCTTTATAAAATTACTCTCGTGATCTCCAGGCAAAGTATTACGATCATATATAGAATAGTGAATCTATGAAATTTTGCCTTTTGTTTCATTGAAATCTATTGTGATTGTCCTAAATGTTGTGACTGTGAGTTTTATGAAAAAATAACTATGAGATCAATGAATGATCTGTTAGGTCTCAGAAGTATAGGTTTTTAAACCATAAGGGGGTGCCAATCCCTTAATACACCTTTGGCCCACGAACAAGGTAAACAAGACTGATTCCCCCAATTTCTTTGTGTTTTCTCTATTTTCTCCAGATTTTCTTCTTCTGTACGGACTGTACAAGCTCATAAATGTTTTGAATTCCATTATTTAGTGTACTATATTGTGTTATCTTTAAAATGAACTCCTTTTGAGAGTCTAACTCCATTTTTTGTAAAAGATCTCCTTGGTTTTCTAGAATTGCCTGTGTGAGGGCAGCAAAGGCTCTGTTTGGGAACTTAATGATGTAAATTGCCATTCCATCTACTGTTTTCACCTGTGTCTTGATGGAATGGCATAATAAAGTGTTAGGATAGGTTTTCTTTTGGTTTGACTGTAGGGAATGTAAGTTGGAGTGTAACCCCAAGGTTTTAAAAGGGTGTTTTCATGGTGAAAAGGAGGGTGCACACCTGTAGAGTGGTGGCACAACATTGCCAAAGGGCATGTGAGAGTTTCTAAAGCTTGAGGGGGTCTAACTTAAAGTCTCTGAGCAATTTGTGTCACTTGGAGGGGTTGGAAATATGCATTTTCAATAAGGGTGCTTTAAAACCTTAGGTTCCTAGGCGACAAGGAGGGTTTTTGAGTAGGGGATCAAATTAAGTTTTTGGAGTCCTAAGATCTAGTGAATCCTTTGTTTTGAAGCATAAATCGAGACTGTTTCAATTTTTTTTGGTTTGGGGTTGAAATCTTGGAGGGTTCGTTTGTGAATTTGACCTATTTGGAGGCCTATATCGGTGGAAAAGTCAGTTTTCTCAAATTTGTTCCAAAGGAGTCATATGGGGGGCTAAGATATGTTTTGTAACTCTGTAATGGGTATCTGAATCATCCATATTTTTGGTAAGTGTTTTGGGAAGATATTGAGAAAAGTGCCTAAAACTGGGTTAAGAGTGCTACTAGGGCAGACTTAAGCAAATGTTGAAAAATTAAAGAGTTAAAGTGCTTTGTCTTTGAAGATTGTTTGGTGATCAGTCATCTGAGTTCATTTCTGATTATTTTCAGTTCCAAGCTTCTGTACTTTCCCGTACAGGGTTTCCTTGTTCTCTTTTTCATTGAATTAGTGGTTGGGTGAGTTAGCTTCAATTTGTTTATGATTTGGTGGATTCTTGAAGAATTTTGTGCATTCAAATTGCTGAAACGGGTCTGTAAAGACAAAGTTGAGGGTTTGTGAGTCTACAAAAAAGGATTTTCACCCATTCCACCTATTGTGACTTTTATGCTTGGAAAGGCTCTGTTGACTATTTTTTACATGAATTACTCATCTGGATATATTTTTTTGCTTGATGGTTAAACTACATGCAGAGAAATTTTATCAAAGCAGCATGAAAACAACAATGCCTTGATGTCAATCATAGTTGTGTTGAAGTTGAGGTAATATAATAGTTGTTGTAGACAAAAATTTATAGCTTTTGCATTCTTTACTTGACTTAAATTAACTTTGCATGATGATTAAACCACATGTAGGGCAATTATATGAAAGCAAAATGAAAATGAAAATACCTTGTCAATAGAGCTCTCGGCAAAGCTACAAACTTCAGGACAATGTTGACAGTGATTATGCTGAATTCGAGGAGTATATGCATGATATTGATAGTACTACTGGTGCTGAACTTGAGGTGAGTGCTACAAAAAGTTACTTTTCCTTGATTCTGAAACCCTTCATGTATTAATGATTGTTATGATCCCAAACAATGAACAAGCTTATAGAATAGTCAATATACAACTAAAACATTGAATGTAACCCGTAGAACAATCATTGTACCTACTTTGTCACTTTTCAGTGGGGATTGCTATCACTTCAATACTTTATGATGCTTGACTATGTTTTAGGGCATTGCAATTGACCTTGTCAACATCTTGAACTTAGCTTGCTGCTTCTTTCATTGGATGATAACTGTTGTTCTTTCCTTCATGGATCTGTTGTTAAGTCTTCATTATGGATGTTGTTATTAAAAAAAAAGTTTCTTTTGATATTCTTGCCACTTTCACTTGATGTCTTGTTGTTGTTTAGTAATGATATTTGCTTCTCGATCCATTAAACTTGTTGTTACAGCCATAAAACTCACTGCCCTTGCTCTAAATTCACTGCTAAAACCATGAAACTCACTGCTACTACTACTTGTTCATTGGACATCATTCCTTACTTCTTTTTGCATACTCTTACACTATTTTCTAACAATGAAAGGCTCTTTCTCTATTATTTATGTGACCTCTACATCAAACCTTATTTGTTACTCCTTTACTACTGCTATGAAAGCCACAAAGAAAGACTGCATTGTTTCCTCAATGACTGCTCTTAATGGTTGCCACATGTTGCCTTGATACATTTTGTTCTTTGTTCTTATTTTATATGTCATCATTGATAGGGTTATGTTGACTGCATGGGGTTATGTTTCAGAGCTTTAATGACACTATTTTTTTACATCCCAATGTATTTCACCTTCTCCTTGCAGCAGCAGTAGTAGTGCTCTCATATTGCATTCTTTGTTTTTGTGCATTAGCTACCTTTCTTATGTGTAATAGTGTTGTCATAACCTTATGTGTCTGGTATGCGTGCATGGTAATGTAGTGTTTATATTTGTGGCCTTTGTATCTGATTAGCATGAAGCTAATAGTAACATTGTAAGCACTGCTACGAGTGTTGGTTTTTTAGTAAATTAGATAGATCATTGTAATTATTTTAACACACACATGCAAGTACTATTTAAGTAAGTAATGGTTGTTTTATTATGAAAACAAGGGTAATCATTACCTATCTAATATAATGTGTTTTTTCTTTTTCTTTTTGTAGAAATGTATTGATAAACTCAAAGAAGGGGATAAAGTCAGGGTATTAGATCCATTTGATGGCGATGTTGTGGGTATTGGGCGAATTCACTCCCTATCTATTGTACATGGAGTCAACTTGAAAGGAACATGACATGCAAATGTAAAAATTTTAAAGGTCACAAGTAACATACCCCTTATTTATGAAGACAAAATAGATGGAGTTGTTCATCTGAAAGAGAAAGAGGGAACCTTCACACGGTGGCCACTAAAATATGTTAGAGTAATAAGTTATTATACTTAATTAATTATATCATACTGGTTAATTAATTAAGTCACTTATTCTTTTAGTTGCTTAAGCTAAACTTAGGCACATTAATAATTGATTAATTATTAAGTGTGCACACTAGGGTTTCATTTAGGGTTTCCCTTTTAGGGTTTCTTGATCTCCTTCATAAGGATTGATCTCTTTGTAATAATTGATTCTCAATAATGCATTTTTACTTTGAGGTTTATAGAACATCTTCTTTGGTTTTGCATGTCTTTTGCATGTGATAGGTGATTGCATGCAGGTGATCTTGGTTTCTAACATGGTATCAGAGCTCTAGACCTGCAGCTGCCTGTTTGTGATATGAAGATATGGCATTTCAGTGAGTTTCAAGTGCAAGGGTTTCCACAAACATCTTTTTGCAAGATCTGGGGGTAGCTGATTTTTCGGGACACTTTGGGCTCAAATGGACGTCGCCATCGCATTCGCAGCAGCCCAAAACCCTAGAAACGCTTGTCAAATCATCGATTTTGAAGCAAATGGTTTTTGAGGCAAAATTTTTTTGCCAGGGAGGCCGTACGGCCTCCCAGCACGCTTCCTGAGGCATAATTTTAAAAAAATAAAATTTAAAATTTAAAAAAAAGCATGCTTTTTTGAAAAAAATCTTGCGCAGCTAGTAGAAAAGAGGGCACCGCCCATTTGCATCGCCGCTCGTCACCTGCAACCAGGCCTCGGGTTCTATGGGGGACTAGGAGCTTCGCGCCCGACCCCCAGCCATCTCCAGCCCCGCCTCTAGTCATATGGCGACTAGGGGCTGAAACTTTTTTTGCAGGGGGCAAATTTTTGTGGCGACGGCCAGATGGCCATCAAATTTAAGCTCTTGAACTGTTGACGTTAGCATGACGTCATCGGTCGTACGACCTCTTTGCCCCCTCCTAGCCCTAATTTTCCTAAAAGAGTAGTTTTTTTGTTTTTGGCATAACTTGGGCATACGGTATCGAAATCAGGCAAACAAGATATCGTCGGAAAGCTAGTTCCAAGAACTTTCCTGTGGTATAGTTTATTTTACTATATTTATTTCTATTTGAAGTCAAATGTTTATTTTATGCTTCCGAGCTCATAACCTTTTTCCACGATCTTCGATTTTTGCTATCTTTGTGGCGTTGGAAAGGTATTGAGGAGCTCTATGTTGCTGTCCATGCAATTTTTTCTGTATCTATCCTAGGTTTATCGTTAATCCAGATTTGTCCCGATGGGTGTTTTGGAGATTACTTGGATGTTTTGGCAGTTGGGAGAGTGCACCTTGCATCTTTGCACTTCATTTCAGTATCACATCATTCAATAATTGATTGTTGCTTCATAGATTCTAGGGTTGTTCCCGTTTGGAGTTTTCGAGTGTTCCATGGCATCGGGTCTATTGTTGCATCATTATGATTTTGATATGGTTTCTTGTAGACAGAAGTATCTTTCCTTGCTTGCTGGATTGTGGTTCCAATGTTACTCTACAGTGTTCTTCCAGTGCTTCTTTGTAGCATGTCATCTCATTGTTGGGGGGTTTTTCCCACTGGGTTTTCCTTCTCTACCTCTTTCTTGCATTTGTAAATGGTTACCTGATCAGTCCTAGTTGCTGAGACCCATCCTTTGCTTTCATGTATCTTCTTCTAGTGTTTTAGCTTCTTCCTAAGTTCATCTTAAGGGGGGGTGTTAGAGTAATAAGTTATTATACTTAATTAATTATATCATACTGGTTAATTAATTAAGTCATTATTCCTTTAGTTGCTTAAGCTAAACTTAGGCACATTAATAATTGATTAATTATTAAGTGTGCACACTAGGGTTTCATTTAGGGTTTCCCTTTTAGGGTTTCTTGATCTCCTTCATAAGGATTGATCTCTTTGTAATAATTGATTCTCAATAATGCATTTTTACTTTGAGGTTTACAGAACATCTTCTTTGGTTCTGCATGTCTTTTGCATGTGACAAGTGATTGCATGCAGGTGATCTTGGTTTCTAAGAAAATATTTGCAAAAAATGACTTAGTTGAACATGTTGATCATGTACTAGTTATTGTTAGACATATTGGCTCACTGATTTATGCAGTATTTTGAATGTGTTGTTCACGGATCTTAATTATCATGGTGTATTTGAAAGAGTTGGAAACTCTTAGACAACTTTGACATTTTTAATTATATTTACATATATACTCTTAGGCAACTTTGACATCTTGTAACTTGATATATATTTGCATTAAATTTGTTATTGCAGATTATCTTTATTTATCATGATGTTGAATCAATCTTTTAATTCTAGCATGTTGTAGCTTGTTCATATATGTAATATTTATATTTGCTTTTATGTTTTAGTTCAAGTTTAATATTATGTTAGTTTCCATTATAAAATTTATGGTATTTAATAAATTATTCATTTCATGACTATATTTACTACCAATTAATGGAAACTAGTGAATAAAAATGACCAAATTAATGACTAAATATATGACTAAAGTAATGACTAAAGTAATGACTAAATTAATTACTAAATATATGACTAAATATATGACTAAATTAATGACTAAATTAATGACTAAAGTAATGACTAAATTAATGATGTAATATATGACTAAATATATGACTACCATGACTAAATAAATGACCGATTAACAACAATCAATGACTAAATTAATGACTAAATATATGACTAAATCAATGACTTAATCAATGACTAAAATCAATGAATAAATAAATGACTAAAATTTTTTAGTCATAAATATAGTGGTGTTATAAATGACTACAAATAAACCACTAATAGTCACGTGACTAAAGTTAGTCATTTATATACAATTTTTAGTAGTTTATTTAGTCATATATTGTTGTTTGTGTACTAGTGATAGTGGGTCCATCATTTTGTATTATCCATTGTAACTGGTTATCATATATTGTGAGCTAATTCTCACCATAGTTTTTCATTTTCAAGGGTTTTCCATGTAAATATGGTGTTATTGTGTTTATTGATGTGATGCATGCTTTAATTGTTACACCCTGTCGCATAGTTACTGAGTTACTTTTACCTTCATGAGTGAATATGATGATAAATGTTAATCAAGACTTTAATATGTTTAATAAGTAAATGAAATACTGCAATATGCATTAAGATGTTATTACTTTTGAAGGAATGATTATGTTTTATACTAATGGGAAATATGATGAGTGAATATGAATTGCAAATGATTGCATTAATACTTTAATGATGTAAATGATTTATGATGCAAGTGGATTTCATGAGAATGAATAACTACTGTACTAAGTTGAATGCAGGAATAGGTTCAAACTTTTGGAAGAGAGGGGAAGTATCACTCAGGAGAGGAGCTTGGTTTGGTAACCCTTAATAAGCCTAATTGAGCTTTCACACACTCACTTTTAGTTTGGTTTAGTTGAGTCAATAGCTTGGGAATTGGTAGGTAACCTTTAGTCTTGTTAGTGCATAATTTAGAAGAGGTTATGATCTTGTATGTGAATGTTCTTGATTGAGGTTATGTGATGGAGTCTTTTTATCAAGTGAGAATTATTCTTTGTGTATTTACTAATCAATGATTATATATAATGAATATATATGTGTGTGTGTGTGTGTGTGTGTGCGTGTGTGTGTGTGTGAAAACAATAACCCATGCACAAGTGCATCACATGCATGGGGAAATGGAATGGACATATACCACACACACACACATGCATGTATACATTCGATATATATATATATATATATATATATATATATATATATATATATACCAATTGGTGAAAACATAATTATACGTATTATGCATATATATGAATGTATCTATTGATAAAAATATTTAGGTAATTGTGATAAATAAGGAATAATAAATATGATATGTTTATGCATATAATATAATATATATATTTATTAAAATATATGCATATATGTTTGTATCAGTGATGAGTACATATATATATACGTATATAATAAATAAGAATATATATATTTGTTAATATGTATTTGATTGGCAATAACGATTAAATAAGGAAGTGTATATATATGTAATATAAAAATGGATGCTATATACAAATATACATTAATAATATATATGTTAATATATATTTAAAAGTAATTTGAAATATTTATAAGTAAATATAGCGCTAATAAAAGCGCGGGCTTGTTAAAACCATCCAATATACATTTAAAATGCTATGAGATGCTATGAAACCACATGAATAAGAACTAAGCACTGTGAATGTTTTACAAAGTATTGATAATATAGCCTAATGTGCCTTGTATAGCACTAAAGTTAGTTTGAATAAAGCACATACGTTAATGTAAAACACATAGGGGAGAAATCAATACAATGAACAAGTGTAATGTAATATATTGAACGCAAAATATGGAGTCAAAACAACAATGTCATATCAATCAATTAAAAAGGTGCCAAGAATATTAACTTGTTTGTAGCCTTTGGTTGCTCACAAATTAGTATAAGTAGAAGTGATCATTCTACCAATTGCTACACTTATCATTTTGATTATCTTAATGCTATTTTACTGTGATTTTTGAGTTAGAGAGTTGAGAGTTATTTTTCTATATCATATTTGTGATTATTGTGAGATTTAGTGAGAAGTTAGAAGAGGGTAATCAAGTGGATCTTGAAGGAGGTATAAATTGGACTTGAGGATTTGAACTAGGAAGGAGGTTTAATCAATTGGAGCATTATACATGCATGCTAGTTTCTATACCCTTGTCACAATAATACAAAAACAACAATATATGATTAAAAAAACTACTAAAAATTGCATATAAATGACCAAACATGATCACGTGACCATTAGTAGTTTATTTCCAGTCATTTAAAATGCGACCGAATTGATGACTAAACCATTTTTTAGTCATTTATTGGTTGTTTTGATTGATCGATTTGGTAGTATATTTAGTCGTTGATTTAGTCATTGATTGCTATAATTTTCTCACTTATTTAGTCATTTTTATTCACTGATATATTTAGTTGTTGATTTAGTCATTGATTGTTATAATCTGATCACTTATTTAGTCATTTTTATTAACTAATATATTTAACTGGTCACTTATTTAGTCGTTGATTTAGTCACTGATTGTTGTAATCTCGTCACTTATTTAGTCATTTTTTATTTATTGATATATTTAGTCATTAATTTAGTCATTGATTGTTGTTATCTGATCACTTATTTAGTCATTTTTATTCACTAATTTTTGTCCATTGGTAGTGTATTTAATCATTAATTTTAATCAATTTGGTAGTTTATTTAATTGTTTTTGTTCACTGATTTTTGTCAACTGGTAGTATATTGATACATTGTTTATTAATTGCACAATCATTATATTTAGTCACATTTATTCACTGATTTATGTCAGTTGGTAGTATATTTAGTCAATTGGTATTTTATGTAATTATTTTTGTTCATTGATTTCTACCTATAAGTGTTGAAAATGAGACAATGCTTTAATTGAGGTTTAAACATATAAAAACATAGGAAAACATAATCAATCATTAATTTGCACATAATGAAACAACTATTAAGAAGGTAAAATACTAAAATTTTATTGAGAAAAGGTGTTCTTACAACATATACAAGACAAAAATATGTGTATTTGCTTTGGAAAATTTGTTACAAAGTGTGTTTCTCAGTGATGTGACTAATAAAATTGAGGTACAATGCATTTTTTTTGCTTATACAACTCCAAAACGGATTAAAAACACTAAGATCCCTGAACAACACATACAAACTATTGCATAAAGTAGTGGGCTAAGCTGTCTAACAACTAGTACCACAATATGATAAACATCAACTATGTCATTTTTTTTCAAATATTTTAGTGGCCACTGTGTGAAGGTCCCTTCTTTCTCTTTCAGATGGACAACTCCATCTATTTTGTCTTTATAAGCAAGGGGTATGTTACTTGTGACCTTTAAAATACTTACATTTGCATCTCATATTCCTTTCAATTTGACTCCATGTACAATAGATAGTGAGTGAATCTGCCCAAAACCCACAACAACACCATCAAATGGATCCAACACCTCAACTTTATCCCCTTCTTGGAGTTTATCAATAAATGTCTGCAAAAACAAAAAAAATACACATTATATTGAGATATAAAATGCATGTTATATTTTTTTTGAGAGATGTATGTAATATCTTATGTCTTGGAACAAATCAGTTTTTGTATGTGCTTTTTTTAATTCTATTGAATAACAAAGAAGCAACTTTTTAATCAGAAAAAAAATAACTAACCCATTGCGAGGTACAAAAAAATGGAGGGAAAGACTACAATTGTGCTAGACTGTACGAGTACTCTAGAAAGAGACATGGATTGGCAATGAAGTCCCCCCAATTGAGGACCATGATATCCCCAAACATATTTTTTACTAATGCATTATCAAAATCTATGTATGAACTCTATTACAACTAAGCTCTAAGCTTCCATATGTAGGTTATATGTTCTCCCTTATTTCTGTAATCTATGTATGCTAGATAATTACACTTCACTACTATTCTAACTAGTTTCTATCAAATAGGTAATGATTACCCTTATTTATATAATAAAACAACCATTACTTACTTGAATAGTACTTACTTGTGTGTGGTTTCATAGCACTCACCTCAATTTGATCAACATGAATACTACTATGAATATCATGTGCATGCTCGTCAAGTTCATCATCATAATCACTATCAACGTCATTGAAGACATGAAGTTGTACAACTTTGCAGAGATTTCTATTGATAGGGCCTTTTTCTTTTCATTCTGATTTCATATAATTGCTCTGCATGTGGTTTAATCATCATACAAAAATTAATATAGGTCAAGTAATGAATGCAAAAGCTATAATTTTTTTGTCCAAAAGAACATTTTAAACATGAAGAATGACAAAACATTGGGACAAATTAACTTACAACTTAAAGAATGCAAAAGCTATAATTTTTTGTCCAAAAGAACATTTTAAGCATGAAGAATGACAAAACATTGGGATAGATAACTAATATTAGATTACCTCAAGTTCAGGACAACTATGATGACCATGTTGCACATTCTTGTCCACTTCATCATGATCACTATCATTATTGATGACTCTGTTGACATCATGAAGTTATTTTTTGTTTTCATATTGCTTTGATAAAATTTCTTTGTATGTGGTTTAACCATCATGCAAAAAAATATACAAAGCATTCAATAGGAAAGTAAAGAATGCAAGCTATAAATTTATCCAAAATAAAAATTTTCGGATCACTCCAACAATAAAGAAACTAGGTTGGATTCTCCTACGCTCAGATTTCAATAATCTACATATTAAGAGGCATTTGTATACATAATTTCCAAAGAAGAATAAATGAGATCAATAGAGCCTCTTACCTCATTTGAATCCACAGATTTATGCTCATTCCATGTAGAAATATAGGGTTAATGAAGACAACCAACTACAAAACTTGTTGAGTGAGACCGAATATGCAACTCATTATGTTTGGTACCCTTCATTTGAGTTGACATGATCTAGAGAGGCTCCTACTGGGCATTGAATAGATGGCTATGAAATATTTGTTGACAAACTAGATTTCCACTTCATCCTACTCTTAGGTTTACTAGGATCTAGTGCTGCCATATAGTTGACAATATCTTCTGCACTTACTTCTCTATTACTGTTTTCCACCTAAAATACAATGTCAATTTCAACATATAGTCAGTTCAATAAAAAATAAAAATAAATAAAACAATGTAAATTGAACCAAAAATCCATACAATTACTGCAAATTTTTCCATTTTGGTGTGCAACCCGCCTCGGCCAAATGTATATCCCGCCCTTATATTATCTCTTGCTCTCTTGCCTTTTTGACTCTTTGCCAAATATTCTTTGCAATGCATACTTTCTTTCAAGGCCTCCAACTTTTTGGGAGATAGAGTGGAGTCTAACCTCTCTTTTCCCTCCATGATTGTTTTTCTGCAATTGTATCTAAAATTGCTCATCAAAATTCTCATCTTTTGCTTGTAATATTTTCTAGAAATTTGTCCACTAGTAGTCTCAAAAGCATTTTCCTTTTTTTGTATAACATTTTTCACAGTTCGTGGATCTTGCTTTGCAAAACTTGGTTTACAAATATCCAAATGGGCCCTACATCTTACACCCAACTCAAAGGCCCACTTTGCAACATTTGGCCCAATGGGCTCACCATCTCTTGATACCTCAACCAAGAATGGCTTCTTGCCTTATAATTTTTTTTCTTTTGCATTCCTCTATAGATATGTACAAATCTTGACTCAATCTTTTTATTTTGATAAAAGGAAACACTTCTTCTATTAAACCACTACTAGTATTTTTGGTTGATCCACTAGTTCCATCAAAAGTTCTAGATGCAATAGGTGCACTTTGAGGCACAACAGATGCAACTAACGATCTCTTTTCATGACTTTCATTAACCAGAACTTCATGCTCCTTGGCCACACAAGGTGTGGCATGAGTAGGTATATTGTTGATAGATGGTCAATGCTCCCCTCGGGATTTGTGACATGGACTAACCACCTCCCATGGATATGTTAAATCTGGTGGTTGTATCATGCATTAACAGGTTGATCTTTTGGTGAAATAGAAACCGTGGGGACAATAATTGGTATCATAGCCAAAGGTATCGGGTTCGAATCTCCTTGGGTAACGTTGAGGGGGAGATTGTTGGAAAATGGTCAACGCTCCCCTTGGGATTCATGACATGGACTAACCACCTCATGTGGATCTGTTAACTCTGGTGTTTGTATCAAGTATTAACAAGTCAATCTTTTGGTACAATGGCAACCATGGGGCCAACATAGATCAGTATTGGTCTTCATAGATTTCACTTTAGACACATCCTTTAATGTTGAATAAATCATCTGCAGACCTGTTATTCCTTTGCTCAGATGTTGTTCAATAATCTCTTAGAATTTGTGCTAAGAGATCATCACAACATTGCACATCACCATGTGCTATATCAGGCTGGACATTACCATGTGCTATATTAGGATGTACATCACCATGTGCTATATCAGGTTGCACATCATCACAACTATTATTTTCACCAACTGCATTTGTTGAATCACAAATGTGTTGGCTTCTACGAGATGGCGACACTATATCTTTTCTTTCTTTTTGTTTTTTTATCCGCATTTTCTTTGCACTCTTTTTCTTGCCTATAAAACAAAAAAAAAATCATATTATGTCTTATATACATAAAGCTCTTGCCTATAAAATTTTATTAAACAGTAAAACAAATAATATACTACTTAGTGAATTTATAACTTGTTTGTTTGTCAAACCAAGACTCGATAAATATTCATTATTCTTGGCCACTTTTTCACTACATAAGTGCTCATAATTTTTCACTGAAATTTCAGCATTATGATCACTATCATCTAATTTGTGCCTTACAATCCTTTTCCTCATTTCCTAAAGTCTAAATAAATAATAATGTATAAATCAACAACTTGAATCAGTAAAATTTTATCGAGTTCATAAGCTGATAAATGTTGACTTTCCAATCCACTGATAATTGGAAATGGAAACTTAAAATAGAATTAAAATTATAGATTAAAAATAATTTGCAATCAAAAACTAAGAAGATGTTTACAATTACAGGTATTAGACAAATTTTACTTAGGGATATATTCAAAAGAAAAGAACTCATAAAAACATAACACAAGCAGGATGAAGGAAAAACATACTCTAGTTCATCATGAGGTGTGTTAGAACCTTCAAACTTTGCCTAGTTCCATCATCAAAATGAACCTTGAGCTCTATGACCTGAGCCTCGACCCTTATATTCCTTTTTATTTTTGATTGAGCCTCCCCACTATAAACAAACATTTTTTTTTTTTAGGTCTGACTGACACTGAAAGACCTATACAAAGCCAAAAAATCATTATATACACTTAAGCAAAAACATGTCTAGCTATTTTACATCCATAAAAGTCCTTTTCTACAGTCCCATACCATCAATTTGAACCCTTAGCAAAATGGCGGTATATAACAGACAACATACAAGTATTCACTGCAATACCACAAGGGTATTATAATAAAGGTGTGGTTGGGCGGTATAAAAGAGTTTTATTACATTATAACCCCAATACTGTGGCAAGAAAAAGTGAATAGTGTGGTATGGTAGGAAACAACTCGCCACCTCGCAAGGAAGGAGATAATAAAGAGTGGTAGTGTGATAAGATTCCTGCTGCCCTGCGATGAAGCATAAGGAAGCTTGCAGTATAGCGGTATACACCCCGCTATCTCGTGATAGAGAAATATCAAGACAACAGTACAATGGTAAGTTTGATAAATAAAAATATTCGTGACCCCGTTATCCCACACTAGTTAAAGAAAGAGGCAGTGGTGTTGTGGTATAGACTATCATGGCATTATTAGTAGTTGTGGTATTAAATGCATAACTCTTAACAACCCTCATATCTTGTGAAAATCAATGGCACACATTCAAACTCAAAATATGAGCTGATCAATGAATAATTTGCATAAGGTTGATATTAATGATGACATGACTGAAATCATAAGCCATTAAAACTAAGAACTCTACATTGTTTTGGCATTCATTTTCAAGTATTGTCATGTGGGAAGCTAGGAGTTCAACAAGGTGAAGTTTTGTAACTATCACATACCGGGTAAGTACACTGAACTTACTGAAGCAACTTTACAAGCATAGAATAGTTTGAAATCCTGCATTTAAACACTTAGAAAGCTCGAGTAGAGGTTGACATTAGATATCATGCCGCCTAAAAAGAAAGAACTTGAGACTAAGAAGGAAGAGCCTAAGGGTAAAAATAGATCAACATTAGGTATCATGCCGCCTAAAAAGAAAGAACATGAGACTAAGAAGGAAGAGCCTAAGGGTAAAAAGATATCATTACAACAATCTATCTTAGATATCTTTCCTAAATGAAATGAGAAAGGATAAAAGAATGTTTTCAATGATACATCTCATGGTTGTAGGGATGCCCTTATTCCTGTTTTGAGGTGGGAATTGTTTTTGTATTTCTATAAAAAGAGGGAAGGGAGAATTCTAGTATCAAATCCATGGACATTAGACTTAGCTAAGCTAATTGTCTCGAATGTCTTCATAGACATGGAGTTCATTAGAGTTCTAGCCCAGAATTACCACCCTGCTACTAGGTCCATGAGGATAACAGATGGGTCACCGTTGGTTATAATATTAGCAAAAGTTGTAATCATTGAATGCTTCAATCTAAACAAACATGCCCTCACTAAGGTTGACTTGCAAATGAGAAGAAGGATATAATAGGTTAAGGAGAACACATAGAAGTGATGAAATCCCCATATACATGAAAAGGGGTGTTAACAACAAGGTGATACCTATCTCCCCCTCTACCACCAAACTGTTTGATGTACAAGATTTTCAGATTTATTTCAAGAAAATCTACTTTGCTTTATGTCAAGTACTTCAGATAGATGCATAAGAAAAAATGCCAATTAGTTTGATGACAATGGCTATGAGAATTCAAAACCCCAAAACAAAAATTGAATATGGATTTGCCTCATATCTTGAGAAGGCATTGCATGAAAGCTTCCTACAAGTCAGAGAGAACAAGGCCACTATAACATTTAGGCAATATTCTTTACTGTGTCACTTGATATTGTACTAGAACAAAGATAGATGGACCAAAAGGATGTGTTTGGGTAAGGTTGATCAACAAGGGAACTTGTTGCTCATACAACGATAGTGTTATTGTCATAACTCGATTTTATTACATATTTATTTAAATATGGAAAATTGAATTAGTGGATAAATTCAAAACATATTAAATAGAAATTTTGGAATTTTTAAAAAATAGATTGAAAGAAGTTGACTGATGTTGACTATGTGAACATAGAAGAACATAGCAGTTGTAGGGTGATAGGTTGAAGGACGAGAGCACAGTTGAAGTATGAATTTTTAGCCGGATCAAACAGTAAGCTAGTTAGAATTTGGGTGCACACACCACAAATGGAATGATGACTTGCATTTGAACTATTTTTGGATATATAGAAGAACGTAATTTCATGACTTGAATTGTTTCAGTGATTGAAACTGAATGGCTTGTAGATTAAATGGTCTACTCAAACTCTATGTTTTGAAGAAAATGAAAGTAAGTATTGTAAAGAATGCTTAAAAAAGAAGAGATTTCTTTATGTAAAAAAAGAAAATTCCTTTTAGTAATATATATGGATGCTCGAGATGAAATTAAAGTTCCTTACTTTAATTAAATGATAGCATATGGAACTTATAAGCACTTCCAAACAAACAATTTACACATGAATGTGTATATATATACATGTATGTAAATAAATGTGAATACATACATACATACATATATATATATGTATATATATACTACATATATATAAATATATACATATACATATATATATGTATACATAATCATATTCTTATCTAATTCAAATTCAAATTCAATAATTGATATATTCAAAATTAGATCAATGAAAAATCATGAAGGCATCCCACGAAGGGCATGGTCTGTCACGAGTCTAATGACAATATTCAAACCAAGTAGTGGCCAAAGGCAAGGCAATAATGCCATCACGAGTAACATGCAAAAAACGTTTTTGTTTCCATTTTTGATTGATACCCTTGGCGAAAAAGCATAGGAAAGAGAAGAAAATTGAGGGAAATTTGAAGGAAAAAGTAGAAGAAAAACTTTAGACAGGGAAAAATCTGAGGGAAACATCACAAAAGCCTAAATTGGAGGTAAATCAGTTTCTTTTAGCAATCGACTTGTTCTTATTTCCATTATTGAATCATGATTGAATTATTTCTTCATTTAAATCGAGTGTTTTCATAGCACAATAAAAATGTGAGTCATTATTATGTGTTTTGAATCGGCCTTGAGCCGAATGCATGAAATTTTGTCAACTACCTTGTGGAGGTTGCATGACTTGTGACCTTCTTAGTATGGAAGCCAATAAAGTTTAGAGCCTACATGGTTGTATGCAGAGCTAAGCCAAGGCTCGAAAGCCTTAAATAGCTCAGCCATCATCTCTATTATGCATGATGATGCTTAGCCTTATGAAGGCTATCATAATTTATTCCGATTGACTATGTTATTTTGTATAGATTATCCTTGAAAAGGATTGACTACGATCATGTGGGAGGGGTATGATTCCCAGTATTTTTATTTGTATTATTTCTAATGCTCATTATCGGATGGGTTGATAATAGTAAGGGGATTTAACAAATGCTTTTAGAGCTTTGCATTTGTATGTGAAATGTTGTTTTGTGCGAAGTTAACCTCGTTTGATAGGAATGATGGAATGATTCCAAGTTTGAGAATCAGCAAGCCTTGCTTGGGTCAATCTAAAAGATCAACGGGTTGATTCTTGAATGTGTAAATGGTACAGACATAAGTTTCCATGTTGAATATTATTGCATGCATGGTATAAAATAGTAAGCCCATATGGGAAATTTTGAGCATAACTCTTTATGCTAAGAAAGAAATCACCCGACCTATGAGATTGGTCAAATCCAGAGTAACCTTAGATTGTTTTGTTGTAGCTTGAATAGGAATGAGTATTGTTTAGAACCTAAAACTTCTATGCCTTTCTCTTGACCAAAATATTTGCTCAAATTTTTCATCAACAACTTGTCGAATTTAGTTTTCATTATAATATTAAAGTTGCTCATCAAATTTTCAATGATGAAAGTGCTCGGGATCTGAATATTAGGCATTCTATTTTCATGTATGAAATTGGTCTATTTGATTTGTTAGAGAAATATTTTGGCTTGCTTAAAATTGACAAACGAGAAGTTGTAGACAATATTGTTACTAGCAAACCAACATTGTTTATTTTCAGTTCATTGTGGAAAAACTTGTTATGTTTTAAAACAGTGAACATTTATTTGTAAAGTGATCATTTAGCATGTAAATAGCTTGATATCAGCATTGGGTAACTACAAACAATGTATGTTCTATTGGAAAATGACATTATTTGTCTTTAAATGTAATTGTTTAGTCTGAAACAATATTGTATTGATGTAAACAATGAATAATCTATTGCAAATGACATTATTTTGTTGTACATTATTCTTGTAGCTGAAAACAACCTTTCTCATTAAACTGTTTAGTTGGAACAACTTTAAATAGTTGTAAACAGTGAACATTCTTTAAGAAACAACTTGTCTTATAACTGTTTAGTAGGAAACAGTACTGGTTTTGTTTAAACGATGAATGTTTATATGTAAACAACAATGTTAGAGTTTCACAGTTTGTGTGAATGCAAAAGGAACAACAATTTGTGTGAAACTATTAACATAGACTTGTTCTGATTCTTTATTTTTGAGAAAATAAACGTCAAATGGAATATTATTATTTAATGATTGTAATATGAATTAATGATTATTTCATAATGTATGCACAAATCTAAAACTTAAGTAGGAACATATATGTGTATGCACATAGACTTCGTCTATGAATATACACATACTTGTGACATACCTTCTTTTGTTTTTTAGTTCATTTTTAAATGGAAAATGATTATGGTGAAAAGTATATAATAGTCATAAGAATGATATGATTGATTGATGAATTACTCTATTGAATCATAAATTTGATTTCTATTTTGAGAGAAAACTAGTAATTTGATTCTTCTTTTGAAAACATATGTGAAAGAATATTTCAATACTTGAACAGAATAGTGATAACTTAGTTGACTAGAGCACCTCAAGGTAGATGTTGCTAGAGGGTAGATAGTTGTTATGAGATGTTGTATAGTAGAAAGTTACCTTCCGGTATAGGTGTCGAAATAGAGTTTAGAGAGTATAGGTTTGCTTTATCAGAACCTATTGGTTGTTGTTGTTGCAACACATTCATTATGCTTGGCCAAGCAATATAGTTCATTTGTATGTATGAACTCTATGATTTCAATCTCTATCATTCCTAGCATAGATCTTGCATTTTATTCTCTAACTTGTAGATTGAAATTGCATGTTGATGTATGGGCACACACCAGATTCCACCTTGCAGATTGTTCTCTTGCTAAATTTTTTGTACAGGGTCAAGCATTCTTCAAGTTAGAAGAATTTTGGGGAAGCATAAGCTTCATGGTTGGGTGGTAAAGTGCTTCAACCATGTTCTCGTCCACCAATGGAGGCGAGTGTCAAAGGAGAACCTTAGTTTTTCACAAGAATATTTTAGTCTAAGATGTAACTTGACGTAATACATTCATGTATTTGATGTAAAGTGTACAATGTAATGACTTTGTGGCCTTAGGAGCCAAGTCAAACCCGATATTGTAATTTGACTTTTGAAGTGAATATATGAATCATTGACTCCTTTTAAATGGACATCTGTAGCTATGATTGACTTTAGCCACTAGTTATGTCTTTTAATTTGGAATATATTCATGTGTCAAATACAATATTGTTAATCAAGTAATAATTTAGGATGGGTTATTACAATTATACATGGGATAGCAGATGCCAAAACTTCGATTATGTAGTGTTCCATGATGAATTTGTGTATAGAGTTATGAGAGTTCTTGGCCACTCATTCCCAAGATTACACACACCTATACTACAACTATTGAGGCCCTTGGATTTGAAACCAAAAGAAGGTCATACTCATAACTTTTCTGATTGGTTTTTTCTGCAAGATGTCACAATAATCAAGATTTATGGGTGCCCACAGGCCCCACATATATTGCCAAAATTTGTCCCTCTTCGGCTAGCCTTTTTAGAATTTATGTGGTAGATGTTGTGGATGGAAAAGGATTTCATGCAGAAACAAAAGAAGGGTACATTTCTACCTAACTTGACAACATGTGAAGAATTATTTGTTGGATATGACATCCTTGAAGAATTACAACATTACCTTAAGAAAAGATATTCTTTGAGGCCAAGAAGTGAAAGGGTTTTTGACCTTGAGGGCCATATGAATTTTATAAGACGAAACCTCCTCATAAAGGCCACAATCACTCATCAAGTAGATTATGAAGAGGATGTGATTAGAAAATGCTTCACTCCCCAAGAGGTATATTAGAGGAAAATAAAATGGGAGATCATGATGAAGCTGCAGGAATAAATGAAGAAGAAGAAGAGTGAATTCTTGGGCTATTTTGTAGAAGAAGTAGATCCTCTTAAGAGGATAAATTTGATAATTGATAAGTTTGATGAAATGTGTGCAACCAAGTCTGTAGCAGAGGAGGAGAGTCCCACCAAATTATCTCCCAAAAGGCCAAGTGGTATTGTAATTTTAGAGCCATCTCTTGACACTATTTCAATATGTCATGTTCCTCAAGAATCGCCTCTTGAACAACCACTTCCTAAGAAATAGAAGACACGGGAGCCACATAGATTGGTCTCCTATGCAATGAGCAAAGGAGTGGGAGATACAAAAGAAGTGGCTAGTGTACTGAGGAGTTTGAAGGATGATGTTGAGGTAGTTGATTAACCAACCCATGAAATTGAAGCTCATAAACTAGAGGCTAGAATTGATATCCATATGCAAGGAGAAAGGGAAATGCAAGATGATGAGAGGGAAATTGCAGCTCACAAATTTATTGAAGATGATGATTTCATTAAGACCCCTGAATTTAAGGATTTATGGGTTAAAATGAAAATGATTTGAAGAAAGGGTAGAGACAAACAAGATGGGTGGGGTGATCCCACAATACTAGTTTACAATTTTTGGCCAAACTGGACACTGAACTAATTTTTTCTAACTAAATCTTCACTTTCGGGCACCTATAGCGGCTAAATCATGAAGAATTTGAAGGTGATGCAAACTAGCGATTTGTGAAAATTTCTCTATAGATTCTAAATATATTTTTTTCAAAATTTTTGCAATCAAATTTCACTTCTTTTTCCATCTCCTTGGAAAACTAGTTTTTTTCAGTAAACACCATTTTTAAGGAGTGATGCTCACCATATACAGCATAAATTTTTTTTCCATGAAGGATAAAATTCTAATTTTTTCAAATTTAGATTTGTAACTACAATATCTAGTGCTTTCATTTGGTTTCACAGTGTTTTATTGAATATTTTCTCCTTAATCAAGTTTCGAAGTCAAACCAATTACAATTCAGACATAGACGGACTGTATACAACATAAATTTTTTTGTATGTATCTAAATTCAATTATTATTTTTTTGTTGGATCAAGGATTTCAATATATACTGCACTAATATTTTTCAATTTTTGTTTTGATAATTTGCTATTTTTCCACGTGCAGAACAAAGAGCTTGATTTTCGGTGAAAAACCTACATTCACAAGAAATAAAAAATAAATATAATAATTAAATTAAATTTATTTAAAATTATACTTTTTGGGAATTTTATAATAAGGAATACATACTTATAAAAAATAAATTTTAAATGAATTCAATTGATCCCCCAAAAGGTAAATTAAAAGTGGTTTTTTATCAACATTTTGATAGGTGTAAAGGAGACTCTATTATAGGTATGGTTTAAAACGAGTGGGGTTCTATCCAAGGGGGTTTGATCAAACCCTCTTCAGTTGGAATCCTTAAAATGGAAATTTTTAAGGCTTAAATCATTATATTTTCTAAAAATATGTGATTTCAGCAAAAATCAGAATCTCCTAGAAATTGTAAACTAGCATTGTGGGATCACCCGGTGTTGAAGAGTCTCAACACGATCAGATTGTAGCCCAAACTTTCAATGAAATGAGAATTGATAATGTTGATATTATCCCACAAGAAGCTAGGGATATGGTTTTGAAGAGTAATATACTCATTATCTTGGGTATGGAACTAAAGAAGATATTCTTACTTGACCAATTAAGAACACAAGTAGACCCAATGATGATTGTTGAATTTGATTTTGATGAGGGGATAGTGGTACAAGGTACAACCCTAAGATTGAGACCTTGGAATTTTGGGCCAAGCAAAGAAATACACAAAAACCAAGGTTGTTAGATGTGGTACAAGAGATGAGAGGAACTACTATGGTAAAAACATTAAGGGACACATCTCCTTTAGAAGTTGCAACCATGACAATGCACTCAACCATTTTCACTCGAGTTTCTGTTAAGGAAATGAAAAAAAAAATCGACATAATATGTGTGAGCATAAATTTCCTCAAGCTCCCTTTAGGTGATTTTTATTTTTGCTAAGTACCATCTCAGACCCCATCTGTTGAACATCATCGGGCTCCTTTTGCAAAGGCTTCATCTAACTACTGCCACATGTCCACCAGGCGCTCTTCGAAGGGATTTCTTCCTTCGCTCTTCTAAATGGCTTCGCCATGCTTCCACGTGTTGGCAATTCACACCATTTTGGCTTGCTTCCATTCACTTTCCTATTGGGTTGCGTCTGAGTGCCACGTATCATTGATCTGTGTTCACTTTTGGTGGACCCCACTAGCAACGTCATTTGTGAAGGATGCCTCCACGTGTCCTCATCGTGCAGGTTTTCATCACAAGGAGGGAGGAATAAACCACAGGCCCTGACCTATCGCCACATGGCTCTTCTGAGGAGTTCATCGAGAAGAAGTAAGGAGCAAGTAATGATCCCCATTGAGATTTCCATGTATTCTAATTTCCTTCATGGGTGGCCGATACATGTCTGCTAGATAGTTGCTACTTCTACACTGGGACCATTGCCATCATTCATAGGGGATGCATCTGGTTCGAAGGTGACCATGTTCCATGCTCGAATCTTTTTTTGTTGCAACGGTCGAGGGATATCATTGCTCTGAGCATCATTGTGTACTTGAAGGAATCTTTTCTATTATTGGTTCGCTAGGCAGTGGGAATTCTACCTATAAATACTACTTCTTCTTTGGAAGAAAGGGTTTAGAACTTATAGGAAAATTTGTGGAAAGACATCAGGCCTCTTGTATTGTTTTAGACGATTGTATAAGATTCACAAACAATGCCATTGTTCGGCCTTTCTATTTCTTGACTATTTGATAAAGCTTTATACTGTGTCATTATTGTATTGAGTTATTTTCTCGCAGACTTCTATAATTTCAATATAAGCTTGTTGATTAAGACCATGTCTTTGACTCTTCTTTTCAGTAAATGCATGAAAGTTATTTTATGTCATTGAGTAAATTATTCAAATTTCCATTTTCATTTTTGTTATTCTAGGACATAGCAGATTGTTGAATGACCCTTAAATCGTATCTCATAGATAGGTTTATCGTGCCCATATCTACTTCTTGGCGCATCACCTTAGATTAGATTTTATTTTTATATTCGCTTTCTTCTACCCTTTTCAATCCCAAAATTACACAAGAAGCCAACTTCTTTAAAAACCCGGAGGTCACTCAGTTTAGCGCAATAGGTCCCCCCTTTTAACCGAATTTCCCATAAAGGTTGTTACCTTGCCAGTTTTTGTCATCAACAGTTTCTTTTTTTTGGCACACCCAGTGGGACCGCCCTAATGTAATTCAATCCAAAGTGGGTGTATGAGCCATCTGCCTGTTACTAGATCCCAAACAATGAATAACCCCAACTTGCTAGTGCCTCTGCTAGTAGGAGTACGAACCCAAACTCATCCAGTGAATGTTTTGATCCCTCCACCAGCCATGTTGCAAGTTGCAAACATAAATTATATGGAATGGGATGCCGAAAGTCCCCTTGTAGCACCAGTAGCACCCGCAGTCTAGGACCCTATCTTGTTATCTGCTCTAAAAACTATACCTAAATTTATCGGAGATGGTTCAAGAACACCATCCAAACATCTACAAGATGTGGTGGACATGTGTTTGGTACACGAAGTTATAGATCAAAATATAGTGCTAAGGTTGCTTGCAACCTCTTTCAGGGGTAAAGCATTAGACTAGTACCACACTCTACAGGCTAACACCATCGATACCTGGGATCAACTCGAAGATCCTTTCTAAGAGAAATTTTCAAATGATGGAGATCGGTCCTCACTATACCATCAGTTGGCAACTATAAAGTGGGATCCTCATGAAGCCATGATTGACTTCAATGCCCGATTTCACATAACTTGGTAGAGAATTCAAGTTGCTATCCGACTATTAGCCGAGTTGGAATTCATGTTCTACCTAAAATCCATCAATTCCGACATCTCTATGATGATCTAGTCTCTTGGTGGAACCACTCTACTAGATGCATACAATGTAGCAATCAAGCCGGGGAACAATCTGATCGACATCGAGAAGTTTCTACCTCAGCCCATCATGACTATATTTCTAGACATATTAGTTCTCGCTCAAGAAATAGAATTTACTAGTGCGTTTGCTCCTTCCTAATCTATGTATACATATCTGAGCGTGTCGTAGAATGTTGCTTCTACATCTGACTCTTCAAAGGATGAGATGAGTGACATAAAAGAATCATTCTAGAACCTACCGAATGAAGTGACTACTATCAAGCGCAACCATGCCACTCCTCCAAGGCTAGCCTACCAAAATTATCAAAGGGGAAGGCCTTCATACCAAGAAAACCAATATCAAGGAGGCACACACACAAATCCATAGGCTTAGATGACTAATCAAATAGTGTCAGTTCCTACTCCGCTAGGATTCACTCAACAAAGTACAAGCAAAGAGCTAACCGTAGGGAAAAACAACCTCGCCGAAGATATCAATCCTTGGTCCTTCCACTGTGGTGATGCACATATGCCTCGAAATTGTTTGTGTGGTAATTTATAGTAGAAGGTTGTAGAACAATGCAACCAAGGTGTGGCGCCAAGTTCAAGAGGTTATACATATGCCTCTTCACAAATGGAGAATGTGGTGCTTACCGCTCAAATGCAAGGAATGTCCTTGGAACAAGAAAACAACATATCTCTCGATCACACGCTCTTCTCATGGATGGAAGGAGAGGAAGCGGTGTTCACATACGAGGTATCCACATTGAAGACCCCACAATTACAGTCTGATTACAAAAATCATTCAAAGAGGAGATTCACGAGTGAATTGATCACTCCACAACCTAGAAGCGTCCCCGATCAATCCCCTGGTCCTTCCATTATTACTCCACAACTATAGTTGTGAAAGGAGATTGTTATAACCAGGGATAATGATGGCGAGTACTATCTCTCAAGAGCACATTTTCTCTTTCTAAGACCTACTCTTTGGTCTTACTAGGGTATTATTCTCTACCCTACTCAGAGGTCACTCCTAAGACCCCTAACTCCTTATAGAACTCTCCACCAACTTCAAACACTCACCTTTGCTCTCACACCCCTACTAAGCACCTTTGGGCTCAACTTTTCCACAACGTTCCCCAAGCCATTCTTGGGACTAGGAATAGGTCTTCCAGCTATTCCTTGGTTGATCTTACTTCATTCTGATCCATCTTGTTGGATTCCTTCTTCGTTTGTCCATCGAATTCATGTAAACCTTGTTTTTAGGCCTTGTAGCCTTTTTGGTCAATTAGGCCTCCTAAAACCAGTATTCTTGGAAAAAATCCAAGAATTCCTTAACAAACCCCCAAAATCTTTAGGGATTCTCTCTATAGACCTCCTAGGCTCTATGATTTCCTAGGTTTTAGACCTCCTTGGTGTCCGTACTTAGGTATGTCACCAAACCCCTATTTTCAAGGGTTTCTAGGGCATGTGACACAGTCTGGTTTCTTTAAATTAATTGAGTGCTCTAATGGCCTCCTCTGCACTTCTCCTTGCATACACATGTCCAGGACACATACCCCTACACCTCTACACCATTTATTGGCACAAACCAATCTATTAAGCAAGTCCTCTTGCTTCTACTCTGTTCAAGCACCTAGCCAGAATGCCCCTGCACTCGCCTAGAGCTTGATGGAATTATTAGCTCTCCTTTAAAAAAAAGACTCCAAAAACCATATTTACACTATATACAGGGTCCCCTACTTGATTCGAAGAGGCCATGGAAGTTCAGCCACGAGAATTCAAGTGGGGTGCATCTTTTACAAAACTGGCTCTAAACCAGGCAGTGAAACAAAATAACACAAGAATTTACAAAACAGCTAACCAGTCGTGCCAAACAACTAAACCAATGCCACACAAAGTAGTTACATGTCACAAATTAAAGATTCAATGCATTAATTCAATCCTTTCAATCCATTAATTGACTGGATCAAGGCTCTGTTTCAAAAACACAATCAAGAAAACTTGTTCTTTCCAAGACACAATCGTACTTCCAACTCTTCCAACTATCAGGTTAGGGTTTTTCTGACCTTATATATCCTATCCCCACATGTTGGGACCCTTAGGTCAAGCTTAGAACAACATAAATGCTTCGTAGTGTTTAGGAAAGGTTGTCATGACAACTTTGCAGGATCTCCTAAGAATACACAAAACTCAAGACTCTAAACAAACTTGCCACAAAACACAGACCAAATCAACCTTGGGACTTTATTAAACAGTACTTATTACCTTGGTGGTTGGATAGAACCACCTACAAGCCAAAATTTGCTAAGACCTTTCAAAATACCTTAAGGTTCTCCTACACCATTCTCCCCCTGCAACAAGGAAGTTAAGGAACCTGTGGTGTTAAGAACTCCTCACTGATACCATGCTTCTTGAAGTCACTCTCTGCTATCTAGGTAGCCTCTGACTCTGGTTGGTGTCTCCATTTCACTAGGTGCTCCATGTATGTCTTGTGCCTAGTTTTCTTCTTCACCCTTGAATCCAGAATCTTTTCAACCTGTGGTATGATCTGATCCGTTACCTTGAGTTCTTTCACATCCTTACTCACCTTAGTACTGTACTGCTCATCATTCATCTCTGGTCCTTTATATTTCACCAAGTCTTTCACATTGAAGATAGGAGAAATGGACAACTCCTTGGGTAGTTCCACCTTGTAGGCATTTTGACCATATTTAGCCAACACTTTGCATGGCCCTATCCTTTTCATTTGTAGCTTACTTGGTATACCCTTCTATAGTCTAGCCTTGTTCAAGTATACCATTACCAAATCACCTATCTCAAATTGTAGATCTCTCCTCCCTTCATCTCTTTTAGCTTTCAACTTCCAATTAACCTCCATTAGTGTCTTCTTTACTTGCTCATGAACCTCTCTCGTTGATTGAGAAAAATCATCAACATGACCACTGATTCCTTCATAACCCTTTAGGTCTCTTAGCTCAAGTACACCTCTTGGATGTAACCCATATACAATTTCAAATGGACTCTTACCAGTAGTCTTGTTTGTGCTATCATTATAGGAAAATTCTGCCTATGGAATAACTTGTTCCCATCCTTGTCCATACTCTTTAGTCAGACACCTCAACAAGTTACCCAGTACCTATTTATCACCTCTGTTTGTCCATCTGTTTGAGGATGATATGCAGAACTATGAGACAAGTTGGTTCCTAGCCTCCCCCAAAGAGTCTTCCAAAAGTGTCCAATGAAATTCACATCTCTATCCGCAACTATGCTCATTGGCAACCTGTGTATCCTTACTATCTCCTCGAAGAATAGATGGGAAATGTGACTAGCATCATGTGTTATTTTGCATGGGATGAAATGACTCATCTTACTGAATCTGTCTACTACCACAAACACACTATCCAAACCAGTTGGTGTCCTAGGTAGCCCTACTATGAAATCCATAATTATGCACTCCCATGGTCTATTTGGGATGGGAAATGGTTGGTAAAGACCTACATTTGTTGATTTCCCCTTTGCCTTGCTCAACATACCTTCTTACATCTCTCTGCATTTTAGGCCACCAATAGAATCTCTCCACTAAGTCTAGGGTCTTGTTTAACCCAGAGTGTCCACTCAAACTGCCATTGTGCTTTTCTTGGATGAGGTTCTCCCTCATGGAACCTCTTGGAACACAAAGTTGTTTCCCTCTAAATAATAGACCATTCTGTACAGTGTAGTCTGCATACTCACTGTGAAAGTGATTTTCAAAATCAGTACACACCTTATAGATCTCTGAGAAATATGAATCTCCTTCATAAAGATCCTTGAATCCCTCAGCTCCTATACTTTGCAGTTGTATCTCCTGTATGGTAAGTAACCTTCTGCTAAGGGCATCTACAACTTTGTTATTGACCCCTTTCTTGTGCTTGATAGTAAAAGTGTATGATTGCAGAAACTCCATCCACTTGATATGCCTCAAACTGAGCTTCTCTTGTGTGTTTATGTAGCTTAAGGCCTGGTTATCAGTGTATACCACAAATTCTTTAGGCAACAAATAGTGCCTCCACTTCTTAAGGGCTTTTACTAAAGCATATAGCTCTAAGTCATAGGATGAATATCTAGACTTTGCTTCATTTAGCCTCTCAGTAAAGAATGCCACTGGCCCGCCTTCTTGGCTTAGGACTGCACCCACTGCTATGTTGCTTGCATCACATTCCACTATGAATAGTTTGTCAAAACTTGGTAAAACCAGTATTGGTTGGGTAGCAACTTCCTTTTTCAATCTCTCAAACCCCTCATTGGCTTCTTTGGTCCACACAAAATTTGTCTTAAGTCCTCCTTTGATGGTGTCAAGGACGGGTGCATAGATTTCACTAAATCTTCTAATAAACTTCCTATAGAATTGGGCTAACCCATGGAAACTTCTGACTTCAATCCCTGTCTTGGGAGTAGGCCAATTGAGAATGGCTTCAACCTTACTCTTATCCATCTTCAAGTCCCCTTGAGATACTACAAATCCTAGGTAGACTAGCTCCTGTTTCATAAACTCACTCTTCTCAAGATTTATGGTGAGCTTCTCCTCTTGAAGTTTCTTCAACGCAAGTTCTAGGTGCTTCATATGTTCCTCTTTTGTTTTACTAAAGATGAGGATATCATCTAAGTATACTACCACAAAGACTCCTATATAGTCCTTCAAGACCTCATTCATCACCCTTATAAAAGTGCTAGGTGCATTTGTAAGCCCAAATGGCATTACCAACCACTCATATAACCCCTATGTGATCTTAAAATCTGACTTCCATTCATCTCCTCTTTCATCCTAATATGATAGTAGCCACTTTTTAAATCAATCTTGGAGTAATACTTAGCACCCCCTAAACAATCCATTAAATCTTATATTCTAGGAATAGGAAACCTATATCTAATAGTTATCCTATTTATTGCCCTAGAATCAGTACACATTCTCCACTTATCTCCCTTCTTAGGAGCCAACACCACTGGGACAACACATGGGCTTATGCTTTTTCTGATCAACCCTTGGTCCAAGAGCTCTTGAACTTGCCTTGCTATCTCTTTGTTCTACTCCGGTGTCATCTTGTATGCAGCCTTGTTAGGCAATGTTGCTCTTGGCACAAAGTCTATCTAATGGCTGATTTCCCTCTTAGGTGGTAGTGTGGCTGGTGTACCTTCACAAATAATGTCCTTGAATTGGTCTAACGGTTGCTTCACTTATGCTGACATAGGTGACTGACTAGGTGACTCCTCCTTTGGCTTCAACATGATAGCATAGCCAACTCCTTCTTCCTCTTTCAAGTCTTTTAAGAATTTCTTCCCACTCATCAAAAGTGTATGGGGTTCTGCCTTCTCCACTGTGCCTTCTTCTATTAAAGACTTAATCTTGTAAGTTACTCCATCCTTTTTGAATGAGTACTTGTTCTCCTTGCCATGGTGTACTACCTCCCTGTCATATTGCCATGGTCTGCCAAGCAATAGATGGCATGCATCCATTGGTAACACATCACATAGTATCCTGTCTTGATACTTCCCTATGGTAAACTCAACCCATACTTGCTAATTGACCAATATATTCTGCCCCTTATTCAACCAAGTAACTTTATAGGGACACACATGAGGTATCTTAGTGAGGTTCAACTTTTGTACTGCCTCCTCTGAGATGACATTATCAGTGGATCCTGAATCAATGATGACCTTGCATACCTTGCCTAGTATTTTGCACTTGACTCTAAAAAGAGCCCTCCTCTGTTTGTGTTCATCCTCTATAGGTGGTTTGATCAAGATCCTTCTCAACATGAGATTCTCTCCTTTCTTAGAATCTAAACTTACCTCTGAGTGTTTAGAATAGTCCTCATCTTGGACATAAGCAACCCTTTTCTCACCTTGTGAAGATGTTGGCTTATCAGGACACCTATATGCAGGGTGACCCAATTGCCCACAATTGTAACACTTCATGGAAGCAAAGTGAGAGTTTTTCCCAAATCCTCCTGATCTGCCTCTTCCACCATTGTGTGAACTTCTACCTCTATATCCCCCTCTACTATTTGTCTCATGGGATTGTTCACCAACCTTAGAATCACCTTGGCCTCTGTTCTCATTGCTCCTTCCACCAAAACCTCCTCTATGTCCACCTCTAGGGTCTCTGCCTTTTCCTCTACCCCTAGTACTTGAATCTTGTTTCTTTTTCAGTTTTTCTTCCACTTTAATATCCATCTGATATAGTAGCTATGCAGGGTAGTGAGTGTAAAGAGACTCAACTCTTCTTGTATGTTCCATCTAAGTCCGTTTAGATACCTGGAAACCTTAATACTTTCACTTTCTTGCACTCTAGACCTCAAGCTTAGTTTTTGGAACTCTTATGTGTAGGCAGCTACATCTAGTTCTCTATGTCTAAGATTTTGCCTCTTCTTAGGCAATTGGTTGTCATAATCCTCAATTAGATAGTTTTCCTTTACTTTAGCCACTATAATTTTCCAATTTCCTATTGGCTTCTTGCCTTCCTTCTCTCTTTCTTCTTGCAAAAAATTCCACCAAGTTAATGCCTGTCCTCTTAACCTTGATCTGGCTATCTTCACCTTTTGTGCCTCTGTAACCCCATCACATTCAAAGTGATTTTCCATTCCCTCAATCCATTCCATAACTAATTTTGCATCCATTCTTCCTGTGAAAACAAGGATGCCTTCTAGTGCCTTTCCACTTAGTGCCTTTAATGCTTTGAGGAAGGGTTCCTCTGCTAATGGAGGGTCAGGTTCTGGTTCTATTTCTTCCTCAACTGGGTTCTTACCCTTGTCTTTAGCCCCTGCTAACTGCACTTCCATCTTGCCTGTAGTCTCTGCAACCTCTTCTAGTTTGTGCTTCATTTCTTCCACAATTTCTTAAGATGTCTGTTCTTTTCTTGTTGCTCTATGAAATCTCTCGCTAATTCTGCATTGGTCACCATGGTGCTTTCCCCTATGGATTCACATCCCTCTGACATATATTTCTCAATTCCCAAGCCTTTTAACTTAGGCTCTGATACCAATTTGATGGGGAGTACTATCTCTCAAGAGCACATTTTCTCTTTCTAAGACCTACTCTTTGGTCTTACTAGGGTATTCTTCTCTACCCTACTCAGAGGTCACTCCTAAGACCCCTAACTCCTTATAGAACTCTCCACCAACTTCAAACACTCACCTTTGCTCTCACACCCCTACTAAGCACCTTTGGGCTCAACTTTTCCACAACATTCCCCAAGCCATTCTTGGGACTAGGAATAGGTCTTCCAGCTATTCCTTGGTTGATCTTACTTCATTCTGATCCATCTTGTTGGATTCCTTCTTCATTTGTCCATCGAATTCATGTAAACCTTGTAGCCTTTTTGGTCAATTAGGCCTC
>CM021110.1:27936145-28241207 GCA_007115665.2 Sequoiadendron giganteum
AGATACTTCTTCAGAAAAAATTGAAGTGTCAAGCACAGAATCATACCCTTGGGGACCTGGATGTCAAGCAGAGATGAAATAAAGTGGGAGAAAATATCCGTGTTCACTCTATACTTATCTTTGTATTCAATGCAATCCCTCCCCAAAACCCATTTCATGACTATGATAGCCAGAGAATGTTTATTCTTAGTCATCCTTTTCAATCGCCTATTGGAAACCTCACCTAAGAACATTGTCTGGTACTTATTGCAAACTAGCCTAATAGTTGTATTCATGGTACTAACCTCTGCAAAACTATCTAAGTCTAGCTCTACGCAAATTTAAACACTACTCAGCTACCTCACGCTAATCCTAGCCAATTGCCTAATACTAATTCTTGCTAATCGTTAGGTGTGATTTTGTTATTGTGTTAGAGCCTATTTATAGAAATATCCAAGGTAGTTACGTGCCATAAGTGTGATGCTAATCAAGTGTTAACTTGAAAACACACCCAAGGGCCAACTCAAAGTTCTCACCCAGTTACGTCTGCAGGTACAAATTGTTGTGTGCAAGATTAAGGAGCCGTAATTAATTAGCGCAAGTTGGTGGGAGTCCAAATCGATCGCTCATATGGATGGGTGTTGAGGTGTCATGTTGTAGGAATTTTAAAACTCCAAGGCATAACACAAATATTTTCAAACAACTCATTACATCTTTGGCTTAATTATTCTATTTTGGATATTAATTACCAAAGCATGCAAAAGGTTAGCAAGCTTTCAATTGGCAGCTCAATTTCCCATGAAAATCGCACTGAAGGACATGATCACTAATGTCATTATGAATTCTTGTCTTTTCAAAAGGGCAAGTAATTCATTTCGCATGGGTAGGAAAGCTAGCGGTACATGTTGAATTTAATGCAAAAAGGCAACCATTGTCTATGCTTTAAAGCAAAAAAATCAAAGCAAAAAAAAAGATAAGTATTGCATACAAGAACTGAACAGAGCAGAAAGCTTCTTGAGTACGCAAAAGAATTTTGAATACAAAATTATCGAGAAAAGCTAAGCGTGGTGTAGAATAGTGGCAAAGTAGCTAAGTGTAGAGAAATAGCTATAGGAGATTCACTGCTCCGGTGTGGATTGAACCCAAAATGAAAGGTAAGAATTCATTTGGGTTTGCATTCAGAGCCTTGCATATTGTTTTACGTTCCATTCATACCACACCAGTGTGCTTTTTGAGGAAAAAACTTGCAAATAATGGAAGCAACCCAAATTTCTCAAACATAAATGCAAGGCGAAGAAACGCAAAGTTTTTTTGATACCATGCGTGCAACACCCGCAGCCTATGTCTTTGAAAACGTCTCTTATGCTTCACCTGGGATACCAGAGAAGCCAGTGTGGGTGAATACAAAGTTTGCAGAAAAGCATAAAACCCACAAAGACCAGAGCCAAATAAAAGAAATATGGGATAAAATTCATGATCCCATCCTCAAAAGGAACCCTAAGACTCTTAGGGAGGCAAGGATGAAGAAGACTAGTGACCCAAATTCCTTGGTGCAAAAGTGTTGGTTCAGTGGGCTTCCACAGTATATGGTCACATTCATGCATTACTACCTAGAGCTAGTCGATGAAGTCATCAAGAATTTCAACCCGACTACCAACACCATCGAGGGTCGGGATCTAAGAGTTAATATCTACAAAGAGGCTATATGAGACATGCTATGCATCCTAGAATAAAGCTCCAAAGTGGACAAGACGGAGTCATTCACTCGAACAAGGGGAGAGAAGATATGGAGAACCAAAGATCTTGCTTTGTATTTTTATAACAAAGAAACCCAAAGGCCCATGGAAGGTCAAAAAAATCCACCATAGATCCCCGATAGCGCATAAATATTTCCTCGCAGACATGAAGGACGCCTTCTCAATTATGGCATTTGTTTGTGACTTGGACATCAATAGGTATGCCCTAGAATTTCAACTGGGCTTGGGGTTCCAATTGCGTAGAAAACATTCTCTTTTCTGGTACTTCATAGAATTCCTCGTCGAGGAGATGCTAAGCCAGATAGCGAAATACATAATACAACAGAGGTTCAGGTTTCCTTCTTTCCTCGCCCATATGCTTTTGCATCAGAACCTCGACTTCTTCAAAAACATGTGGGGATGGCCATATTTGATGAAAACCAAAGGAGAAGGCCAGTTTTTGTATGGACTCCTCTCCTCTCCACAACTTATGATTATTATGCATTTGTGGATTATTTCTTGACTTCGATTCTACAATATTTGAGGGAGAATGGTGGTATTTTACGGCTCAACTCAGACTAGACAGAGTATATGCAAAATTTCACTTTGAAATGTGACAAGTTTCTGGGAGAAATTTCACATTCATTCGGATGCACGGCTTCACCGGGGAACCATTCTAGCTTCCGACATTTCTCATGGATCGAGTGTTAGCCCTCAAAATGTTCTGGCAGGTATCAATTATTGACTTCACTTTTTGCAGAGGAAAGGCCAAGAAGAGAGGATTTTTCACCTACCTGATGAGCTTTAAAACAATGATTATGGCCAAGAAGCAAATGCATGAACTGCTAGAAGCAAAGCTGGCTCATCTGGGGCTGGTGTAAATTTTCGAAAAATGGAATTACAACCCCAACAATGACTTACCAAATGAATATGTCAAGGTAACGTACTGCACCCAACCTTAGTGGGAGAAGTGACAAAATCCACTAGAAGATGCATATGACCTGTTGGTGGACCTAATCCATATTCCAACTGAGGTTAGTTAGCCTCCCATAGGTCCTACTTTTGATCAGAGAAATATGATAAAACAAAACAGATTGGGGCTACTCTTCACAATAATTTGATAAGAAATTTCAACTGGAGCAAAGAAAAGATTAAGGATTTCTGGATTTACCGACAAGAAATCCAATGCCCGGATGCCCCTTATGAGAGCATAGAGATGGATTATAGGTTTGATAAATTGTGGAATGATGACCATCCTAATTCCGACGCGAGTGATGAGGAAGATACCGACCCGGGGGAGGCCGAAAGACATACTGAGGAAGGAAGGGAGAAGGAAATGGAAGTTCAAACAACCCCGATGCAGCAAGTTGAGAAGACAATGAAGCAACCTATCAAGGTTTCTTCAAATGTGCGGGTGAACATATCATGTGCAAGGGCTTCACTAACTCACACCTAGAGTGCGAAAAGAACCAAAACAACCTCACAACAACAGTCGGAGGCTATAGATGTGGAAGACTCACCACCTGTCAAACGATAACACATAGAAGAAGCTTCTAGAGAGTGTTTGTGAGAGCCTAAAGAAAGCCAAGAGCCCACAACAAGCCAAGGATCACAATCATCTACACCACATGTATATTTTTCTCCCTCTTCTCTTGCTTCACAATATTTAGTGACTCCTACTGTGTCCGCGATGCCCCTCACTTCAAGTGTCAGCCCTTCCTTCTCTGCTTCCGCTACAATGGTCATGGGAGGTTTCGCACAGTTTTCCCAAGTAGCATCATTTTCCTTTACTCCATCATGGATATTTCCACCTTTCACCTCGACCTATTCCACATCCACTAACACTTCACATTTCACCTCTGAGATCGACATTGATACCCCTCTTGTTACTACTGAGTCTACCCTGACCCAGTCTTTCCAGCTAATGGAATCCGCCATAGCTTCGCTTCAACCACCACTTCCCTTAAGTCCTCCTACTGGTTTGCAAATCGTGCTTTGGCATATCCCTCCTTTCTCTCCACAAACGATCAATCGCCCAAGAAAGAATTCACCCAGAACTACTACCCTTCAGTTCCCTTTTGTCCTTCCTCCCGGTGCACCTTTCGTAGGTGGACTTATCCGTTCACCGACAAAAATATTTTTTGGAGGGCGATAAAACAAAGTAGGCACGGGCTATCAAGGTCCAAAAACAAAGAGCCAAGGATGCTAAAAGGCCAGTGGAGCCCAAGGTACAAACTATTTTCAACAAGGCTCAACAATCGCTGCATTTTGCAACCATGTACCTGAGTGTCATCAAACCGCAAGGAGAGATGCAACCCGATGATTACAATATGTATTCCATGGGACTTGATCTGAGAATAGCCTGACCACATGAAAAATTTGAGCTCATGGAGGAGACACAATGGGTGGTGACCATCGACTTAATTAAGTCTGGTCGTCATCTAAAGAAGAGAGAAGAAGAGATGAGAATTGTCAAGGAGAGAGTCGATGTCTTGTTGGCGAAGGAAAAAGTGAGGGATGTTGAATTTGAGCACCTATCACAGCAAGAAGAGAGAGCCAGCTAAATTCTGAGAGGAACTTGCGAAGTTCCAGTCTTATGATCCCAACTTGATCGTCGAGCTGTAATGAAAAAATCAAGAATATCAAGACCAATTGGCATAGGTGGAGCAAGAAATGCAATGAAAAAATGAGGAGCTTGACCGCCAACGTGCTCAATTGGAGCAGCAAAAAGAGGCAGATTTTGAGGCTTGATGGACTCAACTGGAGAATGAGGTCCATGAAATGAATTCTTCCCTTGAGAGGGAAGCAACAAACAAGGAACGAGCCAAAGAAAATTGGCTCGCAGAGTCAAAAGCCCAGCAGGGACAACTTTCGGTCGCAAACAAAAATATTGTGGAGCTCACACAGGAGGTTGATTCAAAGGATGCAGAGATCGGTGCTATGAATAATATTCCCCAATGCCCTGTCGCCCAGTTAGAAAAATAGCCCAGTAGCTACATATTTCATACTAGGAAAAGGTTAAGGCCTTTTTCCTGACTCTCCAACCGACGCTCCAATTCATGGCGGATGCAACAAGTTTAGGCAGGGAGGTCCATGGAATGATCGAGCATTTCCCACAATACATCACAGAGAGGGTCCCTGAGGCCAAAAGGTTGTTGGATAAGCTATACATGGTCCCGAATGAAGTCTTAGCAAACACAAGGATTCGAGACCGGAAGGCTGCTGCCAAAATAGCAAACAAGTTTATCTACTACCACACAACCATCCTCAATGCTAGAGAGAGTGCTACTACACTATACCGAACCATGATTAGCATGTGGGTGAAGTTCTCCCAGCTAACGCAGATGGGCTTACCTTCCCCATTTCTTCCAAATGAATCGGTGGCCACGGCGGAGAAAATTGCGATGAATATTGAAGAGAAGCAACAAGATGCATCTACTTTTTAGAGCTTCAGACAACCCCTTATTGCAGAGGATATTGAGGGCATCACCCATCCGATAGCACGACTTCTTTTGCAACTTGAGTCTTAGGCCAGTATATTGACAATGCTACCATACAAATAAATGATCGATCTACATGGAGTGCAAGAGAACTTGCGTGACATATCAACACCATCTGAGCCTAACTGGTTGCCTCTGTAAACTGCCCTCTCCAAGCTCTGATTGCGTCACACAATGGATAAGGCTCTGGTCTATGAACCAGAGTTTTGGGTTCCTCATTCCATAGGCGAAATTCCCCTAATAGTCGCCAAAAGTTGTGAACATAAATTTCCCTAAGCTCCCTTTGGGTGGTTTTTATTTTTGCTAAGTATCGGCTCGCACCCCATTTGTTGAACATCATTAGGATCCTTTTGCAAAGGCTTCGTCCGACTGCTGCCACCTATCCACTAGGTGCTCTTCAAAGGCATTTCTTCCTTCGCTCTTCTAAACGAATTCGCCATGCTTCCACGTACCAACAATTCACACCCTTTTGGCTGGCTTCCCTTCGCTTTCCTATCAGGCTACGTTCGAGTGCCACATATCATCGGTCCGTGTTCAATTTTGGCGGACCCCACCAAAAACGTCATTTGTGAAGGATGCCTCCACATGTCTTCACCGTGCAGGTTTTCATCGCAAGGAGTGAGGAATGAACCACAGGCCCCGACCTATCATCACGTGGCTCTTTTGAGTACTTCATCGAGAAGAAGTAAGGAGCAAGCAACGAGCCCCATCGAGATTGACACATATTCTAACTGCCTTCATGGGTGGGTGATACATGTCTGCTGGAGAGTTGTTAATTCTACACTGGGACCACTGCCATCATTCGCAGGGGATGCATCTAGTTTGAAGGCGACCACGTTCCATGCTTGAATCTTTTTATGTTGCAACAACCAAGGGAAATCATTGCTTTGGGCATCATTGTGCATGATGGGGGAATCTTTTTTGTTGTTGGCCCGCCAAGCGGTGGGACTTCTACCTATAAATATTGCTTCTTCTTTGGAAGAAAGGGTTCAGAACTTGCAGGAAAATTTGTGGAAAGACATCAGGCCTCTTGTATTGTTTTAGATTATTGTATAAGATTCACAAACTGTGCCATTGTTCGGCCTTTCAGTTTCTTGACTATTGTATAAAGCTTTATACTATGATTTATTGATTAATTTGTTTGCAGACTTCTATAATTTCAATATAAGCTTTCTGATTAAGACCATGTCTTTGACTCTTCTTTTCAGTAAATGCATGGAAGTTATTTTATGTCATTGAGTAAATTGTTCAGATTTCCATTTTGATTTTTGTTATTCTGGGACATAGCATATTATTGAACAACCCTTAAATAGTATCTCACAGATAGGTTTATCGTACCCATATCTACTTCTTGGTGCATCGCCTTAGATTAGATTTAATTTTTATATTTGTTTCCTTCTACCCTTTTCAACCCCAAAATTACACAAGAAGTCGACTTCTTTAAAAACCCAGAGGTCACTCAGTTTAGCGCAATAGGTCCCCCCTTTTAATTGAGTTTCCCATAAAGGTTGTTACCTTACCAATTTTTGGTGTCAACAATATGAAAAGGAACAAAAATTCTTAAATGATGAGGTAAATAAACTATTCATAGAAAATTTAAGACTAGAAGAGCAATTGAAAGGACCAGGGCCCTCACAGAGTAAAGAAATAGTATTGAATCAACCTCCTACTACCCAATCAACCAATATAGATAGTGCATCCTCTGAACAAATGAATGTACTAAGATAGGAGATATACTATTTGAAAAATCCAATAATGAAACCAAGGAGAGAGTGAAGGACTAGATCATCATCAATGTCTTGGAAAAAATCTTGGATCACAGGATCAAATTGATTGAGGACAAATTGGAAAGTGTGTATGATTGCTACACTTGAATATCCCAAGCAATTGACCAGATGAAAGCCCATGCACTTATATTGGATCCTCTTTTCAAGAAGTTGCATCCAATTCATCATACCTTGGTGACTTTATGTAGGGTATTACAGAGAAGTGTGGAAGCTCCTTCAGCTTTAAAGCCAACTGAGCAGATGGTTAAGATAGTTATAGATATATCTCAGTATATAAATGGATAAGATTAAAAGATCAAAACAAGGATGGAATTATTTTATACATTAAAGAAGTGGTTTGCGCCAAGGATACTAAAGGATGATGACCAATTGAAAAATCTCAGTGAATGGAGAAAGGAATTTGGAAAAATTGTTCCTAATTACATTGCTCATGTATAAAAGGATGGTGAATTGAATGTCCACAACCTCAATTTGATCATGTATGGAATAATAGCCTTGAATACCGAATATTCTAAATTCATTACAGATGGCAGCAATTTAATCGACAACAAATGGAGGAATCACCTAACAAATATATCAAATATTCAAGAATACAAATGGCCTCATGACTACACAATATACCAATGGGAGAAAAAGTAGTGGGCTCCTACAGAAGAATAGGGCCTTGAAGATGTTGCAGTGGAAGAATCAAGCCTTCAAACACTCTATCATGGAGAGGGGGACTTTTCTAGATTGGGATGATCACGCATCTCCCATGTTGATTAACAAACTACAAGTGTATTGCAAGTGTTGCGAGATTCCAATCAATATTTTCTACTTTCTTTGTTTTCTCTTAATTATTTTTAAGAAAAGCTAATGTTTAGTTTATACAAAGAGGCATAAATTTTGAAAAGATGCCATATTTTGTAACAGTCTGAAGCTTGTTGCTTCTCTTATAAAAGAGAAACCAAGACCAAATTTTGATATCATCATCATAGGCATTTATAGAAACATATATGAGGAGACTTTTGTTATATTATAATATCTATTTAAAGCAATCAATGGAGAAGAAGATTTAATCTAGTGCCTGAATTATGGTCTCAATTATTTATTGATAATACTGTGTATGATTGTATGGTTGTCTCTAATTCAATATTTCCTTCTTATTCAAATTAAGTATATAAAGTATATGTTTAATTTTTCAATGCACACTTGTTGTCATTATGTTATTTATTTTAATTGGTTCCTTCAAGTAAGGATTAAATCCCTTTAAATAAATCATAGTAACCTAGAATTCTTATTTGGATCAATAATAAGAACCATATAATTGCATCATCGCACATCTATGCAAGCCATAAACTCTCACTGTGCCAAATAACTAGAGTTGCAACCACAAGTAAGACACATATCACCCACATCTTGACTCCATTGCCCAATAGGAATAGACACTGATCGATTTCACTTAAAATATTATTTCACAACACCTCATTCACATATTTCTAGTTTTCGGTGTCAGTCAGACCTAAGAGATCATTTCTTTGTTTGTAATGAGGAGGCTTATTTCACCTAATGTTAAGATATCTACATGTATTATTCAATCACATATGTTCATTATTGATATTCAAATTTTTGATTACATTGCATTGCACATATTTCAAACTCACGGCATTACTTCACATTGCATAACTAATAACTAGATGTTGATAGATGAAAAAATGTAGAAAATTGTAGAATAAGAGATAAAAAACTATTTTTTTAATTGAAAGGCATTTCCATAGCAATAGAGTTATAGAGAGCAAATAAAATAGAGATTTTAAATAATGAATTGTAAAAGATAGATTTTTGTAGTTTATATTCAAATTGTTGATTACATTGCATTGCGCATCTTTCAAACTCAAAGCATTACTTCACATTGCATAACTAATAACTAGATGCTGATAGATGACAAAATTTCAATTACAATATAGTTTTTACAAAGTCAACCTAAGTAGTTATGCAATTACTTCAAATTGCATAACTAATAACTAGGAGCGGTTGCCAATTACTTTTTCTTGTCATGGAATTCCATGAGACCACGTTTCTTTGAGGCATTTTTTCAAACAGTTCACTACCTTGTCTATGCTACCACATTTTTCATACATGTCTATCAAAGCATTTTATCAAACAGTTCATTGTCTTGTCTATGCTACCACATTTTTCATACATGTCTACCAAAGAATTTTATCAAACAGTTCATTGCCTTGTTGCTATGGCTAAAATCCTAAAAAAAGTGCTTTCAAACAAGCTATCATAGTAAAGGTGATTATGACACCATTGGCTGCTACTACATGGCATCAGTCAAGGAAAGCCAGAGGCCATAGGATTTTGTGGACAGGTTCAATTGAAGTTGGGAGATCTTAAGAGTTCTCTCTCAAATTTTGAAAAGGTTATGGAGGTCCACCCTGAGAACTGTGAGAGCTTAAATTTTTTATGCCATATATATGCTTAGCAAGGGCAGGCAACGAAGGATATTGAAATTTTAAGAAAGGAAACTCGCATAGATCCATGTGATGCCCATGCATTTATCAAGATGGGTGAGTTATTAATATCATCAAACCCCAGTGTAGCCTTAGCTTCTCTTAGGACAGTAAATTCTCTTATGAAGAAGAGCAGAGAAGAAGTACCCATTCAATTGTTAAACAACATTGGGGTTCTTCATTTTGAGTGTGATGAACTAGAGTTGTCTCAACAAACTTTTATGGAGGCATTAGGAAATTGCATTTGGGTTCAATTCATAAATAAAAGCCCTAGTGCCAATTCTACAGTTTTTCTTGTGCTCTTTAAGGATATGGAATTCTTCCATTGACTAGACGAAGGTGGTGTTTCACTTGAGTTACCATGGGATAAATTCACAACACTATTTAATCTTTGCTAGGTTGTTTGAACAGACATATGATACTGAAAAATAAAATCTTTTATATAGGCTAATATTGTTCAAGTTTCCTGATTATGTGGATGCATATCTACGTCTTGTAGCCATGGCACAGACTTGGAATGAGATCCAACTAATCCTAGAATTGATTGGGATAAAAACTCATCAAATTCTTTATCTATGCTTGGAAAAATGGAACTGAAAACATATGACTGGATTAAAGAAAAAGAAACAATTAAAGTTGCACAAAGTGAATCAAATGCAAATAATTCTTATGTTGACATTTCACTTGGAAATTGGAATTATTTTGCAGCTTTTCACAATGAGAGGAGGAATCCAAAGGTGGGGGCAAAACATCTTGAGAAGGCTAGAGAATTGTATTGTAAAGTGTTGGCACATATTCCATTAAATGTTTATGTTGCAAATGGGGCAGCCATTGCGCTAGCTGAAAGGGGTCAATTTGATATTGTAAAGGAAATTTTTACACATGTATAAGAAGTTGTAGCAGGAAAAATCTTTGTTCAGAATCCTGATGTGTGGGTAAATCTAGCATATGTTTACTTTGCACAAGGATAGTTTGCACTTGCAGTGAAAATGTATCAAAATTGTTTGAGAAAATTCTATTTTGGCACTGATGCCCAAATTTAATTTTATTTAGCTCAAACACACTATGAAACAGAACAGTGGAAAGATAGTAAAAGAACATTATTAAGAGTAGTAGAATGTAACTACTATAAGTTTCCAATCAGAAAACTATAGATTTTTTGTTTAATGTAATGATGGTTTCGAAATACCTTTGAATTCACTACAAAGGGTGTCCCCAAATCCGAATTCACTGTAGAGGGCCTCACCAACTTCAAATACTTTGTAGCAAACATCGAATTCCTTGCCCGCATTTTCAAAATTCTTCAGGTCCTCTCCAAACAATCTTTATCACCCATGCAAGTAGTAGTTGTAACTCAAAATGCCTTAGTGTAGTTGTCAAGTTCTAGGCTAAACGGATAATGAATCACGCGCCCATGCAAGCAGCCTCGGTGTAGTTGTTAAGTGACAAATTCTAAATGTGAATGATGAATCGTACCCAATACACTCCTGCCAATCATTTCCTCAAATATTTTTTAAATTTTTATCTAATTTGTACTCGCGTGACTAACTGTTTAGTCATTTTTAGTTGTGTGACTTTAAAATAATTTTTGACCCGATGACCAGATTAGTCATTTATTTACTCATTTATAGCCGTGTTGCAAAAAATTAATAGAATTTAGTCATTTTTAGTTGTTGTGACTAAATTTTTTAGTCACCTGGTCATTTATTTTCCAAATTCTACTAGTGCATGTAGTAACCCTCTATACCATTCACCTACTTTTCCCCTGAAAGAAGATCCTAAAAGCCTCATAGCAACATTATCTTGAGTAACATGATGGAAATATCAGACATTAGCAATATCTTGAATATGCTCTGAAGGTGTAGTTTCCTTATCACTAGTAAAATATGGTAAAGATTTCAAAGCTGAAACTGGTATAGCATCATTCTAGGTCAAAATAAGAGGGTTTCCTCCATCAAAAGTAGCAAAAGCTTGTTGCCTAGCCATTCTAGGAATCTAATTTTTTACTTGAGATTAAGGAAATCTACTAAAAGGAGTAGATTGGTCTCTTGGATTTTAACTACTCAATGATCTCCAAATTAAAAAATAATATAATAATAATCATAATAATATCCACGTAGATATATATAGATATATATTATATACATACATACTTAAATGCATGCATGCATACATACATATATATACACAACTATATATAGGTACATATAAATATATACCTATATTCATTCTTTACAAATACTCAAAACTTGAGGTATATACATTTATGTATATAAACATATATATATTCATCTATTAGGCATTTTTACCACTTATATCTATTTGTATATTTATGCACATATATTTTAATATTTTCATAAATGAATAATTATGCAATCTTCTTGAGAAAAAATACTATCAATATTAGGACATAATGACAAGAAAATAGCAAGACAAGAAGTAAATATCAACTACCAAGTCAATCATGAGAAAAGTGACACAGAATAGCCAAATTATAAAACCAATATGATATTATGGCACAAGATGCCATCACTCTTATGAATTAAGATGAATATCAAGATAATACATGTAACAAGACACAACACTATTTGCATGTGTGAGTTCTCATAGTCATGATGAGTTGGCCATTCTTTCAAATCTGCTTCCCTCTCTAGTGATGCTCCCCCTCCTTGTCTAAGAGGGGGAAAACTAATTTCATATAGTCACCTCAGTCACCCAATAAGTTAGTTAGTTTGTTAATCATTGTATCATAATATAATAAATCATTCACTAAACATTATGAAAATAACAAATTCGTGAACATCTATATCTTTCCAATCAATATCTAATATTTTCCTTTGCCTTTGTTGGAAGTTTGGAAGCTTGAGTTATTTGTGAGTTGCTTGGGTGTTGTCATTGATGCCAACCCCTTGAAGAGAGTGTTGAAATGTTGTTGGTGTTGATGATGTCATTTCAACCCCTAGCATTGGAGTTGTGGAAGTATGGATTTGTTGGTATTGATGCCAACACAATACTGGTGTTGTCATTAATGTCTTGCTTCAGTATAGTTGCAAAGGTTATTGCCCTGACTTGTGTTTGAGGAGATTGTTGTAGTGTTGCAGATGTGTTGCAGAGATGTTAGTAATTTTTTTGATGAAGTTGGGTCACTTGATTTCCAAGTGCTTTTGAGAAAATTTTAATAAAAGAGAGTTCAGTGTGATAGAGTGGTGTTCAGTGTTTTGCTACGCATTTCTTCATGCTTGAAGATATGCCCATGAGGTTTGGACGCAATGATCAAAGGTGTTCAGAGATGTCATATCCAGAGTTTCCGGTTCTGGATTTTTCTACAGTGGAAGATATGTTTGATTTGGATGAAGATAAAAAAAATCCATATTGAAGGCTAATTTGGGATCCATGAGAAGTATAACCTTCACTAGAATGACAATTTTTTGGTGTTTCAATTTGCACGTTTGGTATGTAGATTAGAAATGGAAAGTTATGCACAGATTAAATGCTCTTGAAATTGGGAGGGGAAGCTCCCTCTTTTTTTGATGTTGCTTAAAGAAAGTAAACTAAAACTAATTGCCAATCTTTTTGTACAGCTAAGAGAACGAGGTTATAAAACTCTAGCGTTGTAGCTGAGATTTTCTCTTTTTGGAATTTCAACTACAACTAAGCCTACTCTAATGACGCTTTTAACAAATCAAGTAAACTCAAAGCTTGAGAGTTTAAAGTTAACAAGGAATTATTTTGGTAACACAAACACTTTAAAAAACTTTCTTCCAATGCACACCTGAAGACTCATTGTACTTTTCAATGCAAGCTGAAATAAAGATTATATAAGTGAAAAAGATAAAACATAAATTTGAGACAATAGATCAAAGCAACAAAGCAGGCATAAGATTTCTTCTCTCAAATTTCAAGTAACAAAGATTACACTTCTGGGGCAGTAGGATTGTAGCAATAACAGGCTTACATTTTTGTGATCAACCAGAATACATTGACACAAGTAACACATGAACTGAACAATATCTTGTAGCAAAGGTAGGAATGCAAGTTTTCTCTTACACTAAGTGAACTGACACTGAATAACAACTTGCACACGAAATAGGCTCAACAATTTTCTATCACAATAATCGTTAAATAAAAATGGGAAAAGTTTCCCTTATTTATACACAAGCAGAGTAGGGAACCTTAAAATCTCCTTGCTTTTACAACAAGACTTGCCAATATGCAAGCTTTATTTCTAAAACTAAAACAAGATAACCATCTAACTACCTATGAAAGAAAAAAATAGGGAAAGTGCCAACTATTACAACTTGATATTTCTCTCTTTCACAAAGAGTGGATAAGAATAAGACAAAAATAGAAAGAAAACATCAAGTTCTCTATTGCTTTAAATCTCAACTACATCTGCCAAAAATTTGGAAATTGCCTCTCTATTAGGAGCATTGATACCATCTAAAGCCATATTCTGCTTTTCCAAGATTTCTTCACCTTCTACAATTGAACTTAGAAAATATTTGACCTCATCAATAGCTTTATCGAATCTTGTTGACATCACGACAATTTGACTCATCTTTCTGACAACGAGATCACTGCTAAAATTGTTACGAACAAGATTCTAGAATTCAACTTGCACTTCATCAAGTTCAACAAAAGAACCATCATCATGACAGTACCAACAAGGAATCTCTAAAACAAAAAAACTTGTGAATCTGAGGATATCAACAATATTTTGTCTGTATTTAGCTAACTCTTTAGATATTCTTTCATAAGTTTTCACCTTAAAAAGATGTCATTCTCTCCATGCAAGAATTTGTCTCTTATGTTCCTTTGAAACCACTGAATCATATGCAATCTTCAAATCTGAAATAATAATTTCATGCAACGATTTCACCTCCACCATACACTGTTCAAACCCTTGAATCCCTTGGTGCAGCTCATGGGTGTTATTCCTTAACTAATACATCTCTGAAAGCACAAATTTGCCTTTGATGATGAACTCCTCTATCCAATCTCTCATATGCTTCCCATATACAACCAACTATCTTAACTGGTGTTGATCAACTGGTGTCTCTAGAATATGTGGAAGTAGTAGAGTGGCCTATGAAGTGTAATGTAGTAGATTTGAAATATATTGCCAGAGTTGCCAATTTTCAGCCTTGATGGCTACCTTATCCTCTCCATCTTTAAGTACTCTTTCCTTTAGATTTCTTGCTGCAACCTCAAAGAAATTTACATTGGTATGTTGAGTGCTTTTGTCGACATTGGCCTTGACAATCGTGAAATCATCAATATTTTTATCTTTTGGGGGCGTAGCAGTCTCAATGATAATATCACCCTCTGGATTTCTCTCTATGTGAACTTGTTTCTTTGGTTTCTTTATAGGTGCATCTTGGTAAATGTTATCAAGATCTCAAAATTTTAGCTGATATGAAAGCCTCCTCCTCTTCCTTCCTAGGATATTCTCAAGCCAAGACGAGGTTTCTTTACCAACTTCTCTAGGGGGTTCTACTTCAGCTTGATCAACTTCTTCATCTTCTAAATCAATATAGATTGAAGAAGACCTCAGCGATGGTGGAGCATCTAGAGATGTGGACACAACTTATGCTTGTGGTGTTGGTTCTTTAGGTGGAACTTTTGATACAACTGTCGGTTGTTCCTGCTAAACTGTATTGGATAAATCTAGCTTTCTTCTTACATTCTTCACCATTCTACAAATCTTCAAACTTTTTGGAGGGTGGCTTATAGCCTTTGTTCTTGGTTTTATTTTGGAAGAAGGTAGGGATGACTGCACAATTAGCGACTCTACAACTGGGATAGCTTCCTTCTGAGTCCTCTTGAGGTTTAGGAAAATCCTATTGTTTTTGACAACTCGACTCATTCTTTCTTCAATTGAAGTGTTTTCTTTGTTGGACCAATTGACTTGTGGAAGTGGCTACTGCTCTATTTGATTTTTGGCATATATAGGGAGTAGTATTTCTCCATCATCATCAGACAATCCTTATATATCCTCTGACAAGAAATTAGCCATCTAATGGAGTGTGAACTTGTTGTTACTGCACCTTCACACCTCAAACTTGTCTTGGAAATTAGCCCAGAAATCTTTAATTATGGGCTCATGTGCTTGATTTTGACCAAGGCAGGATGCAAAAAGGCCACGAGGATCATACGATCGCCTCTTATTGAACAACTTGAGGCCAAACTTAGAAAATTCATCGCCCATCACCTTGGAATCCGTCGATGATCTACATCCGTAGATACCCATCTCAATTGGAAAACTAAAAGTAGCCTTCTTTCGGCTCCGCAAGAATGTGTGAACTTCATATACTTTCCTCATAAACTCCATGAAAACCACCTCATATGTGGGATACCTCAGCAACATGAATGGACTACTTGAGAACCCATATACTCTAATGTAGGAAAAGGTAGGAAATTGAATGAACCAATTAGTCCACTCCACCGTTGTTGCCCTGGAAACTGGTGAAATTCATACATGCAACTCATTGTCTAAGTCGCTCAAATAGGTTTTGAGGAAAAAAAACTCTTTATTCTCCAGCTTTAAATTTTTGAATCCAATCTTGAGTAGGTTCGTCAAACGTGGACCCTGCTTCAAATGATGAATGATGAAAATTGAAAAAAAAAATAAGGCAAAAACTTGGATGCCCTTCTTGGCAGGCAACCATTTTTTGAAATTTTCAACTTTGTTGCTTTATTTTGACGTCAGATTGATCCTCAATTCTGGGTGCTTGGTGAATCCTGTGAACTAGCGGATGATCTCGTTGTGGAGCCTGATTGAATCTGAGAGGATTGTTCTAGAGGCAATATTTGATAAAAACATCATTTGGACCCCCAAAATCATGGGCGCCCCTAGCTAGCTGGGGCGCCCATGGCTCCTAGTGAACCATTTTTTTGATGTTCTTCAATTTTTGTGTTTACTCATCTTCAAACGGATTCTCTGTTTATTTTGCATTTTCAGGAGCTAGACTAACCCGATGAACTAGTTGTCAGATTCGTTGGATAGCTTGACGAATACTGAGGAGGGTCCTCTGGAATCTGTATCTCCTAAAAAGTTGATTTGGGGCCTCCTTGGGCGCTCCTGGCTAGCTGGGGTGCCCATCCTTGCTAGAGTTAGATTATTTTCTATGTTTTCAACTTTTCTCTTAACTTTCTCTATTTTGCACAATTTTACCCCTCCGATCAGTCTATGATATCTGATGATTGACAAATCCGATGGGCTTGCTGATGATTCCCTTGGAGATTTGCTTCAAATCTAAAGAAAACATGTTGGATGTGTTAAACCCTAATTCAACCATTTGAGTACCCAAAATCTTGGGTGCCCCTAGCTATCTAGGGCACCCATGATCACCAGACCTAACCATTTTACTTGATTTTCAACCTTCAAACTTGATCTTTCGTGCTTTGTCCTTTGTTTGATTTGCAACTGCTACTGACAGACGAATCTGATGATTGAGTTGATACATCCACTAGATAGCTTACAAAATTTTGAATACAATGAGCATATTTTCAAACCTTAATCTCTGAATCTGGTGGCTCAAAACCCTAGGCGCCCCTAGCTACTTGGGGTGCCTTTATTCTCCAAACTTAGAATATTTTCAATGATTTTCATGATTTGAATTTTGCTCCTTTGCCAAGACTTCTCTGTTTGATCCACAATTCTGACTGACTGATTGATCTGAAGAACCTGTTGTTGGGTCCACTATGAAGCTGGAAAGATTCTGAACAAAAATTTTGTGGAAGCATAAACCCTAATTCCATCATCTGGCACCTTGAAAGGTTGGGCGCCCTTGGCTAGCAGGGGTGCCTTTACTCTCCAATGTTAGTTTTTATTTGATTTTTTTACCTTTCCCTTCATTCCTTGTGTTTTTCATTGCTTTGACTGTTGGGATTGAAAAATATTCTAAGGCATGACTGGCTAGGTGACTTGATTGGGCAGGGGTGCCTAGCATCTCCAGACTTAGTCAAATTTCCTCAGTTTTCAAGATTCTCCAACTTCCTTCCTACGTTCTTCGTCCCTTGAGCATGCTTCGTCATTTCTTGCTCTATGTAGTGTTTGAGACTTCGAATCTGACACCTGGCAATTGATCAAACTCCATTAATGACGTTGGAGCTCTCGATTTGGCTTCTGAAAAAGCAAAATAGACCCATTAGAGAAAAAATGATCTTTTGATGATTCTGACTAGACCAGCCTGATGAGGAAGTATTTTAAGCCAATCAAAATCAGTTTGAATCCTTGGATTCAGACATTCTATTTTTAGAAGAAAAAAAAATAAGAAAATTTTGCCAGCATCCATTTGAGAAGAAACCCAAAAAAACCAAAGTCTATTTTTAGAAAATTTCCTAAAATTTAGGGCCCAAAAATTAAGATCTGGGTTTTGTAGAAAACTTCACTCTGAGCAGACCTAGATCCTCAGATTTTGAAAATTTTGATTTTTTGAGCACCATGCATGACATGCAAGTTTTCATGTTTCGACCTTTTGACAATTTTTAACAAGACTTTTGACCATTTTTTTCAAAATGCCTAAGTGTAGCAAAAAATTTAATTGGGGGTACAACATTTGGCTCTATCTAGGGACCATGTCAGATACTTACGACATAGGAGAACCAAGGAATCTCTAGACTTTTAAGCTTAGACTAGTGCCTTATCCATTGGGCTTCAGAGTCAACAACATTTCCTAATCATCTAGAACAAGACTTTTCCCTAAGTCACCTATGACAAGACTTCCTAGAATCACCTAATAGTTGGAACTTCCCTAAAAATCACCTAAAACATGACGAAACTTTCATAGAAAGGGGAAACACAACATAACGAACACATCATGAAAAGGGGAAACACATCACGAAAATAGAAAGGGAAATTATTTACAGAGAATTTACTCCACCTTCGAAGGGATGAAGTGCTTCAAGGAGTGCCTGTTGTGTGGTAGCGAGAGGAGCCTTCCATCCAAGTGTGAGAGAATGTAAGTATTCTCCCCTATGAACTCGTGGATCTTGAACGGCCCCAACCACAAGGAATCAAATTTGTTGTGCATTCCCTTGGGATCATGTCTCTTATCCCACATCAGGACTTGATCTCCAACCTCAAAATTTCACTGGCGAGCTTTCTTATCAAAAAAATTCTTCACTCGCTCTTGATGCTGAGTGATTCTATCAACAACCTCCACCCTCTCTTCTCCCAGCTTTGTCAAGTACAAGATACATTTTTCAATTGGATCAGTGAACTCCCCATCTTCTACTATGGATGCCAGTTGCAATGTGGAAAACTCCAGTGTGAGAGGTAACATAGCCTTTGTACCATACATGATGATGAAAGGTGAAGTACCGCTGGCTCTCTTGGGAGTAATTATGTCAAACCAAAGAGCATCGTAGAGTTTCTTGTGCCAAGTTCGTTGAATGGAATCAACCAACTTGTGTATGATTGTGACTATGTTCTTGTTTGATGACTCGGCTTGTCCATTACCCTGTGGGTAATAATCCAATGAATGTGATAAAGTAATACCATGATCAAAACAAAACTCTAGTAGCTCCTTAGATGAGAAACATGTTGCATTATCGGTCACAATTGTGTGCGACACCCCGAAACGCGAAACAATATTTTCCTTCAAAAATTCACACATGACTTTCGAGGTAGCCCACTTGGTTGGAATGGCCTCAACCCATTTGGTGAAATAATTTGTGGTTGTAAGGACATAAATATGCCCCTTACTAGAACATGGGTTAATAGGACCTACAAAATCCAAACCCCATTGCTAAAATGGAGCGTCTATGACAACTGGCTTGAGAGGAATGGTTGCCAACTTAAGCTTGCCAACAAACTGCTTGCACATCTAACACCTGTGCACCCATTCATATGCATCGCAGAACATATTTGGCCAAAAAAACTATGCTCACAAAATTTTGAATGTTTTAACCCTTGATGAAAAGTGGCCACCGCATGCTTGACTGTGAAAATCTTCCAACAACCACCGTCGTTGGTCCTTGTTAGCACATAATAAAAATGTTCCATCAAACCCTTTATTATACGAAACATCATTCCAAAGCACAAATTTTTGTGCTTTCAACTTTAGTGTTATTTTCTATTGTTTGTCCATGTGGGCTAGACATTCACCATAAGTCAGGTAGTACCAAATCTCAACGTGCCATTCATTTGCAGAATCAAGAAGTAGGACCATAGGAAGATCCTATTTAACTTCAGGTTTAGGCTTAGGTTCACCCTCAGCCTTGTGTTTCTAATCACCATCCTCTACTATCAACTGACAAAGACCTCTCCCACAAACGAGTTTGGTCAGATTGATCTCCAAGTCATACTCTTGCACTCTTGCGACCCAGTTTCCTCTCTTTGTGCCCATCTCTTATTGAGTTAACACACTTTTCACTGATGGATAAGTGACATACACAGTTGTATGGGAATTTAAGATATAAAATCTGAAATATTTTATGGCTTGGATCATTGCATATGCATTCTTTTCAATCTGAGAGTATCGTGACTCACTATCCTTGAAGTTGTTGCTCATGGAGGCAAATGGGGACTCAGTTTTTTTGTTTAGCTTATGTGTCAGTATAGCGAAAAAAGTATGCTCTGATGCATAACAATAAAGGATAAAATCCTTATCAAAATTGGGACAAACTAGCACTGGTGCTTGGCTAATAGCTTCTTTTATTGCGATGAATGTCTTCTTGCCTTCTTCTATCCATTTGAAAACAAACTTCTTCTTCATCATAACAGCTATATCTTTCATTAGCTTTGAGAAGTCTAGCACAAACCTCTGTATGAAATTTACTTTACTGAAGGAGTGTACCCCAATTCTACTTGTTGGAAGAGACAAGTTTCTGATAGAATCAACTTGACTAGGGTCAATTTGAGTTCCCTCTTTGGAGATGATGTGGCCTAGCATCTTGCCCCCTATCATCACAAAGATGGACTTTTTAGGATTCAATGAAATTTTACGATACCTGTATCTCTCAAACACTTTCCCTAAGTTTGAAAAATGATCTCCCCATATCTTCGAGAAAACAGTGAGGTCGTCAAGATAAACAACAATTAATTTATTCCTCAAGTCTCCAAATGCCAAATCTATGGCTCTCTGTAATGTAGCACCAACATTGATGAGGCCAAAGGGCATCCTTTTATAAGAAAATGTACCCCACGGGGTAGTGAATGTTGTCTTGAATTGGTCTTCTTCAACCATTGCAATCTGATTATATCCAAAAAAACCATCTAGTAAAGATAGCATCTCTGAATCGGTAACTATCTGCAAGGTGTGCTCCATGATTGGCAAAGGATAATTATCCTTGAGAGATGATTGATTCAAGTTCCTGAAATCCACACAAATTTGGATTTCTCCATTTTTCTTACATACAAGAACAATGTTAGACACCCAGGTGGAGTGATGAATTGGAAAAATGATTTTGGCATCCACCATTTTCTGAATTTCCGCGTAAATGGTATCTTGAATATGTGGATTGTAGTGTCTTTTTTTTTGCCTGAAAGACTTAGCTTAAGGTTTAAGAGGAATTGTATGAGACAATTCTCTTGGTGTAAAAACTTTCAAGTCTACATAGGACCAGGTGAAGAAATCTCGATATTTCTTGAATAGAGATATGAACTTCTCGCTCTCTTCTGCAGTGCAACATTTGCCCAAATTAACAAGCCAAGGCTTGTCTTCAGTACCAATATTTACTTGATTATGCTCCACAAAAGTCTTATCTCTTGTTTTCTTCTGATTATGAACGAATTGGTCATGCCTATCAAAAATATTCTCCAAGGATACCAGACCCTTAGGAATCTTATTACCCTTCAACTGGATAATGCTTGTATCTGCTTCCTCTGTGTTTTTTGTGTCTCCTTCAACTTATGGCACATCAGAAACCTTAGTTATTGATTCTCTGAAAGAAGATGAATTGGCTTCAAAGAATAAACCTTTGAAATTATCTCCTATGACAAGAAAATCTTCAATGTGGTCATCATCATCAAAGACCTACTAATTACCATAGTTGTCAAGGATAGCTGGTCTATATGTAAGCTCAATAGCAAATGCATTCTGACGGAAGTCAAAATGTGGCATGAAAAGAGAAGTTGATACCGCAAGGGAATCTGCTCTACTATTGTCTAGATGTGGAATGTATTTGATATTCTAAGGTATGACTAGCTAGGCGCCTTGATTGGGTAGGGGTGCCTAGCATCTCCAGACTTAGTCAAATTTCCTTAGTTTTCAAGATTCTCCAACTTCCTTCCTATGTTATTCATCCCTCAAGCATGCTTTGTCATTTATTTATTTTTGCAATGTTTGAGACTTCAAATCTGACACTTGACAGTTGATCAAACTCCATTAATGACCTTGGAGCTCCTGATTCGACTTCTGAAAAAGTAGAATAGACCCATTAGAGAAAAACTGATCTTTTGATTATTTTGATTGGACCAGCCTAATGAGGAAGTGTTTTAAGCCAATCAAAATCAGTTTAAATCCCTAGAGTCAGACATTCTATTTTTAGAAAAATTTGCCAACATCCATTTGAAAAGAAACCCAGAAAAAGTCTATTTTAAAAAAAATCCTAAAATTTAGGACCAAAAAACTGAGATCTGGGTTTTGTAGAAAACTTCGCTCTGAGCAGACCCAAATCCTCAAATTTTGAAAATTTTGAGTTTTTGAGCACCATGCATGACATGCAAGTTTTCATTTTCCAACCTTTTGACAGTTTTTAACAAGACTTTTGATCATTTTTTTTCAAAATGCCTAAGTGTAGCAAAAACTTTAATTTGGGGTACAACAAAATTCATATGAAAATTTGAATATGATTTGTCATTTATATTAGGGTCAATGGGCAAAGGTGAAGAAGCTTTTTTATCTCTAACTATCTTTCTTAAGACTTGATGATTCAAAATATAGGGAACCCAATCATCTTCAAGATTTGGAGAGATCAATTTTTTCATCTTTTAGACTTCTAAAAAAATGATATGTTTTCTTATCAACTATCACATGTTTCTTGTCATGATGAATAAATTTGAGTTTGTGGTGAAGTTTAGATGGGACAACACCCATTGCATGGATCCATGGACTCCCTAAAAGAATATACCACACAATTTTTCTAAGCATCACATGAAAAGTAATGTTAATTGGTTATGGGCCCTAAAGTGATAGACAAAGTAATGTAACCATCATTTTCCTACATGATAACCCTTTTAATGATTACCTTGGATTTCAAGAAATCAGAATAGTTCACTTGGATTACATCTAAAAAATGTTTGCTACAAATATTAGACATAGATTCTAGACAAAGTAATGTAACCAACAGTTTCCTACATGATAACCCTTTTAATGATTACCTTGGATTTCAAGAAATTAAAACAGTTCACTTGGATTACATCTAAAAAATGTTTGCTACAAATATTAGACATAGATTCATAACCTAGTAGTACTTTTCTTAACTTTAATATCCCCATACTTGACCATAATGTATAATGGAGTATTACTTAATCACATGTGGAGGTGGTAGCACTTGAAGCATAAATGATATTTGCTCTATATTTTGAGGTATTAGTTGTAATGGAGAAGTTAAATCCTTAGGATAAATGTTAGATGAAATAATTGTGTGCACTAGGATGTTCTTATGTATTTCTAAGGAATATATCAAAGCTCAAAGAGATAATTTGGTATGGATGTCATTAGATTTATCATATGTATTGTATCCCATAGTCACATGAATACTCATAGGATGATGTATTGGTACAATTAAGGTATAAAAATTGGGAATAGAATTAGGCATAGTTTTAGATGTAAAATTTTAAGAAGCATAATCTATATGTATGGAAGGATTTTCATGACATATAGAAATATTATCATCATGTGGGTTACAATTTCATGATATATACCTTCATTACATGATGTTTCATCCATGGAAATAGAAAGTAGAATTATATCATGGGTATCCTAGATACAATAGATGTATCATGAAGTGGATCATGTGAAGGAAATGTGCTTAAAGGTAGTCTATAATTGGAATCAAGCATATTTATATAAATCTACGTATAAGTATGCAACATATGATAATCATAGGAGAGTAAAGTAAGGGTATGTAATAGGGAATAGAAAGCATTAACTAAATACCTAAATGAACAAAAGGTGCATATGTATTGAAATAATTCTTACATAGATAAGGTGATCTTGTTTGTGTGATAGAATGCCTAGATGAATCGATAAAAAATGGACCACATGTTACAAATTGTATGAACATGTCAAAATAAATAATAAAAGCATGAAATGATGCCAAGGATAGAGGGTCATAAGAATCCATGATATAAAAACAAGGGTCTATCTAAGGATGAGAAGTGTAGAGTTCACAAAAGTATACAATAAAGGCTCAAAATGCTAATACATGAAAATAAAATAAAAATGATGTAATATATGATGCATATTATAAAATTAGTCCCAATTTAGATATGGAAATCTAAATCTTAAAGTTAATGTAACTGCAAATAGGGTGGGTTAAAGGCGGGCTATGTGAATAATCACACCAAACACTAGAATAGAGATGTATCAATAAAGAAATAAAATGATAGAAGGATTGAATCTAACAATAGGATTTTAAAAATTACAAATTTGGAAAACCCTACAATTGATGAAAAATCCTAGAGGAAAACTAGTTTGTGTAAGAGATGATGGGTTCATCAAAATGTAAAAGGAAAATAATGTGTTTTTTAAAATGTTAAATGTAGACTTCTTGTTGCCTCAACAATGCTTAGGCAATTGGTTCTAGTGCTACTCGCACTTTTAGGGAGAAATATCACCCTCTTTGTTGTGCCAAATCATCCCTGGTGGTGGCTTGTAGCCAAGATGTGGTGGAAAATGAGGACTTCTACCAATGTAGGGGTCTAGTGTGTAGATTCTTCAATATTTGTCCTTCTCTTCTTGATCTTCACAAGTGAGTGTTGGATTCCTAGAGGCCTCTTTTGGCGGGTAAGATTGAGCTCTTCCCATGTGCTAAAGGTTTTACATTACCTCCTTTATCGGTTTCGAAGACATAAATTTGGTGTTGGGAAAGTTGTGGGCTCAGGGGACCACTCTCTCTCCATTAAGCCTTGGTCAACCTCCTAATAACCTCTTATTGAGTCATTAAATGTGTGTTCTTTGTGGGTTAGACTTTCGAACCTCCCTTTGTAGTATTGGGAGGTTTCATGTTATGAGGCCATAGGAAACTCTATTGGTCGCTTCTTGATATTTAATTATTCCACTTCCTACATGGGGCACTCTACTTTTTCTCACATTCTAGTGGATATTGACATCTCCAAACCTCTTCATAGGGATGTGGTTTTGATGGTTGGGGATAGGCTTTGGACTTAACATCTTGATTATGAGGGTCTCCCCTTCAAATGTCATTGATGCTTCTCCATTGATCACCTAGCTAAAGATTGTCCTAGATCTTTTGTCACAAGGGCTTTGCTACATGGTGGAAGGATGCTAACAAATATCACTTAACTATTCATGCTCTTGATTCGCAATTGGATGACTCCTCTCAAGAAGAGAACAAGTATTTTTCTTTCTACACAACTATGGTGTGTTCCTTGGACCTAATTGAGGAACGTCCTACCCTAACCTGACAACTCGATCTTGACTTTGGACCAACTCCAACCTACTCATGTGGTGGATGGCCACCCTTCACCTCGTCCTTCTATGGTTATCTTCTCACATATTGATGTGCTCTTAGTGGGGGAATCCCCCCTTCTTCCCCTCATTCTAAGGATTTGGATGCTATTTTTTCTTGGACTGTTGTAAGGAGGAACAAAGGTCTTCCTACATCACTTTCCCAAACTCATGTTCAAGTCTTGGGTGAGAGGCCAACCTGTTCTAGGCTTGGTATAGTCTAAGAGGGACCTTGAGAGTCCCATCTCTTTCTTTCGCTTGGTTTTCTTCTTTGAAGCTTGGTGTATGTTGTTCCTCTCTTTTGGTTGTGTTGTTTCTTTATTCTATTTGGCTAGCTTGGGCATGTTTTGCCTTGCCTTATGATAGATTTATATAGGGTCGATACCCTATTTTCCCATTTACTTTTTTCCTTTTTATGGTATTTTTGTACAAGGGTATGGGCCCTTTCAAAATCCCTGCTTACTTTAATAAAAAACAATTCCCAAGTACAATTAGACTCGGGACCATTAAATTCAAACTCTTGAATCTTATTTGTATAGTTCTTCTCAATATAGCATATCCTAGTAGTTAGTTGTGGTCTCCTTTCTATGATTTTTAGTCCTAGGAATGTTACCTTATAACCCTTTACTAAGTGTTTGTAGCCACATTTATATTGATGTAAGAACACTTTGTTCAATTGATGAGCTCTATGGATTTCCCCTATACCCTTTGTAAATTGTGCTTACACTTTAAGTTTTATTCTTGTCCTATTAAGCACCCACAATAGCCTTGTTTGGTTTTAAACCTACATAGAGCTCCTTGAGCCTTTGTTTTATGTTTGAGTTCTTATCCTAGCTTAAACTCCATGTTCTTTATGTTATAACCACATGTTGACTTGTTTCCCTAGCCACTCACAACCTAAGTTGTTCCTATATAGTGCATAGACAACTAATAACTGGCATCAACCCCTCAATTGACCACTTTCGTCAATCTTCGTTTATTGTCCATAACCTCACAAATATTTGAAGAGTGAGATGACATGGCTAGTTTTTATTGGTTCTAGGCATCGATCAAACCAATAGTGGGCATCCTTGGCACCCTCCTAATGCTTTACATCCCTTGATCTTAAGCAAGATGAATTCCCACTATTGGATCCATGCATAATCTAATGTGGTTTAGCTTAATGTGTAACAAATTGGTGGGGGCTAATTCTATTGAGTGCCAAAGTGTAATAAGCCTACTACTTAAGTCTAAGCAATATGTCAATGTTGAGGGGAAATGGATAAATATAGTGTCATGCAACCTTGCTTAGCCCATGAGATCCAAATCTTCAATCTCAACTTGTTTCTTCAAGGCCATTGATATGGACATAAGGTTGGCTATTTAAGGTCTAAGTGTACATGGGCTCTCAGTTTAATATCATGCACCCACACTAGCCTTATTAAAATAGAATAAACTCCATGTGTCTCATGCTTATTAGTTAGGGGATTAAGGTTTATGGTTGATGTGGAATTATGTGATAGCTAATAAAATACTTCTATGTGTGCACTTTAAATGTTGACCAAGTGGATTTTTATAGTGTTTGCAAGCATCTTGTGAGTTATGTGAGGGAGGTCCTATCTTGGGGACATGTGTCACCCATGGGCTCAAACATGTTTGATTTGACACCATCAAATCTCACTCTTTATGCCAAGTTGTTCAATGAGTACACAACTTAGCACCTATAGTAAAATAGCATAACAAGCACCATACAAATTTGTTTCGTCTATTTTTTTGCATGATTCCTATGTCTATTTAGTGAATGATAGACTTGCACATGGCACTTGGTCCAATTATTCACTATTGATAAGATCCACAAATAATAATGGCAATAAGACAATGTAGAAGGTAGATCTCACACAACACAAGAGGTGTCTAGGCCAAGATACCCTAAAATTCAATGTATGTAGAAACATAAGAAACTCTTAGGGTAGGGTAACACCATACAATACTACTTATGGAAGAAGCCACTCAATGTTATACCTCCAAGAGATCACAAACACTATCATGCTCATCAAATACCTTAAAATGATTTTCACCTCCTTTATATAGACCTCATAATAACATAATGGAGGGGTAAACCACTAAAATCTTGTAGGCATCCCGATTACTTCATATTATTCATGACTCAATATAACTAACTTAATGGATGTGTGACACACATTAGCATTTTCATCCACTTATATACATTATAATATCACATCTCTAAGTACATAACAACTATGGTGTCTTATCCTAGGAATGACATTTACACTCAAAACCTTGATTTAACTCAACAACCCATCTTGAAGTCAAATCCCAAAATAATACAAAACCCTCCTTTGCTCTTATAAAATGTGGCCCTGACATGCATTAATTGTGAACCTAACTATCAATTCTAAGATATAGAAATGCAAACCTAACCCAACCTAATGAACATAAATGCGAAGGATTACAACAAGAAAGCAAAGGCAAGAAGATCTTTAATATGAAAAAAATATTTTTAAATAAGAATCTAAGAGAGTATTTATTTTCTTTGTCTATTATGAATAACAAAACAATTTTATGACACAGAAAACATAATTAAATGCATTTGAATTTATTTATTTTGAATTTCATTCTCTTCCTTTTTAGTGTCTAATTGGATTCATTTCACTTGTAGTTGGCAAAAGACCCTAGCCTATTTGGAGAGGTGTTGTGATAGCATGGTCGATGCTTGTACCTGCAAATATGATTCGAAAGTCAGTCATTGCTTGAAGTAAAGTAGCTAGAGTAGTAAATAAAATTTGACCAAGTCCATGACACCCCCATAATTCAAGAGAATGATGATTCGATGGAGTATACGTCACCCTCTTGCTTTTAATGGCATTAATAAGGTTATATCGTAGCAAGTGACAAAGTGTGCACATGTATAAAATCTTCCCTAGTTCTTAAAGGCACACTTTCATGTGGGAACCTTGATTGGATTGTTTGGAGGAATCAAAACTAAATGAAGTTCTTTGCTCCTTAGGCATTTACTAAATTGAATGAATTTGGAAACCCAATCTTATGGAAGTAGATTAAACAATTGTTGCTCTCATAGTTTATCTAAATTCTGTAGATCAATGACTCTGAGGAGTATGCTCCTTTGTGTATGGATCAAGTTATGGACAGTATTAATGGAGTTATGCAAGGGTGCATTTGTCATCTATTTATAGACCAAATTTATAGTTACCATGTGTAAATGAGGTTAGAAAAATCAGAATATAAAAAAATGTGTACTAGTGATGGATATGGGGAGGGTTGTGGGTGGTGTACAAAATTAATTATCTGAATATGCTCATTTATTTGGCCTCCCCTTTACCTCTTTTGTGATTAAAATATTCCAAAAAAATACCCATTCCTACAGAGTACCCAAAAAAGTCTTTCCCCTCAAGTCAAATACACGTAAAAATTGTGCATCTTTTAACTGTTTCAAAATTCTACTACTGTAAAGTCCTCGTATTTTAAAAACAGTAAAACTCAAATTGATAATTTTTATAACAAATACAGTATGAAACAAAGTTAACGATTGAGATTATCAAATCTTCATAGTTTATAACAAATACAGTATGAAACAAAGTTAACGATTGAGATTATCAAATCTTCATAGTTTATAATAAAATGTATCAACTTTTTTGCTATTCTGATAATAGATTGTAGAGTATGATCCAATCTTCACTTTTTTCATCTGAAACATTGATATAAAAAATTACTCCAATAAACTTCCACACAAGTTATATTTGATTATTCATTGGACATCATGTCTTTGGAAGGTCGGTTTACCCTAACCCTAGAGTTATTAGAAAAGAGGCCATGTATAAAGGCAGCAGTTATGGTTTAATCGGTTCTATCGTATGGAGACGACAGAATGACCCTATGGAATATTTTATGATGCAACTTACCTGAGATATTTCTATTTCTATTATGAGTATATTAAGATTACAAATCCTTCGTCCACCATACATCCGCTGTGCATTTCTTTCATATTTTGGCACACTTCCTTACATTGGATCCATTCGGAATACTGAATCATCTAAAATAGAGTCAAAATATAACTCTGGAATCAGCTTTCCAGATGCATTGACAATATGAACTAAAATAGAGTCAACAATGTCACCTTCTAATGATTATCTTGTTTATTTATAATATGGCACAAAAGGTAAATTGCCTTTTTGCCAAGAATGAACTTACAAATTTTCATTTTCCAGCTGCAGGAGTACGAAAAAATTAATAACAATGGTGGGGACAACAAAGCAACTCCTTGTTCTGGTGTTTTTCTTCTGTAGATGAAAGCATTAACGTCCAATATGACAAATGAGCAACCCGCCTTTCTTTTAATATTTTACTATGCTCTGTTACAAATATTCTCCAAATGCACGATCTACCTGTCGTACAATCACTTTGCAATTTTTTTGTGACGAGATTGCAATCCTAAATGAAAGAATGATGGTACTATGATATCATACTGACTGATGAATTCTTCCCCAGTGGAAAAAACAGCTGTGCAAAGAGAAGCTCATTCCATGTATCAGGAACTCCTGGAAGACACCAATGAAGGCAATCTTGAGCACCATTCTTTGATCTGAGGGTATATTTTGATAAATGTGCCTCATCTCTTAACTGTGAAAAGCCAGTGATATCCAAAAGTTCAACTCTAGTACCCTTCACAGCATTTTCAGAGACTAGATCATGTGCTCGATCCTCTGGAGCTCTATTTGTTCTAGAAAATGGTGCTGTGTTATCACACCGACCTCCTGTATCCCAATCCCCATTGAAGAAGTGCCGAGGTGATAAAGTTCTCATAAACGCCCTTAACTTAGAATGCTTATTTAACTGTCCATCAAGCCATTTCACAACACTGTGTACAGTAAAATTTTGAGCGCTTCTAATGTCTCTCTTGCCATTGTCTGGCTGTCCATTCACATACATCTGCCATCTATTTGCATTTAATTTCCCTCTGTTCCAATGGTGCCCTGTGTTTAAAACCACGACATCAAACCTATGAAGATTTTCACGCAAAAACCATGCAGGTCGATCAAGATGCATTGCGAAGTAGGCAGATGGATCACTCCGGTTCAATGGTTCAATTTCACAGAGGCTTGCTGACCAATAGTACAGAACAGTTGTGTTTGTCTTAGGAAACCTAAATGCCCAGCCATCTGGCCTTATTGCATGTCGAGCACGGACCAAACCATATGCTCTACCTACATCTTCAACATCTGGGCTGTCTTTTCCACCAGTAATGACACACATCATAGATTGAAACTGTTGTCTTCCCAGTGAATCCCCAATAAATGCAAGTGTCTTGCTCTGCATTCTACAAAGACAACAAGGATAGTAAACCGTCATATTAGGATCCTCAGATTTGCAGATCGAGAATTAATATATAATTATAGAATGTGCACATCCCTTAGCTAATTTGATTTGGCAACAGCTACTGGTTACTGAGTTTACATGCATTATGAAATATGTAAAACGAATCATCAAAATTTGATTATCCATACCTTTTAAGAAACTCCTGTCCTTCAAAGTCGGGCATGTCACAGTTATCAGGCTGCCAGCGGTACTTCTCATATGAAAAATCAGTACGTTGTGTTAGCCTGCATGCCCACATTTCTGATAACCAGCGCTTACACATTTTGCCTGAATAGAAGGGCCTGTGGCTATCCTCAACCCATTTTCCTATGGTGTAATCACATACTGAAACAAAAGGACAAATACCGTTAACATTTTATCAAAATAAGTAATTAAAACTTGGCATTTGTGTTAACTATGAAGTGCAATTCTTTTATACTAAAAAGGTCGTCAGATCATGTGTCCATTCCAAGAACATTATCAATTTGGGTTAAGCTCTAAGTCTGATTCACTCATTATAATTGATATTTCAATTGAGCAATGTACTTCACCTTTTGTCTCAATGGATGGTGATTCTCCAACTACTGCAGAATTCTCTTTTTCAGATGCGCTGGAATGAAGAGTGTCATTTGCTTCTGGGTTGAAAACTCCACCAAGAAGATCCTTCTCTGAGTTGGGAGGAGATCTACCAGATGTTAACTCTTCAGCTGTGGTGGACATGTCAGGCAGAAATGGCAAAATGGGTTGTGAAATTTCAGCTGAAATAGATGGAGATCCTCCAGCTGCTGTGAAGGAAGAATTTTCAATGCCTAAAGGTGTTTCCAGAGGTAGCCCTGCTTAAACACCATATTTTAGAGAGTCAATTAGTATGTAACAATGTTTAGGTCTGAAAAAGAAAATTCATGCTACCCAAATTCATTGCCCATCATTTATACTTCTGAAAATTTTCTCGTGATTCATAATTGATGTACATCTTCATGTGAGAGAGCACATGATATCCATGTTCTCTTTAAGCCCCTTTTCCAATCAATTGTTCTATTATAAAAATTCTCCACTGATTCATAATACATTTTGTGCATCTGGAAATAAATGAGCATGGAATAACATAATATTCTGAAGGTTGTGAAATCCATGCAGTAAAAGGCATTTCCTTCCAACAGTTACAACTTACATATAACTCTTAATCGATTACCCGATAAATCCTCAAACAGATGGTTTTATAATTGCATCAGTGATTGGGTCAAACAGGAAAAGAGGGGGAAAAGCAAAGAAATTACATTTCTTATCAAGCTACTTGTATATGCAAGAAGGCTAAGATTTGTATTGCCATTGGTGATAATAATTGAGCTAATAATTTAGCTCGCATTTTGCTGGAGTTTTCTCCCAGAATTTGGGTTCTCTAGGGTAATTTTTTTTGTCTTTGATTGTCTCATTGCTTACTCTCATTTCCTTACAATTTCTGTGTTGACATTGCTCGAAAAATTCCAGTCTTTTATGTTAATTATAATCTGTTGTTGATGAACTATTTATTGTATGGAATCTCCATTGTAGATTACAAATCAGAAATGCAACAAGAAAGTTCATTGAACATGAGTTCTTTGACATGCTTGGCAGAATTTATGGGCACATACACAACAACAGATTAGAAAGATGTTGTAAGAAATGATATACACAAAAAGTTAGGCACGTTGACGCCATACTCAGATAACAAGGTTGTATGAGTACACAAATCTACAAGAGGTTGCAATAATGATTAAACACTAATTGTCAAGCACATGAGTTCATTGGCATGCTTCGGAGAAGATCACAAAACAATTGATTAGCAAGATGTTGCAAGAAGTAATTCACACGATATCGTACATCAGAATACAAGGTTGTGTGAGTACATAAATCTACAAGAGGTTTGCAAAAATGATTAAACACTAATTGTCAAGCACATCATGGTGATATATTAATATCAGAAATTAGAATGCAAGGGTATATGACTACATTAATCTACAAAACCATACAGAATGCAAGACTGTATAAGTCGGACTCCACTTATCTACCGAACCTTGCATTACATAAAATGTATTCTGCCAATACTGCAGATCTTTATTCACAATACAAAAGACTATACAGAAGGCACTTGAAAAGTAAAACAGACCAGAGAAAACATTATTACGGAAACAAGTGTAGGAATCTTAATCACCAAGAAAACATTGGCTAAACCATCCTGGAGGCTTTATTGTATAAACCAGTGGTACGAGTCTGGACTTAATAACCAGAAAAGCATTGGCTAAACTATCCTAGCAATACAAAACAAAGCTTTTAACATAAATGTATCTGAAAGAGATGAAGAAACAAACCTGGAAACAACATTTCAAATGGATTGTCCTGATGCATATTGCCAGGGCGAACAACTCTTGGAATCCTATCAACTGCTGGGAAAACATTTGAAAATGGAACCCTTTCCCATCCCCAAACAAGAAATGTCATGCAGATCAGTGCAACAAGTGTTAGGGACACCTGCTTCCCTCTCAATCCCGACAAAGCTGACCCTTTCATATCGTAACAAACTTTATTTTTTCTCAACATAATCTAAATCTGCAGATCCTTAAACACTTTTAAGCCCTCTACCTTAAATAGATCCTTCAACATCAGAACCTGTTAATCTTTGTACTAAAGCAGCTGAGTTTCACTACTTCCTTCAACGAAAATCCCTGTTAACCAATCAAGTAAAGCAGCTGGCTTTTACTACTTCCTTCAAAGTCAAAACTTGTTAACCGATCTAGTAAAGCAGCTGACTTTCACCGCCTACTTCAAAGGTCTCAGCCTTTAACAGATTCTTCAAAGCCAAAAGCTAACCGATCTACTGCAGCAACCAAATTTTACTATTTCCACCACATTTTCACTTCCTACAAAGAAAATCACAACAGCATCGTTGAATCCATCTTCCAGCATAATATTTTACATTCCTCGTCCAGAATTTCAAGAAATCGAGGCTCTATAACGGAATATTAACTCTAACGCTACTAAATCCGGCATTAAAGCATCAAATCTTTCATCTTTCTAGTAAAGCAAGACAAAAGAACCTGTGGCAACTCAAACAAACTCTGCATCAATCTTCCTGCACCTCGTCCAACTACAAACGTGCAAAACGCTATCCTTCTTGTAAGACTAACCTCAATTCACCCCACAAACCTTATCATTATACTTGGCAAACAGCAAGGAAACCAAATGACAAACCCTAAGAGCAAAACTTTCCCCGCCCCTTTTACCATTTCTACACAAAACCCTTTTTCTCAAGCCATTTCTTGCATGAAAAGATAAAAAACAAACATAAAACAGAAACTTATTTCCACAGCAAAGAATCCCACCTCGAGCTCATATCTTCCCTATCTGGATTGAAAAAGACGCCAGTACCAAGATTTTCCAGTGGTCGCCAGGGCAGCATTACAAATATTATACTTTAATTCAAATATATGCAGAGAGAACAAAAAGTCCCAATCAACACACCTGTTTTTTACGAATCTGTTGAAACCCCATAAAAAACATCAACCCTGAAGAAATTATTAGTCTTGGTAACCCCATCAAGTTAATCTCTTCTTTATCCCGAATGTTTATCATAGCTAAAATATCAATGGATCTGAGCTGTCCATTACTGTGTAAACAAACGGCTCACCTCGAGCTTTTAGAGCTAAAAAAAATTAAAAATAAATAAAATGCGCTTTAGTTTCGTGCATGGTTAACGCCGTTAATTAATTAATAATTAAATTGCTGGATATGCGAATATTTTACCGCATGTTGCTTACGTGGCACATAATTCCGTGATTTTGTCCTAGGAAATTCCCCAACAACAAAAGACAGACAGATTTAAGCAAAGATTTACTGGGGAATAATAACGTGTTAAGTGGGTTCATTCCCTTAAGGGGTAATTCCTTATTCATCTTATCATTTGGTCTATTAATTAAATTTATAATAAGATAGAATATAAGGTTTCTAATGTTTATATCATTTGGTCTATTAATTAAATTTATAATAAGATAGAATATAAGGTTTCTAATGTTTACGAGGTCAAAGATAGTCTAAGGGACAGTTGATTCTTATTTTTTTGGTCTTTTCAGTCTTCTATGACATTTCTAACCGTGTTGTATCATTAGTGGTAATGGCGTATTTTATTGTTTGTTTGATTTTTATATTTCATTGGAGTAGTTATGTATTTTCCTCTGATTTTTATATTTCAAAAGTAGGTATAGGTAAGGTAAGTGTTGTTTTATATCCCTCTCTTTTATGAAAATTTGGTTTAATGTTTCAATGGGAGAATATGTTGAAATAAGGGTCATGTAGTAGCTAGGTATTGTCATTATAATATGTTTAAAAATGAAATCATTGTGTTAGAAGTTGTTCTAGTATAATAGTCCAAGGGATGGTTGATTCAATCATTTTAGTCTTGGGGGTCTCACTCAATCTCACATGGTAGTGTTGATTGTGTCTACTATTGTTGATGACATTGTTATATTTTATTGCTTGTTTGATTTTTATATTGCAAAATTGGGTAGGTGTTGTTTACAAACTCTTTCCTCTTTGAAAAATTGATTTAGCTGATTTTCAATTAAATGTCAAATTGACTATTAAGCCTAATACCTCAATGGGTTTGAAAAAAAAATGCATCTTGAAAAGGACTTGTGTGGAATAAAGGTCATGTAGGAGCTAGTCCTTGCCATTATTGTTTTGTGTTAGTAGTTCTTCTAATATGACAATCCAAGGGTGACTGATTTAGTCATTTTAGTCTCACTCAGAGTCATATGATATTAATGACTATGTCCACTATCATTGGTGGCAATGTCCTATTTTATTGCTTGTTGAGTTTTATATTTGTAAGTAGAGGTGGATAAGTACTCATTTTATAATTTTTATATTTTAAAAGTAAGGGGCATTTAGGTGTTGTTGACTATCTTTTTCCTCTTTGAAATTTTGGTTAAGTTATTTTTCAAACAAATGTCAAATTGAGTATTAAATCATAATCATTCGATGGGATTGAAAAACAAAAACATCTTAAAAAGGGCTTGTGTGGAATAAGGGTCGTGTAGTTGCTAGTCCTTGTCATTATAATATCTTTTAAAACTAATTGATTTTGTTAAGTTTGTATTAGTAGTAATTCTAAAATATTTTAAAAATAGATAATTTGGTTAGTTTTGTGTTAGTAGCATGGTTATGTTATATGTGTAGAATAGAAGAAACAAACACAATAACTTTACCAAGTCGATTCATAATGACTAGTTCGGCAAATATTTAAATTTAAAATTTGAATTATTGAGGTCAATTCTATGTGGCATTAGATCACTCACACATTCGGCAAGATGCACCCGAAGCACGAATTTGTGGATATTGAGGTGATAATAAAATGTATGAGAATAGGCACAAAGATAAGCATAATAAATGGTGACTATATAGGAATAAATGCATATATGAATAAGATAAAGTGTGCATGGAAATGTCTACAATGAGGAATAAATGAAATTGGATAAAGGTTCAAGGAATGAGCACAATATTGCACAAGGGTGTGGAATTTGTTGATATATTTTATTGTATTGTCATTCCATCAAAATGGGCTCTATTGTGACCTGAAATACACCCTTATTGAAGTTGGTCCAATATTTCAAAGACACAATTGGAATAATCTCTCAAGTGTGGGACCTTGCTAACTTGATATCAAACCAATAGAGAAGGTTGGTTCCTTTCTAAGTCTAAGTGCAAGTGATCCAACTCAATATAGATTAAAACTCATGTCTACTCCTACTCTAGTGATTCACAGGAAAAAGGGAGAAAGAAAACACAAAAAGGAAAGATGATGATGCACTAAGACTTAATTGAGTCCTCTCCTTGCTCATAACAACACATGAAACCTATGGAATATTGTAAACTCGCACAAATCTCTATTTTTTACATACTCCTACAACATGTATGAGGATAAAGGGGTTTAACAAGCACTAAGAGGGAGTGAGATACCCACTCCAAGAGCTTTATAGTGTACATGAACTCCAAGCTCTCAAAAATGAATCTAAAAGTTACATTGTCAGTTATTTGAGATCTTTTAATAAACGTTATTAATAATTAAAGAAATATTGTGAAAATATATCCATCCAACACCCTAAGAAGATTGATAATGTGATAATCACCATCACTTGGAGACAAATTACTATCCAACCAATCACCAAGAAAGACTCATCCAATTTTTGTTTTTGATGGTGGAAAGTCATTATACTTGAACTCCTTTAGTAAATGCTAATAAAAACTTCTGAACTAGATCTTTTGATGGTCATATATTTTTTGAACCTTTAAATTGTTGTCTTTATTATTGATTTAATATATTTGATCTAAATTTAGAAATAGAAGAATGATTTGTTGCCTAATGAATGATTGTAGATGTTTTATACAAGAACAAGCATCTACATGTTGAATCCGTCTTGTGCTTTTTTGTCCTTGATGTCAATTTGTGATACTCTGGCATCATGGTGGTTACTTTCTCAGTTGATCTGATTTTCTGGTTGGCACATTTACTTCATTGACTATATTATTTTTGATGGCTCTGATATCTTGGCTCCATGTGTAGATCTCAATTGTGGCTTTTTGGTTACAGGTTCTATGTTCCATTATTCAGGTGACATGTTTCTATTTTGATAATTTGTGCTTTAGTTTTCACTTGATTACAAGTGATTGGCATGATCAGTTCTTCTAAAGGTTGATTAATTATGGCTTGATCAGTTACAAGCATCTTGATATTCGTCAAGGTATAATCTCTATTTTCAGTCAATGGCATGGGTATGAGGAATAATCTTGTTAATGTTTTGAGCACTTGGTATTCAGCTTTTGGCATATTATAGGATTTGATCATTATTGTGTTTATGGTTTTGTGAACTTTACATGAAATCAGTCTTTATCTCTTCACAAGGTTTTGGATACTATTTGACACATTATATAGCATTGACTATTATGAGGTGGCTATCGTTTTTGGTTTTAATTGATATCTCTTGGCATTGGCCATTATCTTTGGCACACTATATGCTATTGGATTTCTATGTGATGGAAAATCGGCTTTGGTTAAAGGTTTAAATGTTTGATCTCCTATTTGCATTTGATTCGGGTCTATTGGTTAATATTCATTTGGGCCTCAATGCTGACATCAAGAATAAAAGGTTTGATTAATGTTTTATGTCACGTTGGATGTGACTAAGCTTAAATCATTTTGGAAATCGGCATGTGTTGGGTAACGTGGTCATATCAATTACTTCTAAGCACATTTTTGGTCGATGTCTTCTCATTGTCAATTAATTGACAAAGGCAATTATGTTGGTCGTCAACTGGTCTTTGATAAGCCCGCGGATTTCAAATATCATTATGGTTTTCTTTTGAATCATTATGTCTATCCTTTCAGACTCCAAATGCTATCGTATTTTACAAAGGATTTCGCTTATTTGGTTTGGAAGTTTCGGTCAAAACATTGCATTCTCTTTGTTCAAATTTTTGAAACCCTATTGGCCGCCATAGTTGAGTTGGGTATCTCTCAGTTGTTTCATTGTTCTTGTTGCTGCTTCACTAATCTTTGATAGCGTATTGGTAACATTGGAAGACCATGACAATGTTCGTTTCTCCTGTCGGTTTTTGGCCATCAGTTGGAAGCTCGAATGGGGAAAGAGCTCGAGTTGCTCTGTCTCTTCACAGACCTGGTAAATCACTCATGGGAAATGCATTTCTGGTTCTCACAAATATTACTCTTTTAGTTTGTTGTTCAGATCTGTTACTTCACAAGCAAGAGGATTATGAGCTAAGTCTTTCTCTCTTTTGCAAATCAAAAATGAAAAATGTCTATTGCTTTCAATAGAAAAGTCTAAAATGATTGGTTTTAAAATGTGACTGCAATCTTTTAGAGATTATCATGATAGTTTTAAAGGGTTTATAATTTTTGGTTATGGGAAAATCAAAATACTCTTGAACTAGATCAGTTTATCATTTGGGTTCATTTATAACAGTTCTTGGTTGCATCTTCTGAAGGTAATCATATCAATTTCATGAAACGTTTCTTTAAGTTTGTGGATCATCTTGAAAGCTAAGAGTCTCTTTTGTTCCTTACCTGGAATCGTGGGTAACTGCTATTTAGTGCATGATTACTTGTTTTCGGTTACATGTTGTTTGGGGTTTCAGTTACTTCATTTCGCAATAGCTTCATTGTCTACTTTTCTTATGAAATATGTATTACTTTAATACTACTTGGGTAAGCACTGCATGTGCAGGCCGCTTGTGGAGAAAAGTTTCAGTTACACCTTTTTTTGGAACTTCTGTTCAATTCTTGTCAGAAAGAAACAATATATTTTTGTGGGACTCGGTATATTCTAAAATTGTTGTTTGACAGTAGTGACTGCAACCTGAAAATAACTTTGTACAAATCCTTCACTCATGATTTTGTAACTTCTGGAACTATTGCTTGATAGTAGTATTGTAACCTAAAAATTAACTTTGTATAGTTCCTTGGAAGTGGAAAACGAGCAACAGTGGTAATACTTATAATATGTAATGATGAGTTCTGTAAAAAGACAAAAACAGAGAGATTAGGGCTCTATCATGTCAAAAAAACCAAAAATGGAAAAAAAATGAAAGCGGTGCAATCCTATTAAGATATGTGAGAGTGTATTCGTAAGTTGATGCTGAAAAATTGGAAAACACAGTGTGTTGTCTGTTTTGTATTTTGTATTATGAAATATTGAAAAACAAAGAGTGAGAGAAAGAAAAGATATATCACTGTAATAAAGTTTGATGAGAAGTTGTATTGTGACTATAATAAGATTTTCCTCAAGTTGTCTTAAGGCTTTATAATGGGTGGAACACTAAAGAGTCATTCTTGACTTTTGAGCGTTCTACACATTGTCTGTCAAGAGGCACTTGATAGAAATCAAGAAAAATAGAGAGATCCTCTGTATCATTGTATGTTCTTTTGAAAAACACAAAAGGGGTTGGTGCTCCTTGAGATTGGTGTCTCTAAATAGAGGGGTTGGTGCTCCTTGAGTCGGTGCTCAGAAATCAGCCATTGAGGCATTGTTAAAATAATTATTGAAATGAAAGCCTAAAAAAGGCAACAGGTTCGGGAGTGGTTTTTATACCCTAGGAGGGTTTTCCACTCAGCATATCTTGTGTCTATTTGTGTCTTTGTGATTCATTTGCTTCGGTGCTTTACTGCTTTAAAATGCAAAGTTACACTACTCATTTCAGTTTATATGATTGCATTTGAATACATGAATGATACTATCATTGATAAATGAGAACATATGTATGGTTCTTTTTAGTTTCAGTTAAATTTGTTAAAGAAGTTATAGACACTGATTCATGCCCCCCCCCCTCTCGGTGTATTTTCACTCCAACACTACATTCGTATGGTGTAAGTGTAATAACAGTCAAATTATCTATGTCATCATTTTGTGATACATACTTTTTCCAAGAAGTCCACTACCATGCCAAGAGCCACACACTAATCATATGTCAACAATGTATGGTTGTCAAGAAGAGGTGTTTGTGTTTGTTTAACCCTTCTTAATTTTTTATTTATATCAAAAAATTCCTTTGATTTCTAAAAAATAGATGCTCATTAATAGAAGGTTCCCATATGTCAAAAAGTAATTGAACCAATAACCTATATTTTCTAGCTCAACATAGAGCATGATGGGATTATTTAAATGAATAAATCAAGTCTTGTATATATCACCACCTCAACTTCCTTTCGCTATATGTGAACCATCAAAAGAGGAAAGGGTGTAAAAGGAGGTCACAACCACTACTTTCAATCATATTTAATCATATCTATTATCTAGATCATTTAGTCTTTACACAGTCTATAGACCTTGATTTTGCAGTAATATCCAGTAAGGGAGATCAAACAACCCAATAGTGTTATGTGTAGATTGATTTCAAAGAGCTTCAAATGCATTCCATAAAGTTTAAATTGCATGTACACCATCTCATACAATAATTATTTGAGCCACTTTAGGCAATTATTTATGTAAGCAACATATGGTTGTTGCTAGAGGTTCCAAATAGTGTGTGTTTCTCCTATAAAAGTATATTTAATTAACCACTTTTCTTATACAATTGAAGTCTAGAGTAGTTAACAAAAAGTCTCATTTCTCATTTTTCTTTGCACAAGGCATGCAAATCTATAATGTGATGTTGAAAGAGATGTAGAAGGCTCAAAATTTGATAGCACCCTATGTTCAATCTAGTTGAACCTTTTTACAAGCTTTCAATTGGGTTTTCATCATCTAGGTAAAATTTTACATATAATGAACACTCCATAACCCATTTGGATGTAATCAACATGTTTTACCTAAAATTACATGAAGTAGGTTTTCATTATCCTCACTTCAAAGACATATTTATCCATCCACGTAATATATACATAGGTAAAATCCAAATAAAAAAATAGCACTCTTCTCCACCTTTACAAATTTAAGTCTAATGAAGCTAACATATAGAAAGAACGCTATAATAGTGGCCCATCCTTTTTTTGCTTTTAATAGGAAATATTGTGCTCATTAGTAGGCTATAAAAATTTCTCTCTAACTTTTATAATTTTATTTTGTCACAAATGTAATTTGGGCAAAAATATTAATAATGGTGTTCTATAATTTTGAATGAGTACATTAAATCATTAGTGGGTACTCCAAAAAAGTATTCTTTAGAACATTATGTTATGTTTATTAGGACATTTAGGATCTACTTTTTTTAGTGGGAAAATTTTATTTTTCCAACATTAGAAAATTTACAAAACAATACAAAATTAAAATTGGTGGGAAATTTAGGTATTTTTCATTTTTCATAGAATCTAAAAAGGTTGTCAATAGTTTTCCAAATAATCTCTCCTTTCCCATAAAATAAATTGAAGAAAAAGGGAAATTTACCTTCAAATGTTGATATTGTTTTGTTCTAATCACGTCTTGAATGTGAGAGAATCATATCACACTATAAAAAAAATTAGAAGACAGATTTTTGAAAGAGAGAAAACAGTAGTAGTTGAAAGATATCCTTTGGATTTTGGAAGCTTCAAATTTCTAGATGCACAAAAATCATGTATTTGCATTGTATCAATTTAATAATTAAAAATCAAGGTGTCCCTATTATATTTAATGAGAATATAATAATGTATAATTTTAATGAGACTACAACTTTTGATAGTTCTATCTTCTGCTTTTAATACAAATAAAATAATTTAGATTAAGAATAACTTTACATTACATCATAAAATATTTAGAAAAAAATCATTTAAAACTTTAGGGAGACATAAAGTAGTTGATTTTTTTCAAACAAGACTAATAATGCATCACATATGAATGACTACATACCCTTGTTGTAAAGTCTAATAAGAGGGAAAAACATAAATAATGTATACTAAGGTTTTATACTATGGGAGCAAAATATAATGGTCCTTCAAAATATTTAAAGTTGTAAAATTAATTAAAAGTGACACCTTAGATATGTGAGAATTAATTATTATAAATATCGAAGTAGGTTACTTAGACTAAAACTAAACATGTACTAAATGAAATGAGAGGTGATTAGGGTTTGTGCATCTTGTGATATAAATTATACTTATCATGGTACGACAAAAGGCTATAGACGAAAATAATAAATTATACTTATCATGGTACGACAAAAGACTATAGACGAAAACATGGAATTTCATTATCATACTAGTTTAAAAAGTTATAGGGGAAAGGACTCACTAGTTGAGCATGTTCCAATAGTTGTGATAGTAGTTGTTTATATAATGTCCAATAATTGTTTATATAATGCCCAATAATTGACATAAGTACCATAATTTAAACAAAATGTATCCTTTAGATCTAAAACACAACCAATCATGTGATGCCACATCAGCGCTCAACTACTCATGATGTGAATGCACAAGTGTTGGTAGCACTTTTTTTTTGCGTCTTTTTGGACACCTTGACAAAAAGCATGCTGATGTGGCATCATATTTGATGATGTGGCCCTGGAACGAAAGTTATACGCAGGGGACTTGCCATGTAAGCTGCTGTAAAAAAATTGGAGTGATTTGAAATTTCCACATAAGATTTTGGGAAGCGCAAAGTTAGGGTACACAAATACTGAATCCTCTCCCCTATCAAAGACCTCCACGCGATGACTTCTGCTCTGGGCGGGAATGGGAGCAGCTCCCATTTTATGAATTCTACGGATGAAAAGGGTGATGCCAGTGCCAATTCTAAGGATGATGATGTCCTGGGTCGGGTTCTTATACTGCTCAATGGTGAGGGATGGTCTTGTTGGCCTCCTCTTTGCTTTGCTGGTGTGGTTCCTGTCGTTGATGTGCAGGGACTCATCGTTTCTACTCTTCCTTCCCCTGCTTGGTTTGGCCAGTCCTGTTTGGGGTGTGTTGTTCTGCATTGGAGAGTGGAGTCTGTCTTGTGGGGGTCTTCCTTCTTGGCTTCTGCTGGTGTGATATGTGGGCTTGGAGCCCATGTTTCTGGCGCTAGGCATCTATGGGTTGATGTTTCCTTTTCTCAGCTCTGCTCGAGCTGCCTGCGTAGCTCTATGGTAGCTTGGTGGGAGGCTTGGGTGTGGTTTGGGCTTTGGTTCTGTGGACCCTATCACCTTTGGTTGTGGTTCCTCTGTCCCGTTTGGGCCTGTTGGTGGGTTTCGTGTTCTTCTTACCAGCCTTCTCTATGATGTTGGGTTTGGAGGTTTCTTTGGTTATCTCCTATTCTAGGCCTCGTTGGGCTCTATTGTGCTGTAATGGATGTGGCTTCCTCTCTCGTGGCCCGCCTTGGTTGTGGTGTTTCCTTTTTCTTCTCAGCGCACTTGGGTAACGGGGTTTTTATGCACTCTATGGTTTGCTTGGTTTATTGTGAGCATGATGTTTTTGCCCTTGCTTTGCTCTTTCGTGTAGGTGTACTGTGGGTTTTGAGGTGATCGTGGCCACTTTCCCTTCGTGGTGGTGCCATGTTAATGTAGTTGGCCCTGGGGTGTGTTCTATCACTCCATGTGTGGTGATAGGGGTTTATTTTTGTTGGTACAACATTGGTTAGGTTGTTGATATTATGGACGATGTTGAAGGCTATGGTTTGTGGCTATCTGCGAATGAGGTGTTTTTGGATCTCACGCTAATTGCAGCATCCTTTGTTTTGTCTAGGAGGGGTTGGTTCTTTGTTTGTGGTTATGTGATGTTGCAGGTGGTTGACCTAATGTATTTCCAGTTGCCAGGTTTGCTAAAGGATGGTTTGTCTACTTTTTCTATGGGTTTGGTGGCTTTCTCCTTAATTCTACAGCTTATTCCTATCGAGGTGGACTCCTCTTCTATCGAGGTGAAGATGGGTGTTGTGGTTTTGGTTGGAAGCTTCCTTTTCTAGAGTTCTCAGTTATTGTCCCTTTTGAGGTGGAGTTTGGGGCTACTAGGGTTCTCTGGGTCCAGTGGAAAAGGTATTCATGTGATCCTCTCCATTTGAGGGGAACTCTCTCTATTTCCAGAGATTGAATTCGCTTACTGATTTGGCAATGTTTCAAGGATGGCTCAGAGTTGTTGTGTCTGAGTAGTTGGTTTGTTGCAACCTGTGGGGTTTGTGGGTGGTGATGGGATCTTGGTCTGCATCTTGTGTTTGCTTTGTGGTTATTTTTGGTTTCTTGGCCTTAATGTTTCTTGGGCTTTGACGTAGGACTATTGTTGGTTTTGAGTGTTCTGCCACTCCTAGTTTTATGTTGACCAAGTGCTATTTGTTATTTTGTTGTGTCTTTGCGGTGTTTTTGTTGGTTTTGGTTCTTTGTTTCGTTGGCAAAGTTGTTACTTTGGTGTTTGGAAGTGTCTTTTTCTTAAATCTATAAAAGGTTCTTGGTCCTTTCAAAACCTTGCTTACCTTATCAAAAACAAAGTGATAGAACTGAGTTAAACAAGAGGGAAAATTACAAAGTCGCACTTTTCATCTCTACTTTTTATCTTTACATATAAAATAGAACATATCAAGTATTCTAAATTTTAAAAAAAAAATTATTGTATATTTGATTTAAAGGATATTGAAGTGTTTTTCTTCATGATATTTTTCCTATATTTTTCTGAGAATTATTATCAAATATATAAAAAACATAGTGCAAGAAATCAACCTACATGGTAAAAATTTCATGATAAATGATTTTTTACAATTCTAAGAAATTCAATCTCATCTTATAAAATATGGATGGGAATAATAGATCAAGTTATCCTCCTTGAAACCTAGAAATAGAGGATGAAAAAATAAAGAGGATTATGCTATAAGCAACAATCATACAATAGTTACTAAGTTGCACCAAATGAAGGATATAATATACAATTAATGTGAGGAATATATGACCCATTAGGAAATCATCTCAACTATTGCATGATGCAAGAGTCGTGAATGTGTCACTTTAACCATTATGTGATGTAGAAACCATACCATGGAGTCATTTAAGCTAGGGTGTGTAGTGTAGGATATATAAAGGTGCCCCTTTTTTGTATTAATTATAGTTTACCAATAACAAAAAGGAAACTTATATATCATGGCTTTACAATACAATATAGTGTTTATAGGTGGCCATGCAAGGCCATATTCAAAAGTTTTTAGTTTGCAAAACTATACCAAAAATTAACTATTACATCTTTTATAAGAGTGCAATTCAAAAATGTATACTCTCACTACATTCATCTAAATCATTCCACACTAATTGTGGATCTATAGAAGATAATTCAAAATTTGACCTCACCACCTCCATCGCAGGATCTTCAACTTGGTTCACATAGAAATTCAAGCTTCCCTATATTCCTAGAATTTCAGGTTTCCAGCTTGTATTTCTTATTGCATTTTCTTTGAAACTCCAAGTAGTTCTTTCAAAAAGAGATGTTATCTTCCTTGTTGAAAGGCCAATGTTTCGCATATTTGATCTCTCCTTTGCTAACTTCTACTTTTTCACGTAGTCTTACAAATTTATCCTTGGAAATCTCCATTGTTATTGTCACTTGCACAAAAATGTTGTAATAGATGAGTCTTCTAACAAACTTAGTAAGTGCTCTCTTTTTCCCTTGAAATATTTCCGCATTCCTTGCTTTCCCTAAAAACCATAATACTTCAACAGATAATAAGAGCCAAAATAAGTTATTAGAATTATCAAATCCCTTTAGTATACCAAACATAATTTGTGGCCCCTTAATCTTTCCTAACTCCCCCATCCTCCCAAATCTACACAAAATATAAACTAGATTCCTTTTGCAAAGAAACAATAAAAATATGAACAATTTTTAAGATTTATACATAATTCACATATTTATAATCTTGATACAGAGAATGAACAAGGCAATTTTTGTAATAAAAGCAACCATTTAAAACAGGCTTTCTTAGGTTTTATGACATTATTCTATGTCCATTTAAAAAAAATATTCCACTTTTTGTCTCCCTCCCTAATGTTCTAGTACTTGTTTAGGTGCCCTATTATATCTTGAGAGTCAATCAAAGATTTATATATGGATTTGGGTTTCAGTTTATACAACTCAGTTCCATCAACCCATTTGTAGCTAGTCAAGTTATCACAACTTAGTTCCATCAGTACCCCTTTAAAAAATCCATGGTGTGTATACATGTGTAAGGAATAGAATGGAATATATGCCCCTCAAGTTGATTGCATATGATGACATGTGATCAATTTGAGGTAAGGATGGTGCAATTTTGATAATATAAAGAAGAAATTTATTCACAAATGTGTTAACCTAAGGTGTGTTTTTGGTGTTTGAAAGATGTGTTCAATACGATTTTAAAAAGGAGAAAAATAAATTATTTCTACCAATTATTCACCCAATGTGAGGAGAAATATTGTGCAAGATTATAGTATGAAAGTAAAACACAAATGATATTATCAAATGATAATTATTTTATATGTTTTCCTTTAGACAATATTATATTGATTAAACAAGAAAGAGTTTGCAATGCAAGAATATTAATAAATGTCCCTCATTCATGGGATAAAAATAAAATAGCGCTAGAAGAAATCAAAGATGTTAACACATGACAAATGTTCCTCAAACTATGTGGATGCCCCTCTTGATGATTTTATGAAATAAAATTTGATGATGTCTCCCAAGGGAAGTTAAGAAATGTTGAGGTGGGATTTTTTTTGAGAAATACAAATGGTGAATTTATGTATGGGGGTCCCTCTTCCTAGTAAAATAAATAATAACGAAGCTAAAGGTGAAGACTTAGTGTTAGATATGACAATTATGGCTTCAAGAGGGATAGCAAATATTTTTGTGGAAGGTGATTCCCTGCTAATTACTAATGTTGTGTTTAAATGTTCTTGTCCCAATTGGAGGCCAAGGCATTATGTAGAAGAATCTTAAGTGTTGGTGTTTAAGTTTTCTAAAGTTAGCTTTCAACACTATGGACATAATTTATATATTGTGGTAAATTTTTGGTCAACTCTGGTGTTGATCAAGATCCTCTAACTTTCATCTTAAATTGCCTTTCTAATTTGTGGGAAGGATTGGAATTATATTTGAGTTATAAGTCTCCTTAATTCTCATCATTTAGTATATTATCCTATAAATATTTTAAAAAATAGGTCTTCTTTGCCTCATTTTTACATTTAACAATATTAAGTTTTCACTTGAGAGATTTTCTTGAGCAATATTTTTTGAAAGAGTGAGATTGTGTTAGAGTTTACTATACTTCTACCATGAATTGTCCTTTGTAAGAGAGCCTACAACAATTTATAGGAGTTCTACATCAAAATCTAGAATATATATCTTCATTTTTAAAAAAAAGGAGTATCAACCTTGTTCATAATGTTGAGTATATGAAGAATATGGTGTTCAAACTATGAAACTTAAAATTCAATTTCTAGGCTATAGACTTTTTTTGGGGAAAAATAAAAAATTCTAAATTTTTTTTGGAATTGCCTCTAGAGATGTTTTTTGCATAGATATTTTCAATCTCTACAATTTTTAAAAAATATGCCCCAACAACCTCCTATATCAAAACTATGGTATCTAAAATTTGGGCCTCTTGCATTAGAAATATAAAAACATATCAGGAATAGAAAAGAGTTGTAAGAGGGGGTTACACTTATTTACCAACTTATGATGGATATTATGACACATCATAAAGCATATTTGAATGGAAATAATGAATCTAAAATGGAACTCCCAATTTTGTGAGTGGATTGTGACTTGCTTATGATACGTGGAAGGAATATGTTATTTTAAGCTTGTAAATTAATCTTAGGATTCAAGTGTTGGGTTTTTAGATAGGTTTTTGGATTCCATTTTGTGAGTATTTTTAGCTTGGAGTTTTGTAATTACTATTTGATGGTTTCATGTACTACTTCCTAAGTATGGACTTTATCACATTGTGGCCATAACACCTTCCCCTTGCATATTATTCCTTCACAAAAATATTTACATTTGGGAGAATCATACTTCCTCCTTTACACATTATGCTTAATATTGGTATACCTTAGGATTTGTTACTTCATGCCTTTGTTGCAACTGTGTGTCTTTGGTTGTGGCTTCATGCCTTTAATGTGGCTTTATTTCTTTGTTGTTGCTTCATGCCTGTGTTCTAGTTTCATGACTTTATTCTCACTTCATGCACTTATTTTCACTTTATGGAATATTTTTGTATGCACTTGCATGAGTGTTCTTGGCCAAGATGGATCACATTAACATCCTTTTCACATGTTAGGGGTAATATTATCATGCATTGGTACTCTCCCCAACAAATGTCCTTATCATTCTTATATTTCAAGATATTTACATGATCATTACTTTTATTGTCATTTCTATATATGGTTACATGATTACATGCTTAGATTACATTTAATTTCAATGTTCTACTTTCCTCTCTTCCTATAATTCCTTATATGTTATGGATACAACCAATTTTTAGGTGGCATATGATGTTGGTAACATTTTCATGTTTAGTTTTACAAATAGTTGTAGGTGGTTAGAGAGACTCTTTTTAAGTTCCATTATCTAGATTATATGCATAGAAGATAAACCTACATGATCACATCCTTGTAGGGTCCATTACTACACATGGACCCCCCTCCATATCCTCTAATTATTGAAAATTTACTTGACATACATGTTTATGAGTGTTGCATATTTTAGATGTTTGATCATTCTAGGATTTACATACAACTCAAGGAGGGGGGAAATGTAATGGTGAAATTTGCATATTCATCCCATTTCCTATTTTATTTTGTCTCTATTGTGAAGAGAGTGCCTTAATACATAGACATATAGAAAAATAATGTAAGTTTATGCAAAGTTGGTATATCACCTTACACTATCCACCTACCCATTACATATATTCTTCACACACTTACCCTCATTCCCATCCATGTGTTTATGCATCTATATAGATTCTCCCTATCCTCTAATTTATCACACATATGTACGCACATATTTTCATACACACACTATCTGTTATAATCTAAGCCCCTTTTATGTCATAATATAAGTATATAGTCAAAATCCTCTCACTCAAATTTTAAATTTTTATTTCAAAATTTGGCCAACTCGTGTCTTTACCCTTCTCACCTAAAGTTGGATAAATATAGAATTGTGTGATGCATTGCTATGTCCTTAAATTTAAATTTACTCAATGTATTCATTTAACACATCAATAGTCAATAGTGATCTCTCATTCTAAACAGAAAATATTTAACATTTAAATTTGATGCACCAAAAAAATCTAATTCTATATGAACATTCTAGAAGCATATGTGCATGCCTGAAGATTATTATGTTTAATCATTATACACATTTTTGTGAGTTGAATTAGAAGAACATGCCCCCTTATGACATATGGGCAATCTTGTCCTGGGGTATTTATAAATACTACTAGCCCTTAGATATTCAAAAGAAGCAAAAGATAGTGGAGAATTAGGTAAAATTAAGAATAATAGTCTATAGATCTCATACTACAAGTTCACATGTATGAGACAAGTCCATAGTCATGGAGTTGTTCCTAATTCCTAGATTTATCTTTGCACAAAAGTCAACAAAATATTTTGATTTTGAAGTAAATATCAATATATAATTCGCATACAAGATCTTAAAATATATCTAATTCAAATATACATTAAATCTAATACACTCAACATTCATAAACCTAATACAATTATTTTTATTCACATTTAATAATTATTACATATTCTATAATATTAATCCTTGTATCTATCAAATTAATGAATCCAAATCAAATATACTTATCTGCCAATAGACTTTATATATAAGCATTCAAGCCTAAAATTATGTGTGTCTCATGTTAGATTATTAAATTTTATCACAATTTGTTAGAAATCAGCTTGTCCAAGGTGAAATATTTTATTATTAATAATCAATAGTTTCTTTAATCAATACAATTAGGAGTTATTTTGATGTCAGCATGATATATATCATATATTTGGTGTAGATAAAATGTTAGCTTAAATTCCCACCCATGACCTTTTTACTTCTCCCATGCCTTATTCTCTACCTCTTTGCCTTGTATCCATCGCCAAATTCCACTGCCATTAAACTACATATAACTTAGAAAACTTTGAAGCACAAGAACTCATGCATATTTTGAAAGACGTAGAGGAAGAGCATGATGTTGTAGAGAATGAGATGGGGTAATCAATAGGGAATAGAAAAATTTGGAAACTTCCTTTTTAATATATTTAAATTAATTTAGAAACATCCACTAAATCAAATAAATTAATTCTTTAACTTTTTATCTATTTAGAAACATTCATCAAACCAAGTAAATTAATTCCTTATTTTTTAAATTGGAAACTTTCCTTTTACAGCTAAAAAATTTGGAAACTTCCTTGTTAATATATTTAAATTAATTCAGAAACATCCACTAAATCAAATAAATTAATTCTTTAATTTTTTATCTATTTTTAATTTAGAAACTTTCCTTTTGCAACTAAAAAATTTGGAAACTTCCTTGTTAATATATTTAAATTAATTTAGAAACATCCATCAAACCAAGTAAATTAATTCTTTATTTTTTAATTTGCAAACTTTCCTTTCGCTGCTAATTTTTTTGAAAACTTCCTTGTTAATATATTTAAATTAATTTAGAAATGTCCACTAAATCAAATAAATTAACTGAATATTGGTAATTTCACCAATTCATTCAAAATAATAAATAAATGTTGAGTTTTAATAAATTACAATTGCACTACATCAATGGCATCAAAACCACCAAATGCACAAAAAGAAATGGAGTTAATCCATGCATGGGTGAACAATCCATCTACAGATCCGACATCGCTCATTGATTGGCCTACCATTAGAGGATCCCCAATAAATGAATATGTGATAGCAGGTTTGTTTGATATGGCATTTCCAACATTATTCCCTGATGGAAAATGTGATTGGCTAGAACCACAACTACGAAGAGTACATCTTCATGAATTTGTCAAACACCTTCGTTACAGAGATAATCGCTTTGGTAAGCATCCAAGGGTTTCGTATTACATGATGAATATGATTATGAGGCGTCGTGCACAAAGCTCATCATTAGTTTTTGTTAAAAGAAGTCTACAGGACATGCCTATAACGATAAGTGATCTACATGAACACATGGACAATGTGCCACACTCTTGTTTGGCAAATAAGTTGATGTGATTTGAAACCAGTTTGAGAGGTACGAGATCATATTGGACAAAGTGTTGAGCAGAATTAATAGACATGCTTCATCAAATTGGCACATCAACTATATTTTTTTATCTTGAGTGCAGTTGATTTGTATTGGCCGGATTTACATGCATTGATGCATGGAACACCACCTTCTAATCCATGAGAGGCAAAAACATGGTGAAGACAAAAAATCATTGACTACCCTCACATTGTTGCACAATGCATGCATTTTACGTAACAAATACTTTAGAAAAGAGATACTACAAAAAGCTATGAATGTCAAATATTTTTGGTGTAGATATGAGTGGCAAAATAGAGGTTCAACACATGTTCATGGATTTATATGGATGCAAGGAGTGCCAAATATTGCAGGCATTCCACAATTTCTCTCAACATCCTTGTCTAAAAAATACTAGACAAATCTTGGAAACAAATTTTAGCGCCGACTATGAAGAGATATTGAACACCGTTGAGAGACACATGATGTGTAGAGAGGGTGCATGTTTAAGGAGAAAAGGAGGGGAACTTGTATGCAGGTAATTAGACAGTTAAATCTTTATGCTTTAAACAAGTATTAACAATTTTTTGGTTTTAGTGAAATATTAAATTTATAGAGAATTGTTTGTTACTTGAATTGAAGGTATAATGCTCCATGGCCGTTAAATCTAGATGGATCAAAAATATATGAAGATATACAAAATGGTGAAAAAATATTTGCACCATTAAGAAATGATGACAGGTTGAACACGCACAATAGGTACATCCCCCAATTATGGAGAGCAAATATCGTCTGGTAACTTGTTTTATCCAAACATGCAGTAATTAAATACATTGCAAAGTATGCAACCAAAGCAGAAAAGAGTTCAGAAACGTACTACCATATGTTAATGCATTTAGCAAACATAGAGGACCTTGATGATTTAGCCACAAGAGCTCATAAGAGGTTTCTCACATAAACAATAGTAGAAAGGGATATTGGAGCTCAAGAAACAAGCCACATGCTCTTAGAACTTCCATTAGTAGAGAACATTAGAAGGTTTGTCAACTTAAATGTGTCAAATGGGATCTTTAAACATGTGATTTTGAATGATGAAGATGATAATAATGGACAAACAATATCATTTATTGACGCATACAAAATAAGGCCTTATAGTATGGAAGCTATATCACTTATCGACACAGCAAGATCATGGATATATAATCCAAAAAGAAAAGGAGAAAAAAAATGGAATACAAGAAAAATTGTAGCTGTTGTAAGAGTGCTTCCTTGATTTTATTTGATTCTTGCACGTGACTCTAATAAATGGATAGAATTTTTCTTTAGTGATTTGATACTTTACAAACCATTTCATGTCATTCAAAGGGATATTGGGCATGACAATGAATCCATAGTGGCAAACTGGGACAACTTTAGTTATAATCAATGGCATTTACAACGAACAATACCATAAGAAAACAATGAAAATATTAGTGACTCTGAAGCTGAAGAAAATGACAATGCTCAAGAAACCACTATAGAGAATGAATGGGAAATTATATCTCGACTTCATCATGGCCAAATATTACAAGTTTCAGAGATAGATATGTTGGGAAGAAGAGATACAGACAAACATACAAATTGGTGTCAAGGATTTGAAGGTCATGATTATACAAATCAGGTACTAAATTTCATTAACAACATGAAAGTTAATGATTGCCTCATTTATCATGATATTCCACAATGCGTTGACTATGGAAATCTTAGCGAACAACAGCATAAAGCAGTTAGCATTGTCAAGTCGCATTACCAATCACATGAAAATACATTGCCACTCTACATGATAATTCAAGGAATTTCAGGAACAAGCAAGTCTTATGTGATTGGTGCAATTACTCAAGCTCTGGAAAAGTTATCTTTTCCTAATCAATCTCCTCTACTTCTACTCGTGTCAACTGGAGTTGCAACATTCAACATTGGCGCTTCAACTGTTCATTCAAAATTAAGAATTCCAATAAGATATTTTAATGAACTAGAAGGGACAAGACTTACAACTTTCCAAGAAGATATGTCACATGTCAAATACATATTGATAGATGAAATGAGTTTCCTTGGAGAGAGGTTACTTGAAAACATAGATTCCAGACTTCGACAAGCATTTCAAGAAAATGCTAATCAAAGCTTTGGAGGTAAGTTTTCAACTCAAATTGCTAACATTATTTACTTCACATTATATATCATTTTATTCAAATTTATCGTAATTCCTCTTGTACAATACATAATTAACAATATGTTTATTTTTTATTTTAGGCATATCTATGATTTTAGTTGGAGACTTGGTGCAATTGCCTCCAGTAAATGTCAAAGCTCCATATGAAAGTACAAGGCGAGCAAAGCTACTATGTGAAGAATTCAAAACGGCTGTTACATTGGATCACATTTTTAGACAAGATGGACAAAACAAAGACCAACAAAGATTTCGTGAAATTCTAACAAATATCAAAGATGAAAACCCTACAATTGAGGATTGGATGTTACTTATGACAAGATCAAATGCAAAGATGACTGCATCAGAGAATGAAGAATTTGAAGATAGTGTTCATTTATTTTCAACGAATGATAATGTTCACAATCATAATAGAAAAAAATTATATACATTATCAAATCCAGTTGCACGAAGCATTGCTACCAAAGTTGGAAGCCTTAGTGCCATTAAAGGAGGTGCAAATGATGAACTCAATATGGAATTACTCCTTAGTATTAATGCAAGAGTGATGTTAACATCCAACTTATGGATAGAAGCAAGACTTGTCAATGGAGCACTTGGATATGTACGAAAAATTGTGTATACACTTGGAACCAGACCATCCCAACCACCAACGCATGTACTTGTTGAATTCGATAGTTACTCTAGAATACCATTTGATGATTGGCACCCACATACAGTACCAATTGAAACGATCCAAAGGGGTAGCACACAACATATACCATTACGATTAGCATGGGCTTTGAAAATACACAAGTCACAAGGATTAACTCTAAAAAAGCCACAATTGATATAGGGCATATTGAAAGAACTGGATTGAAATTTGTATCAATTTCACGTGTAAAGTCTTTGGAAGGACTACGAATTATGCCAACATTCACGTATGATAGATATGAAAAAATGAAGAAAGGAAAGCAACTTGCAAAGAGAAAGTAAGAACAAATGAGGCTTCAAGCTTTGGAAATTAAATAGTTTAACATATATTGTTAAATTATTCATGTAATCGTATTTTCATAAATAAACATACTGTGTTGATTTCGATTTATATATTTTGTAATGTCTTCAATATATAATTATCTTCATAATATATTATCTTATTATTATTATATATTATTAACTTCAAATTAAATGGACATCTTCAAATATAGTATGTTCTAATATCTTATTTACATTATTGTATCAAATAATGATTTAAAATTAATAATAAAATATTAATATTAATATTATAGATTAATATTTAAGAGATTATTATAATGAACTATAATACAAAATTTTAGAATATTATTATGAATAGAATGATAATATTAATAATAATAATATTTAATATTATTTTAATAATATAATATAATAAATTTAATATTGATAATAATATTATCAATATGTAAAATAATTTATTAATTCATTATATTTAAAGATAATATTATATTATACAAAAATAATATTGATAATATTAATTATTAAAATAATATTAATATAATATTAATATTAATATGTATTATTATTAAAATATACTAATTTCATTAATAAAATTATATTATTATAATAATATTTATTAATATATACTATTGGTACATTATACTTAATCTATAGATATCTCTCGGTTTACGGTCTGGAAATTTATGCGGCGCACAGTTACTCGATTGAAAGATTTACTTAGCGCGATTTGCGTTGACTGCACTACCATAAGATTATTGACACGTGGTTGCCACCGACTCCCAAGTACAAAGTGTTGTAAGCCACTCCTTTACCAAAGGCAAAGATCTAACTACAAGTAATAGATGTTTATAAAATAAATATATAATTTTAATATTTTGTAAATTTAATTAATTCATTTCAAGATTATATTTTTTACATATTTTTAGTTTTTCAATTGTATTTTTAACCAATAAAGTAAATATTTGAATTTCAATGTTATATTCTATTAAATTTATATTAGAGTAAACTTTGTGGAAATTTTACAAGATTATAGTCATACACTTTGTCTTATGATCACAAGGGGCCCAAACCCACATGCTCTTGTCATAAAAAACAGGGTACTGCAAATCATCCATAAGATACATGCAAGTACTAAACATATTAAATATTTTTTATTTGAAAAGAAGGAAAAGAGTTAGTATCAGTCTGGACTCTCGAATTTGATGGTTTATTTGACGGTTTTTTGACATTTTGAGCTTTATATTACAATCTAAAAAATTATTAGATTTGTTATATTTTTATATAACCGTATTATTGTAGCCACATATATATAATGTTTATGATAAAAATATAAATTAATTTAGAATTGGAATAATTCTTTTCTAATTTCACTTAATATTAATATATATGATTTATAATTTTTATTATAAATATATTTATTAATTCAAAATTTGTTTCAAAATAGAATCTTTCAAGATTAAATATAATTCTTTCTAATTTTTAAAATATTTATCATTGTTTTATATTAATATATATGATTTATAATATTTATTATAAAAATATATAATAATTCAGAATATTTTTAAAATAGAATATAATTGTTTTTTAATTTTTTGAATATTTTAACAAGATTTATTTTATATATAAATTTAGAAACTTATTGTTAATTGTAAAGTAAATTTAAGATTTGTAACTTTGATTTCTTTTAAGATAATACAATATTTGTGTTTTTTTGGTGAGGATGCTGAGATTTTTTAGTATTTTGTTTAGAGTGATTTGTAATATAGTATTTGTGTTTTAGTGGTGAACATGTTGAAATTTTATTTTAGTGAGTATGTTGAAATTTTATTTGACTTTTACAAATAATTTATGTTTTTAGATAAATGAATTTAAAGATTAAACTATAAAAAAAATTTAAACATTTATTTATAATAAAATTAATAATGTTTTAATATAAAAGATTTATTTTATTATATTTTTTTACAGTTAAATTTTTTCATATAACAAATAAGAGTGGCCGTCAAATTCAGGTCTGGTTGGTATTATTCAAAAGTCAAAATAATACTTTTTGCTGAGTAGAAAGTGGAAAAAGACGTAAACATGTTGAAAATAAGTAGAAGTGGGACTCGAACTTAGCACTTGCTTAGCGAAACTAACGATAATTTAGCTGCTAAATCACATGCCACCTGGAAATTTAAGTGCTTCTCGATTCATGTTATGTTGTATCATTTTGATTCGGTTATAACGTGTATTACTGGAGATTCCAAAGTGTTAGCTTTCGGTGGATTTGAGTGTGATAGTTTTTTAAAAAGGTGTTAACTTTATTACTAATTTTGAATGGTTTTAAGTGTTGGTTTTCATTTAGAAAAAAGTATTTTTTTGGTTTGTTTGTTTGCTTTTATATTTAATGAATAAGTGTCTTTATTATTAGAATAATATTATATGTATTAAAAAATGGATGGAAGAAGTCATATTTTAAAGTTTAAATAGAGATAAAATCAAAAGCAAAATATAATAATAGGTCATTTTACTATAAGAGTTAAAGTACTAGTTGAAGGAGGAAGAGGGTCTAGATCATTCGATTTACCTCATACATCAATGGGCTGTGGAAAATCCATGAGAGGTTCTCAACCATCATTGTCATCATATTTTTTTATCTTCATTAGGAGGTTGAGTGTCACGAACATGTGATATAACAAGAGTAAGGTGAGGGAATTAACTAGAGTTTGGTCAACCACCAAACCCATGACCAAGAGCCTATGGAGAAGTAAAGTGGTCGTAGGTAGATTGAAACTATCCTCTATGAGTCCAATCTCTAGGTCTTCACGCAGGACTTGTGAATGTGCATCATGTTCACCATGAGTAGATTGGCTACATCCTCAATGATGCCCATGAGGTGGAGAGTGGCTTCAAATAGAGACAAGAATCCAAGGGACTTTGGTAATGGTGCGTGGGGCATCATCCCAATGATCTAAGAGCACTTGAAGATATGTCACCTCAAGTGCAACCTTGTTGGCTTGCACTTGGATTTGTATAAGCACATCACAACAAATCATTGACTTAGTGTAAGGTGAAAAATTAGTATCAATTGAATATCCAAAAAATAAAGTAGAATTCCTAGCCTTCCATATGTTGAAAAGAATTTACATTCTAAAAGCATGAAAATTCTAGGTATATGTGGAGAGGATTTTATGTCAATCCCTTAACAAAACCATATGTCATGGAAAAGACTCAAGCCAAAAGGGTCCAAAAAATCATGAATCCAAGCCCATGTAGCGTAGGCCCTAGGATAAAACCAAAACTAGTGCTTGAGAGTTACTTGATGACCATAAAATAGGCATCAAGGATCCCCGATCCCAATTAGTTAATCTAAAACCAACTAGAGACTATGAACATGACATGATTATGTAAGATCAATGAACATGTCATAGTGTAACATATATATCATTATGTAAAATCATAAGACAAGGTATCAATATCTAATCGTGAAAGACCATGTGACAAGAGGCAATGAAGTGCCCTTAATGTTTCCCCCAAGTGTGTGGATAAATAATAAATAATAGTAGCTAAGATATTTGATGTATAAATGTAAGAATAAGTACATGTAATGCAAATTATGAGTAAGGTAACATAAGCATGGTAGTACACAATAATATCATGAAGGAAATAAATTTATCATATAGAGCTCATAATAGTGATGCCAAAGTATGTCATCTTTAAAAGTGCATGGGAAAGAGTAGGTCATAGAAAGATAACATCATGGAAGGATCATGGTAAGACACTATGTAAGTTTGTAAGGAGGATTAGAAAGTATCACATGAATATAAATCTCCCTAAATGAGGGAGATAATGAAAAGAGTCAAAGATAAAAACAAAATGTGAAGAAAATGAGAGGACAAAATACAAGACAATGGCATAACTAAAACGCCAATGATAAAATATAAAAATATAAAAGTTGAAATGAGGATAAAAACACAAGAAGCAAGGCACAAACAAAAGGCCAAACAATATCAAAAGATAAAAGAAGAAAGAGAACTTGGAGGAGCACAACAAGTGTGGCTCCACCAAAAAAATAAAATGACATAAATCCACAAAGAAAAAAAGTTATGTTTATGATCAATATGATGAAATTGTTTGCCAATCACTTCATAACTTTACATCATCCCAATTCCATAGGAAAAACATAAATAAAACATGTAAAAAATAAAATAAAATGTATCATGATCCAAATTATAAATGTTCACAGCCACTTGTGTCAATGTGCACTACTAAAGGCGTCTTTGAATCATCCACATGTTGACTAAGAGCATGGAAAAACATAAGAGAAAAGTAAATAAAATGGAATGAAGACAAATGATCTCAACAAGAAAATCATCTTCATCCCAATCATGAATCTCAATGTGTCCTCATACTCAACCTTTGAATTCCTTTGTAGTATAGGCCTTTCATCATTATGTAGATTAATTCATTTATAAATATGCTAGAGAGAGGCACCATTTTAATTTTGAATTTCATAATAATTATTAATGTTTCTTTAAAGAATTACTATCATAGATTCAAAATTTCTTGCTTTTGGGGTAAAAGCATAATAATATACCATATCCCACTATTGGTTCAACCATTATTTTTACTTGAAATCATGTCATTATTAAAAAATACATGGGGAACTTGGCCAAAGAGGGGAGATTCAATATAAGCCTAAGGGGTTAGTTCTAATCCCCTATAGATCAAACTTCCCTTAGATTGAACCCCCTTGTGGATCCTCCAATGTAGCCTCCTCTACTTATATCCACTTGTTGAAGAAAATGCTCGTTTGACCCATATTTTTGAGGGTCAAACAAAGTCATCCAAAGATAAAAATTTGAAATTACATAGACCTTGACCTTATCTTTCCCAAAAATATGATGTTGAAACATAGAAAAATGTAAGTTTGACCAAAGTGAAATTATGATCTAGAACACTTACATTTTCCTAATTTCATTACAAAAAGAGATCTCCTAAGGATAGGATTGACTTTCAACCTTGAAATGAACCAACCCTATTAAGAGGATTTGTTGTTTTCTTATGACAGAAATGATTGAAATGCAATTTTGGGAGATGAGATTAAATGCCTTAATAAACTCAATTATGTGATCTAAAACTTGTATTGTAGAGTATTATGATAGCACAAGCAAAAACAATCTTTCAAGAAGATCTGAGAAGGACATAATGGTATGTACCTAACACCAAAAATGGGTTTTGAACACTACTGAAGGATAGATTCACCCTAGGACAAATGGATCTCTGTACAGGGGTCCAAAATCTAATTTTACAACTCTCTGATCTCATATCTTAGCTTCTAATTTCTCCATATTCCACTGTCGAAAATAAAAATTCTAGGTGAGTTTTCATGGCTTGATAACTTTGATGACAACTTTGACAACTTTACAAAATTGCTCCTTTGATTTTCGGTCCTTCTTCACCTATAAATCTACACATACAAAGAAAGAAGAAAAATGCTTATTTTTGGGTGAATAGGGGTTTGCCTTGGTCAAACCCTGATTTGGTAATTAAACCTTGATAATGAAATAATAACAAATGAAAGGAATTTGATGAATGAACAATGTTATGTCACAACTCACCAAACCCTCAATGGTTGCCCTTAGAGGATTGAAGTCTAACACATCACTCTAAGGTCTGGATCTTGCATGAATTGGCTTGATTGGATGCTTGATTTGATGTTTGAATGCTTGAAACATACATCACAATGTTAGCTCCAAAACATGCATGGACACATAAATTTTGACATGATGGTATGATTTTGAATGTTCTTGTAGATGACTGATAAATTTGTTGTTCAATGCTCTTGACAATTATATTTGCTCATGTGAAATTTTCCTTAATGCTAGATGTTTTGAATTGATAAAATAACTATGTATCTATAGGCGTTTATCTAATTTCTCAAAAATTAGATTCCACAAGATGACAATTGAAACTTGAATTTGAATCATTAAAATGCTGCCAAAAACATATTAAAAAATGGGTCCTAGCACTTAAGGAGGACCCATTCACCCTTGGGCGAATGGGACTTGGGACCTAAATCTAGGACACATAATTTCCAAGGTGTTTAAATTAATGTTGGAAATTATTTAATATAAATTTCCCTTTAAGAAAACGGGAATAATAAGGCTTTGGAATGCATAATTTAGGTAATTAGAAGCTTAATTAAGTCTAATTAATTAAGGGGATGCAAACATAGTGTGAAAATGTAAAGGACTAAATTTTTCTATACTACAATGCATTATATTTTCTTAATATTATATTTTAAAAAATTACAATCAATATAGGTTCATTGCAAAAGAATAGTGACCACTATTTGAAAGACTAGGAATAATAATAAACTATGTTATAGAAACATTAAAAAATGTACTACACTTTGCATCAATATCATTATTTTAATTATAAATCAATAAATACACAAAGAAAACACACATTATGATAAAATATAGGTATAGTTTTTTGTTATATCAATTAAAAAATAATAATAAATAAAATATAGCTATAAAAATTGTTATACCAATTTAAAATTAATACAATTCCTTAAAGCAACTGTTTCCCAATTTCTACCCAATAAATATTAAAAATTTCCCACACAGAATCATCACTCATTTATGGGTTTCAACAACACATGGATTCTTGAATTGGTGGTGATTCAAATCCAAACTCATATAGAATAATTAGGATTCATCTTGCACTCAAACTAGGTGTGATAAAGATTGCCAAAAATGTTTGACCCAATGTGGCATCTCCAATATAACCACTATTGGAAAATGACCTTGTACTAGAACACTCAAGTGAAACATTAGGCTTACCTACCTCATACAATATAGTAGTCATATATATAAAGATAGTAGTGGGATAGAACATTATGAGAATCTAGTCATATAAAGCATAACATATGCATCCCAAAATATACAACATAATTCAAATGCCAATCATGGAATTTACAATAAGGGCTTTCACCTTCAATACATACAAACAACACCTAATAAAATATACCAATTCCTCATAAGGATCTTGTCACACTACCATACACACATCTTAGTGCAAACAATATATCAACAATTGATGTGCTGAGGAACAACAAATCATCTCCAACCATGAGTGTGGTCTAAACACACACCATAAAACACATACTATTTCATTTGGAAAACACACCAATTAATGCATAGAATGTCTCATTTTCCAAACATGTCAGTCCATGCATATAATACATCTCATTTGGAAAACACACCAATCAATGCATATAATATCTCATTTGGAAAACACACTAATCAATGCATAATATCAAAAGTAGCTTACATAGCCAACCACTTCATACAAGAGCGAAAATAGCTCAAAGTAAGTTGATAGATCATACAAAAATACCAATCACAATAGTGAATCCAACGAAAAGTAAACATATGAACAAGATGCAAATTCCAAAGGCATTACAAAAATACAAAATATAAAAAAATGTACTACTCTCTACATCAATGAAATTGTTTCAATGAAAAATTAATAAATACATAAAGATAAATATATTAAGATTAAATATAGATTTTTTTTGGTTATACTAATTAAAAATTAATAATAAATAAAATATTCAATAAAATTAAAAAATAATAATGCACTAGAGTTTGAAGTTAGTGATATATATCCAAAAATATAATAAAGATTGTATTTGTAGTTCAAGTTATATTTTAAAGGTTAAATGTTACTCAATAAAAATGAAGTATATGAAATTTATTGAAAATTAAAAAATATGATAGAATATGAATTAAACCTAGATCCAAAATTTATGTAAATCATCTATTTAAATCATGTAAAAAATTATGTAAATCATCTATTGATAGTTTGTTTGTTATAATTTGTAAAATGTGATTACTATTGAAAAATAATTTTGTGATCCAATAATACTAAAAAATGATATTATTTTTCTATCACCCTTTGTATCTTTCTTTAGAACCTATGTAGCTTAAGTACCGTTTGAAAATTGTTTGCAATATCTTTATACTATTTTTCCTATCTTTTTGAGGGGAAGAAGATTCACATACCCTAATCCTTAAATATTATAGCTTTGATAACATGTGGATTTTCTAATCTTTTGGAATACATCTTTTTCTATTCCTAATAATAATAAATAATCTAGTTTTCACCACCTTACATTGTAAAAATATAGCCTAGTTTTGTCTTTTCAAATATTTGTATTTTCTCTTTGTTATCTTTCCATTTTCCGCTTTCAAGCACTTCTACAAATCCTTTGATGCATCCTTACAATTATAAGATAGCCAATAATGCATCTTAATGGATCTATCCAAAGTAAAATTATTCGATTATGATAGGGATATTGCAAGAGCAATAACTTCTTCCCTGTCTACATATTTTATGCAATGATATAATATAAAATGAAGTGTTTGGTAGTTTTCTAACAAAGGATGACCAAATAAAAGATTAAACCAACCAAAAGTAGGAATGATATGACAAAAACTAGGAACCTCTTTTGAATTAATGCCTAAATTCGCAATGATGCAACCCATAGTTTCAACTAGTAATTCACTTGTCATCTTAACAAATACACTTGAATGTGCATATCTTGTTACTAAAATAATGATTAAATAAAAACTCACTATGTACTTATTAAACTAACAAGCAAGATCAATATGAACACCATTAATTGTTTTTGAAGCAATGCGAGCTTCATACAAAGAACCATAATACCTATCATGTGGAATCTCATTACATGAAAATTTAATAAAAACCATAGAAGAAGATGTAGCCATATTAAAACCTAATTAAGCAACCCCATAAATTCATTCTCAAAATGATCAACATATAAATAAGTATGATCTAAACCATCAATATTTAATTGTACTTTATGTAAATAGTGTGTCACAAACAATTCTACATTATCATATATATTATGCATTTGAAAATGTTTGGTTTTTTTTTTAAATGATTAGGGAGATCAACCAAATGATTGTCCCTAACATTTAATATGTCCACACTTATCATATTATTATCAATTAGATATTTTATTTTATGTCTCGAGGTAACACGATACTATGTGTTATGACCAAATCTATGAAAATCAAAAAAAATATTTTTCCATCAAAACATTTAGGCACAAATTGTGTAGTCAATGGTTGTATAGGAGAAAGAAAAATCAAATTTGTAGCAAGTAAAATTTATCGAATAACATGTAAATAATTCAAAATTCAAATAAATTGTCTTTGAGTTTGAGGCTTTAAAGTAATAATATTAGAAACAAATGTAAGTTAACAATAAGATGAGCATTTTTCTTTTTTTCTTATTTATCATTACTATTTTTAAACTGTTTTTCTATTGCAAATTCGAGGGATTTAAGATGACTAAGAATTAGAATGAGAGGATCCATGTTCAAGTGAATTAACTTCAAAAACTTTCAATTTTATGTCTTGCACTCACACAAAATCCATGAAAGAAACATAACTATTGAGGTACAATATCTCTTGAATATGAGGTAATAAGCCCTTAAGAAATATTATTTATAATTAATGATCAAGAATCCAATAATACATCTTTATTAACAAGGATTTAAGTATAATAATATAATCATGAATTTGGTCATTTTATCCTTGCTTGTTGTCGATCAAATAGTTGAGATTAATCATAATAGAGGTAAAGAATTGACATAGTAACCATAAAATTGTCATTTGAAACCTAAACACAATTTAAATCATCTAATGGAATACAAATCGACACAAAGAACCGAATTAATAAAGAATTGTACTTACCTTCATCATGTCAACGTGATTTATCTCCATTGTTCTCCTTTTCTTTGCTTTTCTCTCACATTATGGTATGCACAAATTCTTATGCTTCAAGCTCAAGTGTGTGAATGAGATCAATGTATGCAAAATGCCAAATTTTGTGGTTAGCCATCAACGAGATATGAGGGTTGCTTTTATAGAAATGATTGATTTGAATCAACGATCCAGATTAGGAGGTGAATGATCAAGATCAAGGGTCAAGAATCCTTGAGAGGAATTGATTAGGGAGTTAACTGTTAAGGGATTTGATTAATTAGTTAAGGGAATTGATTGTTCCGTTAATTGAGACTGAGTGAGACTGAACAAATTTGATTTGAGAGAAGTGGAATTGATTAGAAATGCATGAGATTTAATAATTAACTAAATGAATCAATTATTAAAGTAATGTGTAAATGGAATTGGATGAATAAGTAACTTTATTTATTTTTGAAGAATAAATAATGTTGAGAGAATAAGGACAATTAAATAGTTAAAGTAGTTATTTAATTTAAGAAGTGGGAAAGTGAATGATTAAATAATTTAAGTAATTATTTAATTTTAAGAAAGGTGTTGATGGATGATTAATTAAATAATGTTGATTTATTTAATTAATTTTGTAGAATAAGGATAATTAAAGACAATTAAATAAATTGGATTTATTAAATTAATCAGGGTTGAATAAAGGTTAAGACATAATTAAATAAATAAGATTTATTTAATTAGTTAGGAAGATTAATGATAAAGTGAATTAGGACATAATTAAATAAATAAGATTTATTTAACTAGTCAAGAAGGGTGGACATAAATCAATTGATTAAATAACATAAAATCAATTAATAGTAGAATATGATATTTGATAATAATTAAATAATGAAGTATTATTTAATCATTAGGGGAAAGACGAATATTAGTGTCAAAATGTTATTTCGCAAGCTAAGACAGTTCCAAGTATCTACATTTTGCCCTTGTTTGATACAATGTGTTTTTATAGCGTTGTGTCAAAGAAAATTTAAAAATTCATGTCTAGGAGTTGCCCCGGAAGGCTTGGTGACGGCAGGATAGCATATGGTGCCCCCTAGAAAATTTTGCAAATTTTTAAAAAAAATCAAAAAAATTAGGAAATATTTTGACAAGCTAATTTGACAATATTAAGCACATTGATAGCAAAAAAAATAATTTTAGGGCAATTTGGGTGCCTGTATTTGCATTTGAAAGTCAAGGTTGATGTGCCTAGTTATAAGGGGGGGTCCACTTTGCCACCTAAGTTCTATAAATAGGCCCTAAGGGGTAAAAAATCCTCATTTGTGCATTTGAGTTTTAAGATTTTGAGTGGTCTTGAGTGTGATTCTTGAGTGGAGTAGTGAAGCTATGGCGCCAATTCCAGTGAGCTTGCATCGAGAATATCATGTGTGGATTTTCAAGCGACCCAAGGGATCGAACAATACGGTATGTAACCCTTTCTTGCTTTGAAACTATCATTTTTTGCTAGATTTTAGGGGTAAAAAATGACCAACCAAATGCGGTGCAGTTTTTGCACCACATTTGTTATCGCATTTGCCCCATCTATCGACTGGTGCACCGCATTTGTGTGGTGTACTGCAATTGTTTTCTAGAGCCACATTTGTTAAAGACTCATAAATGTAAATTGTACTACAATTTTTAGATTGCGCTGCCTATGTAGGAATTAGATTCACATGTGTAAATGTGCAACTATTTGACAGTGTGTCACATGTGTAAAAATTTCTCACAACTGACTCTAAGCCGCATATGTAAGCCACATCTATTAAAAGGTGTGATGCATCTAAATGTTAACAAATCTAACTCAATTTTTGGTAAAATTTTCAGTGTATAAGGTCGAATAGGTTTATTTTAAAGGTGTCCTGATTGACGTAATGTGCTTTTGAGTACAAGTGAGACTTCTTCCTATCTATACATGTGAGAGCCAACCCTCTTCGTATAGATTGAGATAACCTAGAGGATAGAGAGAGTGACACTTTGCGCGTGCTCAACCTATACCATGTGACATTCATGCCTAAGGTGCGGGCTAATTAGGGATAACTGACTACATTGGTCGAGAGATGACACTCAAAGATGATTTCCTTTCATTTACCGACTGGGGAGGCCACGATAACACTAGAGGATGTATGGTGCATCCTATGGCTCCTGATCCATAGTGAGAGGGTAGTGTATGATCCCAATTTCGGGCTAGTGGCGATGCAGAGATGCTTCAAGACAAAGGATCTTAGAGGTGAGGAGTGTGAGATTCATTGGGATACCTTGGTAGATCGCTATGAGTGATTGATCATTGTTGTATGCAGTGTTATAGCAGGGGTAGTTGTACCTAATAGATGAAGACATGGATTTCCAGTTGGATGGGGCCAAATGTTGGCCAAGATGATGGAGGAGGGCACAATTTACGCTTGGGGCCCATGTATGCTAGCTATGTTATATTTACAGCTGCATGATGTTGCATATTAGGGTTCTTGTTTGATCAATTGTGGTACGACACTTTTGATGATCTAGGTATGGGAGCATATAGTCGTGTTCAGACCAGTGACAAATAGAGACTTGTCACTAGGTTATCATGTGCATATATGTATGGTGGAGCAGTGACCCAAACGCATATGGGTGACATCGGCTATTGGATACATGTTATCAATCTTCTTCATTCATTCACTTGGAGGCCCTGCAAACAATGTGTGTCCTAGGAGGACGATGTCGAGCACTTTCCCTATTTTTGATAGACTCGATATTTGATAGGGCGCATAGTGCAGAACCATCACATCATAGAGCAAAGCTATCAAAGAAAGTAAAGTACGTAAATAGTTCAACGACAGACAGGGGAATCCTATCAATATAGTAGAGTTCACGAGATCAACTCATGAGGTATCATAGTGGGGACCCATCATTAGTCCCCAAGTGGCTATTTAGGAGTTCGATCAGTTACAACCAATTCAGTGAGGTGCCCTAGCAAAGGTAGTTGACGTAGGGACTACTCTTGATTATGATGCATGGTGGGTAAGGTACAGGCCAGTACCACTTATAGATCCATGTTTCCTGGCCAGTACCCCCCTTTTTTGCCCTTCTTCCCCCTTCTTGCACCAAATTTCTACAAAAAAATGCCTTTCAAACCTCAAGTTGAGGATGAAAATGGAGGAAACTTCACATACCCAATTGGATGATGGTAGTCCTCGGAACGAGCTATCTATCGAATATAATTTTATTATATTTTGGTTTTATTATGTATTTCTTGTTTTAGTTTAATTAAACATAGGTTTTTCACTGAAAATCGAGCTCTTTGTTCTGCACATGTGGAAAAACAGTAGATTATCAAAAAAAATTGAACAATATGTTCAGGCTAGGTATTGATGTCCTTGATCCAATAAAAAAATTGAATTTTGATACATTCAAAAAAGGTTATGTTGTTTATGGTCCACCTATGTCTAAATTGTAATTGGTTTGACTTCAAAACTTGATTGAGAAAAAAATATTCAATAAAACACTATGAAACCAAATGAACTTGTTAGATATCATAGTTACAAAGCTTAAAAAAAAAAAATTTAAAAATTATCCTTCATAGAAAAAAATTTATGTTGTTTACAACGAGCATCACTCCTCAACAATGGTGTTTACTAATAAAAACTAGTTTTCGAAGGAGATGAAAAAGAAATGCAATCTGATTCAAAAAAATTAAAAAAATAATATATTTAGAATCTACTGATAAAATGTCACAAATCACTAGTTCGCATCATCTTCAAATGTGCCATGGTTTAGCAGCTATAAGTACCTGAAAGTGAAGATTTAGTTAAAAAAATTAAATTCAATGTCTAGTTTGGCCAAAAATTGTAAACCAGTATTGTGGGATCACCCTCTAAAGGACAAACTTAGGCCTTGGGAGCACATCAATGACGTCCTTGCCCACATACACACATAGAGGCAATGAGTTCGACTATTTAGATTGACATTGGCTCAAGACGGCCAATGTTGTTTTTGATTTTTTCAACATTTTATGATTGTTTTGGAATTTTCAAGGAATATGTGAATGTGTTGGATTTTGTTGAATGTTTTGATGCTTTTGAATTTTTGTGATTATTTCCTTGGATACTATGTCTAGGATCCTTTTTAAACCCTTAGATCAAGAATTTCCCCTAGTTAGGTATAGGACCATTTATAATGAAAGGGATGAATATGATAAGCAATTGACGCTAAATGTTAAACGTTCTTAGGCCATGAGAAGGGGTGAGAAAGCTTTTATTGTGAAGGATCATGTGCTCGGGTTATTATGGATGGAATTTGATACAGTAGTGATAGATGGTAGAGCAATAACTGACTACACATGGTGCTTGTTTGCTAGGTTTTCACCATGGCACTTACCCAGAGCGCCACCGAAATGGCTCTCACTAAAGGACAAATTATTTCTCTTTTTTTTGTTTTTTTGTGGGATCTCTAAAGATCAGGTATGGTACCTTTGAAGGTGCATGCTATTGATCGGATCAGTTAGCAGTTCACCTTTAGGGGTGCCAGTTGATACACACTGGATCCATATGTTGTAGTAATGATATAGGGATCCAACCAGTTAGGTTCAAACCTCCCTAGTTTTTCTCTTTCCTGATGATTCTTAGGATTCTCTTTTAGGACTAGGTCACTAATGTCAAACTGTCAAACTTTGACTCTTTTTTTGTAGTTGTGTCTAAGACAATTTTGATATGCCTACATATGGACTAATGCAATGTGTCTTCTTTCATCTAACAATTCTAGCTCATATAACTTAAAAAATCCGGTAATCTTCATCATCGATGAACTGTTGTATAGAAACTCCCAATGATGGTGACTTGACCTCAATCGAAAGGATAGCTTCAAAACAAAAGACAAGGGAATAAGGTGTAACACCTGTGGGAGTATGAATACTCATATGGTAAGCCCATAAGGCTAGATTTAGTTGAATTTACCAGTCTCAACAAACGTCATTGATAGTCTTTTTAAGATCTTTATAATGTTTTTATTCAACACCTCTACTTGACCATTACCTTGGGGATAATATGGACTGCAAAAGTGATGTTGGATATGGTATTTTTACATAATTCCCAAATGTCATGGTTCTTGAAGGGACGCCCATTATCTATGACTATATACAAGGGTACACCATACCGACATATGATGTAGTTCAATATGAATTTTCAAATTTGTTTACCGGTGATGTATGTCCTTGGGATGGCTTCAATCCATTTAGTAAAGTACTCGATTGTAGTAATTATGAATTTATCGCCATTCGTAGATGTAGAGTGGATCTTTTTGACCAGGTTGAGTCCCCATTAAGAGAAGGGCCAACGTGATATAACTGGATGAAGTCCCTATGTTGATCCATGCACTAGATTGCCATGGATCTGACATTGTCTACATTTCTTCACAAAGTGGTAGGAGTCACGTTCCATTGTTGGCCAGTAGAATCCTATGCACATAAGTTTCTTTGCTAGGGTAAGACCACTAGAGTGAGCTCTGCATATACTTTCATGTACTTCTTATACAACCACTTTTGATTCTTCCATGTTAAGACATCTAAGAAGGGTACTATCTAAACTACAATGATATAGGGTATTGGTGATGATAACATATTTAGCAACTCGAGAAAAGATTTTTCTTTGGTTATTCAACAAGTCGGGAGCAAGGATTTGATCATGAAGGTAATCATACATGTCTTTATACCAGGGGATACAGGACCAACAATCTTGCACACGAGCTTAGATTCGAGGACATCGAATGTGGGGATTAAAAATTGTTCCCCCAAGAACTCACACTTATGCCCAATATTTGGTATGTCCAAGAGGGATCCAATGGTAGCCATTGCATTAGATGCCTTATTTTAAACCCTTGGAATCTATGTAAACAAGATGGTATCAAAGTACTTTTTAGTACAATCAACCATTTTCTTGTATGGCACCAATTTTTCATCCTTTGTCTCATACTCGTTGTTGACCTATCAGACCACTAACTGTGAATCACCATAGACATGTAGGTTTTTGATCTTCCATCTTATAGCTTCCCTTAGACCTATTAGCAAGGCTTTGTATTCAACAATGAAATCTTGTAAGATTTAGGGATTGTGTCCCCTCGTGGTGTGATAAACAAGACACCAGCTCCTGAACCATGATGCATCTAGGATCCGTCAAAGTACAACTTCCATGTTGTAGATGTATCCAGTGTGAAGATTGCTTCATCAGGGAACTTTGATATGAGATGTTGAAATACCTATGTAGGAGCATCCACTAACTAATCATTGATGAACTGTCCCTTGATTGATTTTCTTTCCACATATTCTATGTCAAACTCGCTAAGGAGCGCTACCTATTTTACTAATCTGCCTGTTAGTGTTGCTTTTTACTAGGTAAATTACTAATCTATCTGTAGATTCAACATGTAATGCCTTAGTTTCTATGTTGCAAAGACAACAACAAGACATGCTCACTCAATGGGAGTAAAATTGAGTTCATATCCCATAAGGGTTTGACTGATATAATATATTGCTCTTTCTTTTCCATCTTTCCCATTTTGTGTCAAAAGAGCTCCTAGTGCAGATGATGTGGATGATACATACAAGATGAGTGATTTCCCATCAATGAGTGGTATCAGTACCGGTGGTGACAGTAAGTAGTCTTTAATTTGTTGGAAATCTTGTTGACAAGAATCGGTCCATTTGAATGGAACATCCTTGAGAAGGAGATATTGAAATGTGTGGTACTTGTCTACCAGCAGTGCTATAAACCTATGGATTGATTGCAATTTACCCTGTAGACTTCTAAGCTATGTTAGTTTGGAAGGTGGTGAAATGTCTATGATGGCTTTCACCTTTGCAGGATCAACCTCTATGCCATTGTGTGAAACTATGTATCCAAGAAGCTTCCCAGAAGTTACTCCAAATACACTTTTTCGAGGTTAATCTAACCTTGTATTGTGCCAATCTAGTAAAGATTGTATCCAACACTGCCAGGTGACTATCCCTTTGTGAGGGATTTTTCCATTAGTTCATCAACGTAGTCTTCCATCAGTGTGTGCATCATATCATGAAATCTCATAATCATATCCCTTTGATAGGTAGCTCCAACATTTTTAAAGCCGAAGGGCATGAAATTCCAATAGTAGGCACCCCATGGATAGGTAAAGGATGTCTTATGTTGATCCTTATGCATAATTTTGATTTGGTTGTAGCCAAAGAATCTATCCATTAGTAATAGCAACTCATATCATGTTGTGGGATCTACAATCATGTCTATGTTTGGTAAAGGAAAATCATCTTTCAGACAAGCCTTATTTAGATCCCTAAAGTCAGTATAGATGCGTATGCTCGCAGTCGGCTTGGTGACTAGTACTAGATTTGAAATCTATTATGCATAGTCTATTGGTCTTATGAAACCAACATCCAATAGTTTCTTCAATTCAACTTTGACTAGTAAGGTGATTTGTGGATGCATTTTTCTCAACTTATGCTTGAAATGTCTTGCATTAGGAAGAAGAGGTAAGTGATGGAGAACTAGCTCAGGGTCTAGCCTAGGCATGTTTGAAAAGGACCATGTGAAGTTGATTTTCCTTTTAGTGAAAAAGTCGATGAAACTCGAATTCTTAGTATCTGTCAAGGATGTTGCTAAGTGTATGATATTCAGATTCTCCAATGTACTGATGTTGACCTCTTCTAACTTCTCCAACAACATTTGGGGATTCTCTTGACTTGTGGCTAGCAGGTCTAACCTTCCATCCTTGGGTGCCTCAGAGAGGTTTTCACCTTCGGATACATCCTTTATCTTGTCTTTTTCCATGTCTAAAGGTTTCTTTCAGTTTTCACCTAAAGACTTGTTTTTCTTTGTTTTTTCTATTTTACATCTAGAAGGTGAGATTGACTCCTTGAAGTATGCAACAGTGTCGAGGTCTATAGTGAAACCAACCTTGTGATCTCCGCTAGGTATACCTTCTCTAAATCCCATGCACTTAGCAATTGCTTCATCATTTTTGAAGATGTCCAAGCTTGGTGGACCCTATTGGTCTAAGTCGATTAATTCAGGAACTAAGGGCATGTTATCATCATTGTTAGAAAATATTAAGGTTGAAGTAGAAAGGGTAAAGATTGGGGAATCCTCAAGGTCCCAAAAGGTATCTATCTAGGCTTGTCCTTTAGTAGTTTGATCGGTAGGGGATTTGGGTTCAGTAATATACCTAGAAGTCTCAACAACTTCAGAAGCCTTAGCAGCTTTCTTCGAAGATACCTTAGTACTAGGAGCATTCACTTTTAGTAGTTGATACCCCATCCCTTTGTTTATTGGTCTTTTACTCATTAGTATAGGTTCAATCATCCCTTTTTTTTGTGCTCCAAGGCCATTGTGATAATCGTAGCCCTTTTTTTCATGATGTCAAAGCCTTTTCCATACTTGTCAATAGATAATTCAATATGTATCTCATCCTCTTTGTCTCTGTAAATCCATTTCAAGAGGTCTTCATCAATACATTCTTTCCCTAGCTCGCCCCACTTGGTAAAGGTTGTAGGTGGGTGATACTGAATTGTTACTTTGGGATCCTTCTTGATATGATGTGATTTACCATAGTTTTTAGGTGCACCCGATAGCTTTCCCATGTAGAACAAGCTTTCAATGTTGTACTCTCCACATCCATCATCTTGGACCCAGACCTTGCTTTCAGGGAATGTCTTAGGTAAAGCTGAAGATTTTGATAAAGAAGCAGGGTCAATATAATGTCATGAGGAGGTGGAAGGTGAGCCTTCCCTGTGACTAGGTACTTGATGCTCATGGGTATCCCTCAAGTTGTTGTAGTATTGGAATGGGTCGGGATCACTAGAAATAGTAATATTTGTGCCATTATATGGAAACTTCAAACATTGGTGATAGGTTGATGGAATGACCATCATGGCATGAATCCATGGGCATCCAAGTAGAAGGTTATAAGGCAAGTCCAAGTCCAAAACCTGAAACACTACATCTTGTACAACAAGACCTACTCTAATTGGGAGAATGATAACACCCTCGAAAAAGTGTTTTGCATCGTCATATCCTCGTATCACAATTATTTTCAACTCGTCTATACAAGCCTCAAAGAATCCCATGGTAGTAACTAGTTTCAAAATAGAAATGTTCATCCCAGCACCACCATCTATCAGAATTCGTCTAATTTTATGCTTTTTGATATACACTTGAAGATGTAAAGTTTAATTGTGATTAGGCTTCTACAAAATGCAATCATGTTCTATGAATTTTATAGTATGGGTGGTAGCTAAGAATTACCATGGCCTGAAACTAATTTACACTTAGATCGGTTAGAATAGAAGAATCTTCTAATGCTTTATCTAGAATTGCCTTATGCTCAGGAGAGGTGTGTAGCAACTCGAGAATTGACCTCTAAGCAAGGGTTTTCCCTAGATGATCAAGTAATTTATACTCACGTGTTGATTGTAACTTAGAAGGGGCTCCTTGCAAAGTCACCTTCGATTGTCGGGTAGTAATCGTAAATTTAATATTTTTATTCTTTATTATGATGGTGGATATGTCGTGATCAGATGGTTGGATATTGCTTATAGTGTACTCATAAGCAACACTACTATAATTGGTTTGGTCTTTACCACCTATTCCAAAACTGGAGGCTTTTCCTGACCCATGAGTTTGTTAAGGATCCTTAAAGATTGTGTGATCCGAGTTTGAGGATCCTGGTTGGTTGTTGATTTAGATATCTCCCTACTCTATGTGATCCTGGGTGATTTTTTTAGTTTAAAGCAGATGAACGTTTTGTGTCCTTTTGTTTTGTGGTACTCACAGAAGTCATTGTCATTCCACTAGGATGGTTTAAATGGTCCTTGTACATAATTTTTGATTTCATGTAATTGAATGACATTATTGTGTAGCGGTTTCTTCAAAACTAACTCAATCGGTTCCCCTAAGGGTGTGTGTTTCTATCTTGGTTGGGTAGCCCTTGGAGGACCACGTGGTATTGTGTTTTGAACCATATTGCTGGTTTGCTGCTATTTTTGTGGAGGGTTATTATTTTTTGTCGTCATGGGTCCTTTTAGATTGATCATAGGATGTGCTCTGTTAATGACCTGAGTGTTTACAATGCCATCTTTAGTCACATTTTTATTTTCTGACCAAAATTTATTATTGTCGTTGGGATTGTGAGAATAATTACTATTCTCCTTAAATATTTTAAAAATCCTTTTTGCAATGAGGGATTTCTCGATGGAGTCATTTTTAGAATACAATGATCTACTAAGAGGGGCTTGAATCAGTAGATATTAAAACTTTTAATCCAAAAAGCCTATTTGCAAATTCAACCTTATAACTCAAATGTGCAAATTAAAACATAAATCAATATAGCAATCATGCGCACATAAATGAACAACACATAACACAAGATGTATGTGGCAAACCCTGGATGGGAAAAACCACGGTCAGAAATGCTGCTAGGATCTATTGTCCTAATCCAACCTCACAAGCAATGAAGTTCAAATACAATTTTAAGAGCTCCAACTCTAAGGAAGCTTCAACTCTCTATTTTAGAAGCTTCAACTCTCTATTTTAGAAGCTAAAACTTCAAGGATACTACAACACCCTAATTTAGGAGCTGCAACTCCAAGGAGACTACAATCCCCTAATCTGAGCTACAACTCATACAATGAGGCTACAACCTCTGTAGATTCACAAATTCAATTATGCATAAACTTGTTTTGCAAAACCTATAATGCATCAATTCAGTACATAACACTTTCTCTCTATGTTCACTCTCACCCCACTATGGACAACTTCATATGTATATTCTATATTTTAACTCTTTGTTACAACAACACACTTCACTTACTAATTGTGTATACTCTTCTCTCACTCAACCAACCGATTCATATCTCTAAACTTCTATATATATTATATCTTCTTCAAGAAGCAACTCAAACCATACTGTAACCCTAATTGCAATTCAAAATTGAACCAATTCATTTTTGGTGCGTTGTTTCTAGGAATTGCATGTCATTTCATAATTTTTCTATTCATTGAATTCAAGTCCAAACTGTGTATTCTTCTCTTCCTTAGAATTGACATCATCATTCAATAGCTTAATGAAATCCTTGTTGGATGTCGACCTAATGATCTATGTAGGAGATTTTATTCGATTATACTCTTTGGATCGATCTCATCCCTTGTCCAATGTAAGAATCTATGCCATTATTCTGCCATTGGACCGATTTGTTTTTATAGTTATGTCCAGCACATGAAATCATGACATTTCTTGTGTCTTCCCATGCCAAGTATTCATGCCCTACCAATGTTGTTTTTCTTCTTTTTGTCAACTAGGGTTACACAGTAGATTGTCATCGTCAATTATTTTGTTTGATTGAATCATTGTTTTGCAACAAGGATGCAAAAACAACAAATGATTGATTGCCATGTGTCGTTGTTTTATTCACCTTCCATATGCACATAATCAATAAACATTTTGTCACTTTCGCTAGCGAATCCAAATTCACTTTAGTGATGTAGGGATCATCGTTGTATCACTACTTTGATAAGGGTTTATCTTCTATTTTGGTGATGTACATTCTTCATCGCATATCGCTAAACTCACACATAGTTTCAAAAAGATTTTTGTGTTGCACAATAGCCACCATTACCACCGAGTCCCACTGCCACGTTCTATCCATTGTGGAATATTCTCCACCAATCCTGGCTTCCCCGTGGGTCTCGCACGAGTCCCACTGAATTCATAGCGAGCGGGCGAGCAACTGCCACGTATACACTTGCAACGTCACCAATAGTCCACCAAAGCCATTGACTTCAATCATCGCCAGATCGAAGGGACAACCATGTAACTCCCTTCGAAATGCCTAAGTCACTTTGATAAGTTAATGTTTCTCCTTATCACTCCATCGAAGAGAGTCCTTCCAGACTCCTACTGAAATACTAGTGTCTTGTCGATCGAGTTGTCGAAGGGACTCCAAGACAACTCCCGCCGAAAAGCACCAATCACACCAATGTAACCAACTCACACTGAATAATTTCCAAAATGTATGATCGAAGAGACGGTTAAGTGACTTTCTTCGAAATGACTTTCATCTCGATGCACCTCTAGGACACCACCAACCTAAGCAATGATGTCGCTCACCAACACGAGGTTAACGACATAGGTTGTCACTTAAGGCAACCTATAACCTGTCATAGCAAGTCAACAAGGAAATATAACATTGTAACCAGATTTTCCATGACTGTAGTTCCTTTGCATTTGCATGATTGACACTACTCACTATTGCACCTTTGACATCAATGACCACATTTCGCCAACACCAACAATCTCCTTTTGACATCAACGACAACATTTTCCAACAATCTCCCCCATTGGCATTGATGGCAAAACTAGAAATGCTCATACCAGATGTAACACTGAAGCTCTATACTAACTTGATTATTCATACATCAACACAACAACTCCCCCTATGGCATACACCACTTCTGTACTCAGCATGCTCATATGATTTTGCTTGATTTGAGCATTTGCTCTTCTTTTCTCCCCCTTACATCAATGGAAAAAGGGCTTGCTCACCCTTAGAATATACTCTTCCATTGACAAACAATGAAAAGAGAAAGAGGGAATTCTAAACTTTACAACCATCAAGTCGTTAGAAATTTGTAAAACAAGAGTTACCTAACTTGATCACACTGTCCTTGTCCAGGGGTAGAGAAATAAACAATCAAGCTCCCCCTAGATGTATGCCCTATCACTAATGTTTAGTGATAAGATGTGGGAGAAACTACTCTCAGTTTCTACCTCAAGTATTCAAACTGCTATGTGGGAAGAGGCTTGGTAAATATATCAGCCATATATTTACCACCTATGCCTTTGTAGGAACATATTCCATGCTAACTTCCTTTGTTGCAACCTTCTCTTTGATGAAGTGATACTTGATTGATATATGCTTTGTTCTAGAATGTATCACCGGATTCTTCGAGATGTTGATGGCACTTGAATTGTCACAAAGAATAGAGATAGGTTCTTTGTATTCCACTTTGATGTCCTTTAAAGTTCACTTCATCCATAAGACTTGAGTACAAAAAGTAGTTGTTGCAATATATTTTGCTTTTGTTGTAGAAAAAGTAACAAACTCTTGCTTTTTACTCATCCATGAAACCAAACTATTTCCTAAAAAGAAAGCACCACCACTAGTACTTTTTCTATCTTCCACACTTCCTGCCCAATCGGCATTTGTATAAGTTGTTAAAGTGAAATCCTTGTCTTTGGGGTACCATAAGCCAAAGTCAACAATACTCTTGATGTATTTAAAGATCCTTTTCATAGTGTTGACATGGGATTCCTTTGATGCGGCCTAAAACCTTGCAACCATGCAAACGACTTGCATTATATCAAGCCTAGATGCAGTTAGATATAGTAGACTTCCAATCATTGATCTATATTGAGTTTGATTTACATCAGGTGATTCATCTAATGTGCTCAACTAGCAGCCAGTAATCATGGGAGTATTGACCAGTCTACTATCCTCCATGCCAAACTTCTTAAGCATTTCTTCTGCATACTTGGTTTGTGATATAAATATACCTTTATCAGTTTATACAATTTGCAAACCCAGGAAAATTTTGAGTTCTACTAGCATGGACAATTCAAACTCATCTTGCATGTGTGTAGCAGAAATTCTACACATTACATCATTGCTACCACCAAATATGATATCATCTACATATACTACAACAATGATCATATACTCACCTTCAGATTTAAGATATAAGTTGCTATAAGCACAACCCTTCTTGAATCCTTGTTGTTGTAGGTACTAATCCAACCTTGAATACCAAGCTCTAGGGGCTTGCTTTAGACCATACAACACTTTTCTCAATCTGCAAACATAACCATCATCTTTTGATAGTTGAAAACCTTTTGATTGTTCAATATATACTTCCTCTTTTAGGTTTCCATTCAATAATGCAAATTTAACGTCCATTTGATATACTTTGAATCCCTTATATACAAAAAAAAAAAAAAAAACATTATGATTGCTTCTATCTTGCAACCAGAGAAAAAGTTTCTTCAAAATCAATGCCTTCTACTTGTGCATATCATTTGCACACCAAGCTTGCTTTGCTTCTAACCACAACTTCATCTTCATTCAGCTTATTTTTGAATACCCACTTGGTACCAATTACATTCTTGTTTGATGGTCTACGAACCAATTCCCAAGTTTTGTTTTTCTCAATCTGATTGAGTTCCTCTTCCATTGCTTTTATCCAACTCACATCCTTACTAGTTTCATTAAAGTTTTTTGGTTCCATCTGATATAGGAAAGCAAAGTTCACTTTTTCCTTGTCCTTTGCAAGTCTTTTTCTGGTCTGCACATGTTCATTCTTGTCACCAATTATTTGTTCTACAAGATTATCCTTTTGCACATATTTTGCAGGAGCTCACTCAACAACTTCTTCAAACTCTTCCTCTTGCTTTTCTTCTTCAATTGTTGCACCTACATCATCTTATGATTCAAACTCAAAGTTGTTTCTGCTTGATTTGCATCTTCATCATCTTCACATTTATGCTTTCCACTATCTTGTGCAGTCTCTCGTTGTAACACTTGTACGAGGTGCCATCAGAAATCTTTTTTGAAGGTTGTTTCTAAGGAGTGATCGTTTTGTGCCTACTTCGGCTAGGGTTAGACCTATGCCCTATGCCCGTGCATCCTGTGTGGTGGTTTGTGGACCTGAAATTGTTGAAAATGAGGATTACTATTTAAAGCAAGGAGTTGTCTACAAGTTTAGTGGCCTGTGGCCCTCCCTTCCCGATCTCCATGGATGGGTTTCTGCCTCTTGGAATCCTATTGTCTATGGGCAGATTGAGGTCTACCATAACGTCGGGGGTTTCTTCTTTGCAAATTTTGCCTCCTCTGCGGAGCGGGACTGTGTGTTGGACAGGGGGTGGATGTGGAGTATTCATTCGTTGACCATCAGGCCTTGGTCTCGCTCATTCAACCCTCTTACTGAGCCGCTAAATATCAGACCTATTTGGGTCCAAATACTGAATCTCCCTTACCAATTTTGGGAGGATTCTTGTTGTGAAGCTATTGGCAACTCCATTGGTCACTTTCTGAAGGTGGGCTCTACAACTCGGAATCTAGGGCATACTACGATGGCTCGTATGTTAATTGATTTAGACATCTCCAAACCTCTCCATGGTGATGTGGTATTAATGGTGGAGGATAGACCTTGGACGCAACTTTTGGACTATGAGGGCCTCCCCTTTCGGTGCAAGAGGTGTTTTTCCACTTGCCATTTGACTTCTAGTTGCCCTCTTGCCCGCAACAAGGGTGCTACTACTTGGTGGAAGGATGCGCTCTCGGACCATCTCACGGTGGGTCCTCCTCCTTTGGATGGTCCTTCTAAGGAGAACAACCCAGTTGTGCCTTCTCGGGAGCTTGTTTCTTGCCTTGGTCCTCTCCCTTTGACGAAGCCTCTGTTGACGTTTTGTCTAAGCCTACTCAAACCTCGTTGGATGCCTCTATTGGTCCTTTGTTATTCCCTGTCTCCTCTCCTATGGTGTCATCTCCCTCACTACGTGGTGGCTCCTTGCCCTTGGTGGCGAATGTGGATCCACTTCTCTCGCCTCATTCGATGGACTTGGATTCGGAGTCTTCTTGGACTGTTGTGCTGAGAAATAAGGGAGTCCCTCGATCCGTCGCAACTTTGCGGCCTAGGGTTAAGGGAGTCAGATTAGTCACCTCATATTCTAGGGTGGTTTAGTCCTCATCTGTGTTTCAATAGTTGTTTGTCAGTTTGTTTTTTTTCTTTGTACCTAGTTCATTGTAGTTTGAACTAGCTTCCTTTCAATTGTTTGTGTAAAGGGTACAACACCCTGTAAATGTTGCTTACCTTATCAAAAACACTTGTAGGTTTGCTCTGATTGGAATACCCTAAGAATATCCCTTCATCACACCTTGAATCAAAGTTTCCTAAATCATCATCCTCCCCCTCTTGATATAGCATTTTTTGCCGAACACCTTGAAATGCTTAACAGATGCATGCCTACCAAACCATAATTCATAAGGAGTTCTGCCACGGTTTGTTCTTAGCAAGGCTTTGTTCTAAATGGACACAATAGTTTGAACTACTTCCTTCCAAAATGTATCAACCAAATTTGCCTCATTTAACATAGCTCTATCCATTTCTTTCACAATCCTATTTCTTCTTTCTATCACTCCATTTTGTTGTGGAGTTCTAGGTGTTGAATACTGTCATTTAATTTCATGATCTTCACAATATTCTTTGAATTCACTAGATGTAAATTCTCCACCTTTGTCTAATCTTAGGCATTTAATTCTTCTTCCAATCTCATTCTCTACTAGCTTTCTGAAAGCCTTAAACTTTTGAAACGCTTTTGTCTTCTCCTTAAGGAATGTGACCCATGCCATTCTAGTATAGTCATCAATCAACAACATAAAGTATCTCTCACCTAGCAGCCCCTTTGTCCTCACAAGACCACATAGATTAGTATGAATTGTCTCCAAAGGTTTTGTAGTTGAATACTCTTTTGTAGAAAACTTAGACTTTGTTTGCTATCCTTGCTAGCAACCTTAGCAGATTGTATTTTCAGGCTTTGCTATCTTAGGCATATTTCTAACCAATCCTTTTGAGCTATTTTTTATCAAATCGTCAAAGTTAGAATGTCCCAGCCTTTTGTGCCATAGCCAACTCTCATCAACTTGGTTGATTAAACATGTTTGACTTTCCACATCACATAGATTATAGAGATTACTATATGTCATTACCCCTTGAGCAATTGTCTTACCATTTTTCTTTATCTCGCAGCCTTCAGAGTTGAACACAACCTTGTAGCCATTGTCACACATCTAGTTGACACTGAGAAGATTATGTTTTAGTCCTTCAACATAAAGCATGTCTCTAGTCTTATTTGTCCCATCTATGCTCAAAATTTCTTTACCACGGATCTTGACATCAGTATTATCACCTAACCTTATTGATCCTCTTTTTCTCAATTTTAGTTCAATGAATTTTCTTTTATCTCTAGTCATATGTTTGGAGCAGCCACTGTCAATTACCCACAAATCATGTTCCTTTGCATGCAGTGTTGTTTGTGCAATCACAAACTGAGTTGAATTCTATTCTTTCTCCTTCCAAATTTTCTTAGGTTTCGTATTAGCTTTCTCTTCATTTTTCTTAGAAACTTTAGCTTCTTTTTCAACTTTGGAAGATGTATTCTTCTTCTTCTTAGACTGAGCAATTGGCCTTACAAATTTTTATCTACAATTTCTAGCTACATGACCAAAATTGTTGCAGTTATAATAGACTATGTTCATGTCAACCAAGGGAGCAAATGGATTTTTTCTTACAAAATTTGTATTCTTCCTAGGAATGACTCTACATTCTCTAGCCCTATGACCAAAACTGTTACAAGTATAGCAATACCCATTAAAGTATGATAAGTACTTGATCATGGTGTTTCTTTCATCTGGACAAGATCTTCTTTATCTAGGCTTCCTTGGATAGTGTACTCTTATGAATCCATCATTGTCTATTCTTTTTGTGTTATGCTTATTCTTTTGCTTATCTGGGATTGTTCTTTTTTCTTTCTTGTCTTCAACTGGTTCCTTCTCTTTTTCAGTTTTCTCAACCACAGTTAATTTCTTTTCATCTTTAGAGGCTTCTCCTTTATCAAATTTTTCACCATTGAGGACATATTTTTCTTCTGCTCTAAATCTTTCATAAAGTTTTGCAAAGGCATCAAGAGATGAACTCTTTCCTTTTTCAAGTCCTAAACTTGATTTCTCCTTATTAGTTGGCTTTTGTGTACTTAAAAATTCATCAAGAATATCAGTGCCACCTTTTTAATTTCATACCCTTATTAATCTACTCATTAGCCTTCTCCAACTCTTTTCTTAAGACAACTATTTCTGCCTCAAGCTTCAAGCATCTATCCACTTCAAATTCTAGTTTAGACTTCATTACTTCTTCACCTCTTTTAGCTTCTTCAACCTGAAATTTCAGATTTACCACTAACTGATTGGATTCCTCAAGTTCTTGAATTAATTTATCAATCTCCTGTTAAACATTCTTTTTCAATCTCTTGTTTTCCCTCTTAATATCATCATATTTATCTCTTAACTCATCAAGATCTTCAAGAGCACTAATCAATTCTCCCTCAAGATCAATAACCGCTTACTCTTCTTCATGTGAGTCCTTAACTTGTGCTTCCTTTTGATCCTTAATGTCTTTAGCCATGAAAATAAATTATTTTTCAACTTCTCTCATTACAAGAGCACGACCTTGATCATCATCTGAACTATCACTAGCATCAAATGCTTCACTTTCTTCGTGAATGTATAGGCTCTTCTTTTTCTTTCCAAAGTTCTTCCTTCTAGGATAGATAGGTTTCTTCTTTTTACTATCTCCTTCTTGCTTGGAGTTATCCTCTTTATCGTATGGACACTTTGAAGCAAAATGACCTATTATACCACAATTAAAACATTTAAAGGGGAATTTTTTTGCCTAAGAAAATGGCGGCTCGAGCGGGGATGGAAACCTTATGCAAGCATGCCATGCAGATGGCGCGGGCGTTGTCGGCGGTGGTGGCGTCCAGAGCAGAGACCGCTCCTCGGATTGGTAGATTGAGACTGTTGCGAAAGAGACTAGAGTCTCCTGCATGACTGCGTCTAGCGGGAGGTGTGTTAAGGGCAGCAGCCCTATGGCTGAGGCTAAGGCATCGACTGCAAGATTCTTGTATGGGAGGTTGTCGATTGGCGGGTTTATCCATGTTGTCAATGCCATCTCAATGAATCTGAAAGTTGAAACAGTAGAGGAAATAGAGGTGAATGTTTCTGAGCTCTCTGTTCGTGGGGTGGTTTGTCGGTTTAGGGGTTTTTGGCCTAGCCTCCCTCAGCTGCATTTCTAGATCTCCAATGAATGGGAGCCTCTAATTTCTAGTAAAGTTCATATTTTCCCCATGGCTATGGGGTTTTTTGTTACCAAGTTTGACAATGCTCAGGATAGAAATATAATTTTATGTGACAATTTTTTTCGCTAGGAGGACAAATATTTGTTGATGATTAAGCTTTGGCATTCTGATTTCAACCTTGCTTTTGAAACTTTCAAGAAGATCTTGATTTGGGTTCGACTGCCTAATCTTCCCCTCCACTTATGGACTGTCCCTCTTCTGGAGGAAGTGGGTGAAGCCCTTGGTGATTTTTTGTTGGTGGATGTTGAATCCTCTGACATTTTTCATTCCACCTTTGCCCACATACTGGTTGAAATGGATGTTTCAAAAGGGTTGTCTGCTGAAGTTTTACCTAAATCTTCTAAGGGGTCTTGGGTCCAATCTTTGGACTATGAGGGGATTCCCTTCCGTTGTAGAAAAAAGCTATGACAACTGCATGGTGGAAAGGTGCCTCTCAACAACATTATACAATAGAGAAGAAATATGAACAACACATGAGTTTTTCAGAGGTGGTTGCGTCGAAATCACAAGGTCTTGAAGTATCCCCTTCGGATGTCTCAAATGGTGGGGTTGTTGATGTTGTACAAGATTATCATGTTGAAACCCCTAAAGAGCGAGAGATTGGGTCTCGGGCTACCATTTCTGGTGATAGCGCTTTGGCTATCATTTCTAGTGGTTTTTTTAATAAGTCTTTGCCTGCATGAAGGAATAATGATGAAATCTATGAGACAGTGGTTGCAGGCATTCATCTTCAGGAAAATTGTGAGTTGACTTGGCAAGATAAGGCAGTGCAAGTGGAGGAAGGTTGGATTACTGTTAAGGGCAAGAAAGCTAAATTCTCTAGGCCTTCTTTTGACATGACTTTTCGTTCCCACAAGAGTAGTTCTAAATGTAAATCTTGACGGGTCTTGTTTGGGGGCTAGCTTTTGGCTGGCTGCAAGTTGTTCCTTTAGCAACTTTGTTTTTGGTTGTAAAGGGTTTCGGGTCCCTTCAAAACTTGCTTTTACCTGAATCAAAAACATTTAATGGGCAACTTACCTTTATATTTGCCAAATCTTCTCCTTAATCTTCTTATGAAGTTTGCTTCTTCCTCATTAATTCCTTCAAGATATGATGCAATTACAACAGCCTTGTTTTTCTTATCAACTCCATCCTTTTCTTTCTTAGCGATCTTAAATGCAGCTTCACTCCTAGAAGGCTCAACATCTAGCATTCTCAACTCATATGTTGTAAATATTCCATGATCTCATCTAAAGTGAGTTTATCAACTTCTCTTCCTTCTTCAATAGCAGAAATCTTGGAATCACATTTAGTTGTCAAAGACCTCAAAACTTTCAGCACAACATCTTCTTTTACTTCCACGCCATAACCTCTAATAGCATTCACTATATCATCAACCCTCAAAAGATAGTCTGCAATTTTCTCCTTTTCAGTCATCTTCAACTCTTCAAATTTTGCTCTCTACACTTGGAGCTTTGCCAACTTCACTTTAGTGTCTCCTTCATAGATCTTATTCAACTTCTCCCAGACATCATAAGTTGTTTCACAATGCATAACCTTGCTATGAATGGAATCAGACAAGTTGTTCATAATGGCAAACCAAGCTTTCTCATTATTCTTATAGTCCTTTCTTGCAACATCAGTAGGAGGAGTAGCAAGGACAATGTATGTGTTCTTAACTAACATACAAACATCATGTCCAAGAGAACCTAAGTATCCTTTCATTAGTAAGCTCCACTTAGCATAATTTGTTCCATCAAATCTAGGTGGCTTGCTTGAACCTTCCTTACTTGGCATTGTGTTCACTTATCCAAGATCTATCTGAGCTGATTAAACTTCTCTTAGGGAACCTATGCTATGATACCAATTGTTAGAACACAATGATCTACTGAGAGGGAGGTGAATCAGTAGATATTAAAACTTTTAGTCCAGAAAGCCTATTTGCAAATTCACCCTTGTGACTCGGATGTGCAGATTTAAACATAAATCAATATAGCAATCACATGCACATAAATGAACAACACATAACACGAGATGTACGTAAAAAAGCCTAAATGAGAAAAACCACGATGAGAAATGTTGTTAGGATCTACTATCCTAATCTAGCCACACAAACAATGAAGTTCAAATACAATTTTAAGAGCTCCTACTCTAAGGAAGATTCAACTCCTTATTTTAGAAGCTAAAACTTCAAAGATGCTACAACTCCAAGGAGACTACAATCCCCTAATATGAGCTACAACTCAGTACAATGAGACTACAACCTCTCCAGATTCATAAATTTAGTTATGCATAAACTGGTTTTGCAAAACCTATAATGCATCAATTCAGTACATAACACTTTATTTGTTCACTCTCACACCGCTATAGATAGCTTCATATATATATTCCAAATTTTAACTCTCTGTTACAACAACACACTTCACTTACTGATTGTGTACTCTTCACTCACTCAACCAACCAGTTCATATCTCAAAACTACTATATATATTGTCTTCTTAAAGAAGAAACTCGAACCATACTGTAACCCTAATTGCAATTCAAAACTGAACCGATTCATTTTTAGCGGGTTGTTTCTAGGGTTTGCATGACGTTTCACCATTTTCCTATGCATTGAATTCAAGTTCAAACTATGTATTTTTCTTTTCCTTAGAATCAGCATCATCATCTAATAGCTTAGCAAAATCCTTGTTGGATGTCAACCTAATAATCTGTGCAGAAGATTTTATTCGATTATACTCCTTCTCGGATCGATCTCATCCCTTGTTCAAGGTAAGAATCTATGCCATTATTCCACCATTGGATCGATTTATTTTTACAATTATGTCCACATATGAAATCGTGCCATTTCCTATGTCTTCCCGCACCAAGTGTTCATGCCCTAGCAGTGTTGTTTTCTATTGATTGTCGACTAGGTTTACACAATAGATTGTCATCGTCAATTATTTTGTTTGACCGAATCATTGTTTTGCAACAAGGATGCAAAAACAACAAATGATCGATTGCTATGTGTCGTCATTTTATTCACCTTCCATATGTACGTCATCAGTAAATGTTTGTCACTTTTGCTATCGCCATATCATTGTAGTATTAGCAAATCCAAATTCACTTTAGCGATGTAGTGATCATCGCTATATTGCTACTTTAATAAGACTTTATCTTCTATTTTGGCAATGCACATTCTTTATCGCATATCGCTAAACTCACACATGGTTTCAAAAATATTTTCGCAATGCGCGATAGCCACCATTACCACTGAGTCCCACTGCCACGTTCTATCCACCAATCCTTGCTTCCCCACAGGTCTCGCACGAGTCCCATTTAATTCATAGTAGTCGGGTAAGCAACCGCCACATATACACTTTCAACATCACTGACAATCCACCAAACCATTGACTTCAATGATCCCCAAATTGAAGGGACAACCATGTAACTCCCTTTGAAATGCTTGAGTCACTTCAATAAGTTAATGTTTCTCCTTATCGCTCCATCGAAGAGAGTCCTCCTTGACTCCTACCAAAATACCAGTGTCTCGCCGATCGGGCTATTGAAGGGACTCCAAGACAAGTCCCACCAAAAAGCACTAGTCACGCCAATATAACCAACTCACATCGAATCATTTCCAAAACATATGATCGAAGAGACAGTTAAGTGGCTTTCTTCAAAATGACTGTCATCCCGACACACCTCCAAGACACCACCAACCTAGGCGACGAGGCCGATCACCAACACACGGTTAACGACATAGGTTGCCACTTAAGGTAACTTGCAAACTAACATAACAAGTCAACAAGGAAATATAACATTGTAACCAGATTTGACATGACTGTAGTTCCTATGCATTTGCATGATTGACACTGCTCATTATTGCACCATTATTGCACCTTTGACATCAATGACCACATTTCGCCAACAACAACAATCTCCTTTTGACATCAATGACAACATTTTCCAACATATGTACCAATTGTTTTTTTTTGGTATATGACATGCACTCACTAGCCCAGCTTCTCCATCTTTGCAAGAATTATGCAAATGTCTCACCATCTTCTTTTTTTTTGGCACAGGTTGATAATGTTAATGTCGTTTGATATGTTATAGGATAAGTATGATATGAACTTATCCATAAATTCGCTCCATGTTTGTATTCGTTGAGGTAAATGTGCAAACCATTCAAGTGCTTGGCCTCCTAGACTTCATGGAAAAAGTCTCATAAGGTAGGTGTGTTTGAAAGCCACATCCAAGGAGGCTGTATGAAACTCTCGTATATGTTCAACGGGGTTTCCCTTTCATTTATAATTGTCAAACTTAGGAATGATGAAACTTGTGGGAAAGAGGGGCATGTAAATGCTCTTGTCGAAAGGGTAACGACGTAAGTCCTCCATCGAGTAGGTTTTCTTATTTCTAGTTACCTGCATGTTGGACATCTGTTTTTGCAGCGTTTGTAAATGATGAGCTATTAGATCCATAAGTGATGGTGTCATTGGAGCTGTGTTTGGTTGGATATACTATGTGGAACCCTGCGAGGGGTTCCTGAATGGATTGGTGTTATACTGTGGAGTGGAAGTGTATCCATGCATATTTTGACTTGTACCGAAATGGTTCAGTCCATTGATCATAAGCCACTGTCCTCTTTGAATAAGCCTAATACTAAAGCATAGACCAGAAAAAGTAGAAAGAAAATTCAAAGAGTTCTCAGTCCATTTTATCAGGTTATAGGGCCCCAAAAATTTCTGTAAATTCCTTACATATGATTTAAGACAAAGCATAACTCCATTGGTAACTCATTCCTAAAGTCCTTTTTTTTCTACTTTAAAGTTATACAGGGATCTTTTGGTAGCTTAACACTTTATGTCTTTCTGTCATGTGTCACTAAGCTTTTCTTAGGAGAATACGTTACAGGTTTGTCACTTATGAACGTCTAGAGACTTTCTTGGATGCCGCAAACCTGCTTTCTGTACTGCTCAGTTTACAGTTTTAAAAAATCAACTCTATCTATACTTAATAGAAAATTTAATTCCTTTCGCAGCTCATGAAAAAGGAACAGAAATAAAAACTCCACTCAGCAAACCCATCAATTCACTCATGGTACAAGAGGTTAGAATCATGGTGTCTGCTCTCCCCCCAGAGTTTTCATACCTAAAGTTTAGTGTTTGTTCTTCAAGAACTTCGCCCAATCGAAGGTCTTGCATATTTTCCTAAATTAACCAGGTCACAAATACAGGCAAAGCAATCGAACACTGACCTACAGCAGATCAAATTCAAGTCCAATTCACAAATTAAAAAAGCCTATGCAATCCTTTAGCATAATGTCACAGCACTTGCATAGAGCAACTTTCAGAACTCAATAATTTGGCTGTATATGGAACATGTACTGAACAAAAAGAAGCTGCAACGCCAGACCATCTGTTCAAACGATAAACAACAAATAATGGGTGAAATTTCAGTTGCAGTGCCAGACCATTATTAAATTCCAAGTGCTAATACATAAGACATGATTATCTAAGCTGTTTCTTTCAGCAATGCGTACAAGAAACATGTATACGGAACATGTACAGAACAAAAAGAAGCTGCAACGCCAGACCATCTGTTCAAACGATAAACAACAAATAATGGGTGAAATTTCAGTTGCAGTGCCAGACCATTATTAAATTCCAAGTGCTAATACATAAGACATGATCATCTAAGCTGTTTCTTTCAGCAATGCGTACAAGAAACATGTATACCAATTATCTCATCTAGTGTTTTTACATATTGATAAAAGAGAGTTGCTTACAATTTTGTACATATATACAAACATGTGACTAGGAGTAGATTGAGAAACATTTCAAATTTCATCTTCAAATTATGATAGAAAAGATTGGGAAACACAACTGTATTTTCCTGTCATTTGTACAGCACATCACATTCCAGAAACAATAGAAACCAACCACAACAAAGTGCCAAGGCTATTCCTTTCTCGAACACTCACTGGACTTGAATGTTTCCAAAAGTAGCACAACATAATAAGTTTTCTGTGTCTTTCTTGGCATACTCCAATGAGGCTCTATGCACCTACATATAACAAAACAGTTCACAATAACCCACAAGAGTTACTATAGCCATTGACGTATCATTACAAACATAAACGAGGAAGAGATTTCCAACTTCAAAAGAATAGGAGACATGTGCTTGTATTTTCATTTCTGGTATAAAACAACATATTCCAATAAATATTAAGGACTAACCAGATAGAAGCATTAATCCTCTAACCTGCTTCGCTGACACCCCATATTGGATTATCTCCAAGAACATTATTCAATGGAAAGAAAGTTCTCCATTGCATGAACAATATTAGGTGGCCATTGAAGCTCTGCATTTAACCACCTATAGATATCCCCACAAACAATAAACTGATTATAGAAACATATGTGAGCGTGAACACACTTCTATTGATGAATATTACAGAAACAACTAAATTTAAATTTAATACTAGGTGAAATTGCCGAGTACAGAAAATACACTAAAATGAATATACCAATCACAAACTGCAGTCATGCATACCCAATATTTCTATACAGTGGTTCCTGTATGGTAGCCTGCGTAAACTGCTCTTCAGCCCCACTTCGACGATTCTCACTCCAAAGGATGGCAGCAAGGGCAGCACGGGCCTCAGAATAGTTTGGATATTTACGAACAAGACCTTCTACTAATTTTCTTGCTTCCTCGGGCCTATTTAACTGCAAAACTTACATTTGCAAATTTAGGGAGAGACAAGTACTAGTGCATAGAGATATAAATTATAAACTAAACAAATAAGTTGTGCTGAATTCATAAAGCTGGCCTTGTTACAACGATTCTCACTCCAAAAATGGGAGCAAAAGTAAATTAGATTGGATATTTAGAAATAGAACCACCCATTAATTTCCTTTCTTCTTCAGTTTAGTCAACTGCAAAATTTACATCGGCAGATTCAAGAAGAAACATGTACCAGCACATAGAAATTTGAATTGAGTATTAAACAGTAGATGTAAGAGCTGTCTATAGCAAACATTAGACATGTTAATTCCTAACAGCAGTGTGAAGCAAGAATTTGAAGAATAAGGGTAAAAAGCCACTAACAATTTGTACAAATTACAAATGAAATTGATACTATTTTTGCATATCTTTGTGGGTCTTACCATACAACCCATCTTCAAGGAAAAGATAAGCATCATAGGTTCCTTTAAAGAAAAATATAATATAATCCAAGAAAAAATAAATGAGAACCATGATATGACATGAGGCCCATATAAAAAGTCATAGCATTAATAAGAGTAGGGTAGAGTAAGCAACTAGACTATTGGCATCCATGTAATTCGAATCCTAACTAACCATACATACAATCACAGCTCTCCCAAACTAACTTAGGGTTATGCACAGCACATGTCCGTCATCCCAATACCTCATATAAACATAATGATGACAATGCATAATAAAGTTCAAACTAATCACTAATGTCAGCGCCAAAGATATGACCATGCTATGTGCACAGAAATGTAATCTAGGACTACAGATCAACAAGATCGGGTTTGGTTTGCAACTGAATATGATAACAAATAGCATTAGTTACAGTTTTTCATGTGTAAACTTGTGATCCTCTCTCTTGAAAAATTAAAGTGCGAAATGGTCTGAAAAGTCCTTCTTTTAGGTAATCACTCTTTGGGTTCTTTAATTCAGGGTTTTTGTATCATTAGTTCATATGCATATGTATACATATGTGACTGCATGCACATAGGGCCATAAGAAGCCTTGAAAAGGAAAAAAGTAAACTGTCTTATCTTTTAAAGGAAATCTAAAGGCTATTGTTGGACTATCCATAAGGGACAGCCAACAATAACCTAGACATCACTCAATATAGAATGATAGTTAAAAGAAAAGCGCAGACAAGGGAAACCTGATGGTTGTGATGAACAAGGTTGACTATTTCAACAAGATGTTCAACCACTTGCAAAACACTGGGAGCTATTGGAAATGGAATTTTGAACAAATATCTTTCAATCTCAAAAGGGTTACAATAAACATCAAATCCTCATCCATAAACGGAGGTGTCAAGAAGAAATTGGTTCCTAATAAAGAGGTCAAGGATCCACAAGGAATTCCTCTTAAGACAATTGTAGACATAACTGATTCCCCATTATAAATTTTGCAGCTTTCTTAGTCAGAAAGTTAAAACCTTTGGTTGGAAATTCTAGTTATTTTGTTTTGGATTCAATGCACTTCGTCAATTTTGTGAAGAGAAAGATGATAGAGGAAAGTGACATTTTGATAAGTTTTGATGTTGCATCTCTATTTATCTCAAGACTCCCCATTACTCTTCTCTTGGTGATGCCATTCTCTCGGGCAATTTAATGCCCATAAGTACATGATCTTCTCAAGGATGGGCTTTGTTTGTGGAAGCTGGATCTTGAGGAGTTTAATTTGCAGCAGAATTTTGTGGATGGAGGGGCACCTGATAACCACTTATGAGAGACAACTTCTCCAAATGAGCAAGTCTCATGGTCTACATATTTTTTAATGGGTTGCCTTGTTTCCTTGACTCTTACAAGTTTTCTTGCTTTCCTCATGGGGGGGCACAAGTGTTGGGATTATATTCTTATTTACAGGTTCCTTCTTCCCCACGATCTTTCTATTCGAAACTTCTATTGCACTTCCCGCCTGCCCTCCTTTCTCTCGCCCATCTCCCACCCAGTATACTTCCCATTACTTGTTACCCCACAATCAACTTTGATGTTAGGTACACCCTTGACTACTCCACCCATCTCTCCCACCTTCTAACTAACTACCATTATATCCTTACCATTGCAGCCAAATATGAGTTCTCATCCAGTGCCCTCTGGAAGGTGGCCCTTGACATTCTTCTTTTATTGTTGAGGTTATCCACCATCCTAATCACAACACATCAGCCACCCCATCCATAAATTGGGATGCCACTCAAATTCAAATTGTTACAAGAATAGTTATTGGGCATTCCTTCATCAAGCTTTATACCACTTTTTGGACATGAAGCTTTGAAAGTCTTTGGAGACATCTCCAATTTAAGAGCAAGAGGGAAAGCAAGTTTCAAGAGAGGTTTCCAAACTATTGAACACATTTTCACACTCCGAACTATTATTGTTATGGTTTGCCAAGAATCTTCTAAAGTCTTGTGTTGTTTCATCAAATTTCAAGAGGCCTTTGACTCTATTATGAGACGCTTTTTCCAAAGTTATGTGATTGTGGCATTCTAGGGTCCCTTGACACCACCATTAGGAGAGTCTACAAGATGGTAGTTAGTCAATTTCAAACTCCCCGTGGTTCCTCTAACTTTGTTAAGAGTACTATTGGAGTCAAGCAAGAATGCACTCTTTGCAACCTTCTTTGTCTTTACATCGTCAATCTCGAGTATTTCCTTTGACATCACACTCATGACAAGGGGTATTTGTTACATCATGTGTTGATTGATATGATTCTCTTTGCCAATAATTATGTCCTCTCACTTCCTCGAGGACTTGAAAAGACAACTTGATGTCCTTGCTCATTTTTACGATCTCAAGCAATTGTTGGTGAACCTTGGAAAACTAAGGTTATGGTCTTCAACACTACCAAGGATTCTCTTTCTAGGTTACAGTTCTTCTACAAAGGGGAGGTAGTTGAGCTCATGACATAATCTATCTACCAAGGTGTCAATTCACAAGACCTTCCTTTTAGTCTAAGACTTGCATCTCAGTTGCCCCTTTGCAAGGATTATGAATCTCTTTGTATTGGAGCAAAAATGTTTCCAAATTCACTTCCAAGATATAGTGATGCTCTTTAATGTAGTCATCAGACCCACAATTCTCTAATGATTCTAAGATTTGGGGCCCTAGCTTGGGGATTGTTGACTAGGCTCAAATTGAGAGGGTCCAAGTTCTCATGCTACAGCATATGAATCGACATAAGCATACAATAACCTCAATGCATTGTCCAAGTCAAGTTTTGTGCCCATCCCCTACAACTCTTGTGTCTTTTTAGACTCACTCTCCACACTTGTAGACTAAAATCCTCAAGTCATTCAACTTTTGGGCATTTGAGGTACCCCTAGTTAGCACTCTATCCTTCTAATAGGATTGCCTCTTTTGAGATGTTGCCAATAGAAAATGGGCCATGTAGGCTAGCAAGGGGCTACATAGGCCTATGGAAAGGGGTCCCACAAGCTATACAAAGACCTACTAGCTTTTATAATCCATGTGCCAACAAAGACCTACAAAAGATCTAAAGTGGGGGAGGTTTGTTGCTATAGGATGCCCCCTCAAAATTTTGGTTTTAAAAAAATATATATTTTTGACAAAAGAAAAACTGCAATAACAAAACTTTAAAACCATGAAAAAAAAATTATACCTGCATGCTTGCACAACAAAGAATATATCAAGATGCCAATGAATATTTATTTTATGTGGCCAGGGGCATAATGTTTTTCCCTCCAAGCTTGATGAATGTACAGTCGATTTAGGTTTTTGGCACCTTCCAAATGCAATGGCACTATTAGTTTCAAGCTAGGATGCACCAAATACTCAATTGATTGATTGATTACAAGACAAAGGAAAATAATTGACAAGTAAAAATGGCAAGTTTCCTGAAGGAGTTGAGTTCGCCACAATGAATTGGTGCTTGACTCACAATGAAGGAGCAATTAAGTCAAGTGAACTCGACTTCATGACAAGTGCTCATTATTTCTTATTTATCTAAGTATATAAAATAAACTACCTAAGTAAACTTAATATGAGGTGAAATATATAATTACACCAACCAATAGAAAAATGAAAAGGGTAGAAAAGTACCTTGAATTTTCAAAAATTGATTAAGAATAACACTAAAATAATAAGAGCACAAGAAAACGAAGTAAACCCAAAACAAATAAACCTTCATCATAATACAAGTATTAACATATAGCCAGGAGAGTAGAGGACCTCCTAAGGGAATCAAGAAGGTACGGAAGAGTAAAGTTAAAGATCAAGGCAAGAAACCAAAGTAGTCACATTATATATCTGCTATCAACAATTGCAAGGGAAGACAGAGAACTGCCAATGTTGGCATCATCATCATCTACCACTAGATGACCAATGCAAGTTCAGATCATTTTTGTATAGGAATGTCCTAGGCTAAGGGGGGTTGATCAAACTAGGAAAAAACAAGTTACTAGTTACAAGAATCAATTGCAGGAGCCAACTTATAGTAGAGTTACTAGTGAATTGATAAGTGCAAAGTAGTAAAAATGATTATTTCCTCATCATTGTGATTTGAATAGCTCAAATCATGAACGTAGGTGACACATGGGACACTAGCATGTATGTAGGTGACAACCAAATGCCCTATGGGATCTTAGCATTGTTGGATAGCCAATAAGCCCTTCTCCACACCCAAACCCCCAAGAGTATTCATCCCCAAATCAACACCTAATGCCAAGGAAATGTCCCTCCACCATGCCCCCATTGCCACCACTAAGCAAGAGTGTAATGTCCCCTTCTTAGCACTAGTCCTATCTGATGAACGTTAGCCTATCTCAGATGCCCGTAGGCTACTTGGAGGCAAATTAGGGTTTCCTATTTTCTAGGAGGTTTCCTTCTAAGTTTTCAAAAGTTGTTTGCAGAAGTTTGGCAGTTTGTTCTCTGGGTCTTTTTGGGTTTTCAGAGAGCTTCAGAGGGGTGTGACATGCATTTCCATCAGAGGTTATTTTTGGACTTACTATTTTTAGTAAGTTACGACGGCTACTCGATTTGTGCTCAAACGATGTTTGGAATCACTATTTTTAGCAGTATGCTATTTTTAGTAAGTGTTATTTTTGGCATTGTGATTTGGTAGCAATTCAGCATTCAATTTCTATTTTTGGCAATGCAATATTGGTAGAAGCTTCTACAGCTTTCTTGGAGTCAGAAATGGAAAGTTAATAATTTAAGTTATATTATTTGATATTTCTAATGTGCTTTTGGCCCCCACGCCTAGACACATGACTTAAGTATTTTTTAAAAAGTGGACTCTCATGTGGTCATCCAAATTGGAGAAGTATTTGCATTTTATAATGTTTATTTTGCTAAGTGAAGTTGGGCACCCAAAGTTAAGTCAAAGATGAAAATTAAAAAGAATATTTGATTCTCCTCTCCTGGGTGTCTCTCTTGGAGGGAATTGAATATTTGAATTCCTGAGGTTTGAAAATCTATAAATACAAACCTCACCCTCTCATTTGGTATCCATTTTTCATATCATAATGAAGTGCTACCGAAATTATTTCAAGCTCTTGCTTCGGGGTTTGAATACCTCCTAGCTCTTCATCAGTTTTGGGTTTGAAGGACAGCTCCTAGCTGATCATTTGGTGCATCTTCATCCAAAGGTTGCAATCTGAGCTTCAATGGTGATGGTTTCATTCTTGTTTTCAGTTTGGTGTGGCTTTGATGTCTTCTAAGGCATTTTTTTGTGTGTTCTTTGCTATTTGGTGGTTATTTGGTGTGCTTCTTCATTTCCAGCTGACCCACATTTATGCTTACATCTTCCTCAAGAGTTGGACGAATTTTGTGGGTGAGAGCTCATTGGATCCCTTGTTACTGGGCGCCCCTTTGCTCCAATTTTGATGATATATGAATGAGAGTGTGATTTTTGGCATGAGGTCAACCTCCCTAGAGGGTCATACCATTTGCAGCAGGGAACTTGGGAAGTGTGCCTGAGTTTTCAGTGCTGGTTGGTTGAGTTTGGTGGTTAGAACTTGGACACCTAGCCCATAGGCTTCATTTGCATCTAGTTTCGGGTCATTCAAAGGAGTATGGAGGGAGATACGAGCATTTGAAGGTCTTCCTGGCTTGCTGATCAGAAAATCAGAACGCTGCTCCTTTATATCAGACCTGGTATTTTTGTCATTTCTTCATATTTTCATGATGCCTCGTCTTTGTAGTGATTTGAGATGATTACTTAACACTTGGGCTTCACTGTTGTATGATTCTAATTTGATTTGCAGAGTTCGATATCATATTGTAATTGCTGATCTAGAAGTACTGATCGGCCTTTTTACTTTTTCTTTTTGTATTTCACTCCCACTGGATAAGTGGTTGAGTTTTTGTTTAATTTCTATTGCCCGTTGAAAAGTGGAAGTGGCTAGCTATGCCACCAAGCATTTTACTTTCATTTACTTTTCCTGTAGCCCACTAAAAAGCGGAAGATGCTGGCTTGCCGCCTAAGCATTTACATTTTCTCTATTGGCTGGCTTGCCGCCAATAGCTTATTGTACTTTCAGTACTTCATATTTTTATCAAATACCCTTACACCGTATGCTCTCACCTTGCCCACTCCAGGATCTGGGTGATCAAAAAGTGAAGGGTTACTTCCAAGTTGTAATCTTTCATTGGAGTAATGCTAACGGGTGAAGTTTATGTGCAAAATTAGGGGAAAAAACTAAGGGGGATATTTCAAAGAGGCATCCCCAAGACATCTCCCTCAAAGAGGGGGAATTTTCAAGGCATCCCCCTTGATGGAGACATTGAAGGAACACCATGACAACCCCAAGACCCTTTGAAAACTTAGCCACGTACCTTGAATGTCTTGAAAACCTATGACCATCCCCAACATCTCACTTTAAAAAAGATTTTTTTTTCAAATGGCATTGTTTAAAATTTGGACCACCAATCCTAATCCTAATCCTAATAATCTAATGGACCCCACTCACACCCTAAACACTCAAAAAAAGATATAAAAACTGCTAGCCTTCATCATTTAGACCAATTAGATTCTTCAGCTTCATTGTTAGTTATTTGAATAATGAGGATCTCGTTAGAAATATTGAAAAAGTGAGGACTTGGTGTTGGAGAAAACATAGCAATAAAATTATGAAAATGGCACTATCCCTTGGGGGCTCCATCCCCAGATCAAGGTCCTTGGTCCCCCCATCCCCAAAACCTATCCACCTATACCGAAACTTCATGGAACCATGCTTCTTGCAGGCATTAAAAAGCTCCCTTCGAGCCCTACAATCTAATGTAATTTATTCTATCTGATTTTGATCAAATTTGTTGTAATTTGCACTTCAACTCTCCTTATTGCTTACTCTTGTAATCACACTAAGATAAAGTGCCACCTTTCGTGGTGGGAATCTTTGATTGAGTAAAAGATAGGATTGTTGTGCTTCTATCTTCTTGCTTTCGATTCTTTTTGTTGTGTGTTCCTGCATTTGGTGAAAGCGGTGTTGATCTCCTAACTCCATATAATTATTCAACCTAGAAAACATCAATATGGAATTCTCTAAGTGGAAAAGGTTGCACTACACACATAGATGAAATTAAACCTAAACCTACTGATGCTAACAAAAAGGAGTGGGAAAAGAACCATCAGAGAGCTATTGGTCATATTTGCTCGGTAGTGACTTTTGATTTGCAATTTCATCTTGAAAAATGTTCAACACCTAAGCATGCATGGGACACTCTTACTAAATTGAATGGTAAAACTAATAAAGTTATAGACTATCAAATTGATAATGACTTGATGAACCTTGATCCCAAGAGTTTTGATTGCATCCAAGACTAAATCTCAGAGATAAAACAACTACTAACATAGCTAAAGGATTGTAGCCTTGATAAAGAAGATTTACAATTGATTCTAAATGTATTGTGTAAGCTTGGTTCTGAGTATTCAATTTTTCGTTTTTAGCTTTCATACCCATTGTCCTTCTATAGAGGCTACATATGTTGTACCTATTTTTGATGCATTTTTTTATCTTGAACAAAAGAAATAATTAAAATGAACATTATGAAGTCTTCTAAGCCACGTGCATTAATGGTTAGCTAGCTTAAAACATAGTTGCAAAACTTTGTGAGTACTCGCAAGCTAGAACTGGCAATGACTAACTCATCACTGAGTTTTTTAAAAAGTCACAGCAATTTTTGCATGAAAACCTGTCAAAAACTCACCAAAATCAATATTTAACCTTTTTTTCCACCAATCATTAAAAAGTTAATGTGATTTCAAACATTTTCAGGATGTGATTGAGGATGACTACAGTGACTTAGGGCACGCGATTGGAAGCACAATAACAGAGGTTTTTTTTGCCTTTTATCCACTCGGCCCTTGCTTGACCCTTGCATGAATATGGTAAGCCAATCTGCAAGCACTAACAATTGCTTTGCTAGTGCTTGCAAATTGGCTTACCATTATATTTTGATAGATAGTAATCATTGTTATTCTTGTTACTAGATTCATGGCTATACTTTGCTTGTGGTAGATTGATGGTTGATATTCGTTGGAAGGATGAATATCAATATTTCTCATATGACATTTACTAGGAGTCTAGGATGGAAGCAGAGACTCCTCACATTCAATAAAAATTCCAAAATTTGGATAGGAGTTTTTCATGAAGAATGCCATCTCATTGACAGATTGTCAAACTCCATTGAGTGTCGGGTTATATCTTTCAGGTCTATTCTTTCCAAGAAATATTGCTGTTCATCCTTCCAACGAAATTGTATTTGCTGAATCTAGGAAAGTTTTACTATGGTGGATTCCTTTTCCATTCAATTAGAGTATTATTTTTTCCAATTTAAAGGTTGCATCAGAAAGTTTTATTGTGGTGAATTCCTATTCCATGCAACCAACCAATCGAAAAAAATTATAGGAATCCACCACAACAAAACTCATCACAACAAAATGATTCCTAATTACAACATCTGAAAAAAAATAATTTCATCACATTTTTTATGGAAAAATGTGGATACAACATTTACCACTAGACCAAAACTCCATTGGAGGCAAGGAACCTTGCACAAGAATGAAACATGTTACATGACAATAAAATTTGAAACTGCAAAAAGCAATCAAATATATAATATGACAATGAAAGTTAAAAATGGCAATTGTTATCCTTGCATACTTGTGGTGGGAAGATTATGGTGCCACGATGCCAAATTTTCAAAAGCTTGCCATCAGCATTCTATCCTAGCCTTGTAGTGCTTCTAGTTGTGAGCACAACTTGAGAGTGATTTTTAGGTCATTTACACAAAGAAGTGGAATAGGTTGACTCAAAAGCACTTGAATGACCTTGTCTATGTGCAAAACAACCTTTGGTTGCATGAAAAAAAAGGTACAAGGATAGGGTTCACATGAAAGAGTTGAACTTGATAATATTGATCCATATTCATATTGGATTGCTAAGCCTGATGATGTTGATGTGGATCCATTGTTAATTGATGATGAGTTAGCTGATTTGGAGAGGGTGGTAGTTGAATGGAAAGCGAATGTGGCAGCATATGAGGAGGCAGAAGGCAAGGTTGGTCAACCATTAGGAGCAAGTTTCTCACATACACAGCTTGATCCTATCACTATGGATGAGGCACCTGTTGAGTCTCCTATTGAGGATATCCCAGCTATACCAGCTACTTCAGAAACACCCACACAGCTGCAACAAAATGTTTTGAGCTTAGTCATAGACAAAATTTATTATTTAAAGGTTGAACTCCCTTTTTGGTCTATGATATGTATTAAACTCAAATTTTGATTTATATATGATTGAAATCAATAATATGTTCTACAAATTCAATATATATTTGTGTTTTTGAGGAAAAAAATTCAAAATTTATGTATTTTCAAATGTTCAATAAATTTGCCAAGTTTTTCCCAAGTTTTTGCAAAGTCTGGAGTTTTTAAAAAAATTGGGCTTATCAAGTTATTGCCAAGTCCGAGCTTTTCAACTATGGTTTACAAGACAAAAAAAAATGAAAGGATCCTAAATAGAAACAAACGAAGAAAAAGAAAAAGGCACAAAAAGATAGCACACATTCTTCATCTACTTCTAAATTAAAATTTTGAACCCTCTTCCTAAAAAGGGGATTCATCTAGGAAGGAAAAGGCCACATGTGCACATAGCAAAAGAATTGGTCATGATGAACATCAATGTTAGCCATAATAAATGGATGAATTGAAGCAAATTGATGAATTGAGACATCTCCTACATAAAAAAAATATCAATTTGCCTTCAACTTTGTCAAAAGATTCATCATATTCCTTCTCTTTTAAGTCAAAACATCATAAGCGTAAGGCACTTGTTGTCATTGCATAATCTAGTGTATGGAAATGGATATGTTTTCTTCATTTGAGAATTGTTCTATGCCTCATGTTCTGATGGGTAATAGCAATTATATGAGCATATGTAGGAAAGGGTTTGTTGACATGGGCAAATGATCACTCAATAAAGTCTTTTACACTCCTTCCTTGTTAACTAATCTCCTATCCATCTATCAGATTACACATAGTAGGACAAGTAAAGTGTTGAGTTTGCACTTAATTCTATGGTTATTCAAGATTTGCAAAGCAATGACTATGTTGTAGTTGGGGATGTAGATGATCAATCTAGATTGTATACCTTCTCAAATTTGACTCATGATCCTTTGATTGATCTTTATGCTTAGGCCCCTTAGTGTGGATAGTTTATGGGATGTGCAGTATGGTCATCTGAACCTTCATGTCCTTTCACCAACTAAGGTTCTAGAGACATGTTGACTTTCCTTCACCATTGTCTCTTGCTTCTATCAAGTTCAACATTGCTTCAAATGAGGCTTCCAATGATTTGGTGCAGCAAGTCCATCTTGTCTTGAGGCAATATATTGGGATGAGTACTTGGCAAATCTTAAGTATTTATTTTGTGAGTCCCACCTTGCAGATCTAGAGAACACCATTGAGGACTTGAACTTCCTCTTTAATGACAATACCACAGTAATTGTTGGCTTTTCATTTTTCACTCCTATGCTACTACAATTTCCATAGTCCTTTGAAATATCATCGTCTTGAATTAGACCTAGGACACCTAATCCTATCTTAGCACTTCTCATCACTGACTTGGGGACTAATCTCCTATCCATCTATCAGATTACAAATAGTAGGACAAGTAAAGTGTTGAGTTTGCACTTAATTCTATGGTTATTCAAGATTTGCAAAGCAATGACTATGTTGTAGTTGGGGATGTAGATGATCAATCTAGATTGTATACCTTCTCAAATTTGACTCATGACCCTTTGATTGATCTTTATGCTTAGGCCTATTAGTGTGGATAGTTTTTGGGATGTGCAGTATGGTCATCTGAACCCTCATGTCCTTTCACCGACTAAGGTTCTAGAGACATGTTGACTTTCCTTCACCATTGTCTCTTGCTTCTACCAAGTTCAACATTGCTTCAAATGAGGCTTCCAATGATTTGGTGCAGCAAGACCATCATTGTCTTGAGGCAATATATTGGGATGAGAAATTGGCAAATCTTGAGTATCTATTTTGTGAGTTTCACCTTGCAGATCTAGAGGTCACCATTGAGGACTTGAACTTCCTCTTTAATGACAATTCCACAATAGTTGTTGTCTTTTCATTTTTCACTCCTATGCTACTACAATTTCCATAGTCCTTTGAAATATCATTGTCTTGAATTAGACCTAGGACACCTAAACCAATCTTCGCACCTCTCATCACTGACTTGGGGACTATGCACCCAGAAACATTCATCTTGTGTTTTCTTTTCTTTTTTCTTCCATGGATCGGGAAGACCTTCTACATGCACCTATGGGTCCACTTCTTCTTAAGGGAAGGAATGTTGTTTGGCACGCATGGATCTTCATCAACTTGTATCATCCTTCCATCTCCAATGCAAGAGGTATCACATTTGGGAGGGCATACCTAGTCTCTCTTTTCATTCCTTCTTTGGAGGGATTCTTCATTCTCTTTCTTTGGGGGGTTTATCATTGTACATGGGTACCTAACATGCCTTGTTTTACCTATTGATGTTATTAGCAGCTTTGGGTTGCTTCTTCTAGCCTACACAACTTGAGATTAAACCAAATTAAATAATAGCCTATCGACTATTTAATTTGATATTAAAATCATTAATATTTATGTGAAGGGGTGCTTCACAAAAGGTTAAATACAAACTCAGTTAGGGCCGACCCTCATTGAGAATATTAATGTTCATTAAATACTTGGGCCGACCTACCCTTGGCATTTATTGTAAACTAATTATTCTCCTTGAAGGGCCGACCTACTCGAGAAGCCATCTTATTTTGTATATATACAAGGTCGCATTGCTCATTTGAAGATGATCAAGTTCATTCATAATATTCGCATTCCTAGAAGAAGGTCGCACTTGTGCAGCAGATCAACATCTTGAGTAGCAAATCATTATTGTGTAGCAGCAGATCATACTGCAGTAGCAGTCCGATTTCAAGGAGGATCATATTCATTTGTATCTTTTGCATCTAGGAGAGGTGCGACTATTTGTTATATCAAAATCGGCCATTGCTGGGCCTGTGTTGTAAGCAGATTTCTGCTCTTATTCCTATATTATATAAGAGGATTATTTGCTGGGTTTTTCTCCCTCAAGAGGAGGGTTTTCCCAGGGTATCTTGCTGTGTTTATTGTCTTATGTGTTACAATTTTAATGAGTGCTTTCAGTTGTTTATCTGATCTATGAAACACTAACATTACCAAGACCCGTTTCTCATTTCTCCTAAGTTGCACTCACGGGGGATGCTGATGTAATTATATACTCCATCTCATATTAAGTTTACTTAAGTAGTTTATTTTATTTACTTAGGAAATAATGAGCAATTGTCATCAAGTTGAGTTCACTTGACTTTACTGCTTCTTCATGTTGAGTCAGTCCACCAATTCATTGTGGCTAACTCAACTCCTATGGGAAGCTTGTCATTCTAATTTGTTTATCCTAGAGTCTATATATTGTAGTTCATTTCCTTTGTTTTATAGTCAATCAATCAATTCATCTATCTTTTCACATCCTCGATATTGGAATAGTTGATATATGTATTCTACATTATTTGTGTTTCCTTATAGCTTGTGTAACTTGTCTTTAATCACCTAGATTCTAGCTCACGTGTTTGTCTGCTCATTTAATCTTAACACTATTGTTGCTGAATATATTTACAAATCCCAATGAACAACTTGATTAGTTATGGACAATTTCATTCAATTTTTCTATGGCCCTTCCCTCACTCTTGTTACTAGTATTCAATAAATAAGTACTTGAATTTCCTTGCAACCTTGGGATTCTCTGGGGTCCCACAACTAAAAATAAACAAATAAGCTATTTGATGCAGATAATACAAGATTTTATATAATACCCATGAATTTGGTACCTGAAAAAGAATTAGTGCTTGTTTTAATCGATAACCAGCTATGCCTGGTGCTAAATTAGAAGCTCTTTCATATGCAACCAAGGCTCCATCATAATCCTGAACTTTAACATCCACATTCCCTAGATTGTACCATGCAGCAAATTCCTGTAAAATACACAAAAGGAAAAATATTAAATAATTCAACCTTGGTATCATAATCTCCCAACTCAAATAGGCGAATACTATGCACCACAGACATGGGACCTATACAGTGCATATGCATTTTTGTTTCTATAGGGAGCATGCACAGACCTACACCAAATGTACACATGAGAATCTCAACTTGTGGCATTCAAGCTTAATTTATGCCCATATGTGCAACTAGAGTCCACAACTGGTGTTGAGGCTTGTAGTAAATGTGCAAAGTCTCATTCAAATCTGCCATTGTATTGACCTATATTGTGCATCAACAAAACATATTTAAACTTTGACATCAACATGCCATTCCTGGCAATTTATAGCATTCATCCATAGCCATTCCAATCTACAAATTTTGCAAGTGTATTGCAGGTGCAAATAACAACACCAAGGCACACGTGGCCCTTGTCATAGAGACAGTCATTCCTGATTTCCCATATAAACATGGAAGAAATAACTAACCTCCGGGTCATTGACAATTGCTGATTTGCAGTCCTCAATTGCATCCTGGTAGCGTCCAAGTGCCTGAATACAATTAGAATAATACATGAAAGGTTTTGATGAGCAAAAATGCCTAGTTAAATTTATTCTTCAATATAAAGTAAACAGGCAACTATTAAAAAATTAAAGAAACAATTTATCTCGAAAATGAATTGCTTGCTAAGAAAAGTAACACAAGAAGCGCACACAAAGAAAATACTATATCTTCTCAAGTGGGTATGGGTCAAAGGGCTGTTTAAAGCCTTAGTAATTCTATGGCAGCTAGAAATAGAATTTTAATTCACGATAATCTAGCTAAAAAAAAGCATAGACATGGCTAGCCATCATATTGTCTCTCCGAAGCAACAAAAGCACCCCATCTGCTTCTCCATTGCCCCATCTCAAGAGAGATCTGGGAACGGTTTTTCCATATGTTGGGTTTCAGCTTGAAGACTGGGTTATGGATTTGACTGCAGGTCTAACGATTGCCAAGGATAGAAGGGGAATCTAAACTGGTACCTGGCTCAAAAAAGTCATCTTGAATACTGTTCAGATCATATCAATATTTCCTCAAGTTAGTATCGAGCATATAAGAAGTGTAGGATTGTTGACCTTCAGGATAACTTTAAAAGGCTCAAATCTCTATTCAGGACCCCATGTTAATCAAAGTATTGGAGGAGGATGGGCAAGATGCGTCTTTCAGCTTGGTTGAGGATACTAAATTGTGCCAAAGGAATTGATGTGAAAGAGAGGCCAATAATCTGTTATCTCCCAAGATTCAACTCTCATTATAAATTTACGGATGTGAATACTGTTGTAAGTGATTAAATTCAAATCAACTGAAAATTAAGAGAGCTGGAATTAGTGTTCTTTAGTTGCTAGATATGTTGCTATTGCATGAAACAAGACAGAACAAATAAGAAACGATTACAAACAGGATTGACACAAAGATTTTAATCTAGAAACCTTCTTAGGGGAAAAACAGATGCCGGTGGCAATAACTCAGCTTCCTCTCCTTCCTTTGGCCAAAAGTAGTTACAAATAACTCTAGATATAGCATATACACTCTTCCTCTCTGCATCAAACTCACTTTATTCCTACAACCAACTGAACTCTCCAATACATTCCATAAATACTCATTGTCTACAATTGACCTTATGCATCTCATAAATAGAACATTGGAAATGTTCTTTAGCATGCTGAAGAACTCCCAAACATGATAGAACTGGAAGAAACATCATTTTCTTCATTACTCTGCTTTTCTATTTCCTACCGGCTACCAGCAAGCCACCACATCTCCCATAATGTAACTGCCATGACGTGAAATTGTCATGATGCATGTGAAACTGCCATGAGGCATGCATCCCTGCCACAACACAAACAAAACAGCCCTACCAATAATGCTACCGTGACCCTTTTGTATCCATTGATTTTCACACTGCACAAAACACTCTATTTTCTGGTATGTTTATGATTGACTTCTGCTGTTTATTGAAAACAATTATCTTTTGGATCCCTATGGATCAATCATCATACCTCCCTTTTCAGGACGTGTTTTGGTCCCATAAAAGCTTAATGTTTAGACGCCTTGAGAAGAGTTCCCCCACCTCCTCCTTGATATACCATTCACTTTCAGTTTCCTTGTGTCAATATGGCAGGATTTGTTTAGTCTCCCTCTTATCTCTCTGACTTTCTTCTACAACACCACATCCTCCTCCAATTCTCTTTGAGTATACAAGACCAAGTGATCAATAGAAAGCCGTAGCTATCTTTCATCTTCTTCTTCTCACAACATGGATACCTTATATAGATCCAAGTTTTCACAATTTACTACTTAGTTCGTCATCACGAATTGAAATATCTCATGCTTAAAAGCTTTTTCTCCAACCTTTTCCAAGATGGAAAATGGCCTATATCTTAGAAGTTTGAACTTCCTTGATTGTCATTGGTGTCTCTCCTTGCTCAAGTAAAACCTCACCTTCCATCCCACCTTGAATGAGTGTTCTTGAGAATGCTAATCATACCAACCCTTAAGATTTGCTTGTCTCTCAATGTTCTTGCACCTCGAAATGAATTTGTTTAATCCTCTCAATAAATTTCACTGCACATGTCACCTTTGAGTCTAGTTCTTCTCTCTTTGCTGTCACAATGAAACCTCAAATTGGTTGGTAGGCACACAATCAAAACATTATTATTAAGGATTTATTCATGGATGTATGCAGTATGCACTACTCTACCATATGAATGTTCAACAAACCAAAAATTCATCCTATGCAATTGGATGGTTGTTTCTAAAGCTCCTTGTTAACTGAACCAAGGTTCTAGTTACAAGTTGTGAATGAAAGGTTGTGCTTCTTTTGCACTTCCATCTTGCTCCATAAGGTGATCCAAGTCTTCACCAAAAATCTTGAATCCCTATCTAATACAATCGAGTTGGGCTAGCCAAAATACAACCACATTGGGAAAGTGTAAATCAGCTGCTTCATAACATTTTATTGTATTCCTACATGGGATTAAAGCACACATCTTGTTGAATCCATCAATGAAAGCAAACAAGTATTTGTGTACATGCTTAGACACAAGAAAAAACCCCATAAAATCCATAGAAATGCTCTCCAATGGTATAGTAGGCACAGATAGAGGTTTTTACAACCTTTCTTTCCTGACACCTATCTTGTGCAACATAAATTACATTCTCTGATGACTCTTGTGATCTCTTCTAGCATTTTGGGCCAATACAGCTATCTTTGCAAATGAGCCATAATTTTGTTGACAACAAAATGACCTGAAACTTTGGAACTTATGCTTCCCTCATGGGTGAGTCTTTCCTCCTTTGGCACAAACAGCTTGTTCAACTTGTAGAGTGTCTCATTTGAGGTACGAGTCAGTTTTCTGTCAACACCTTCTCGCCTTACCTTCAAATGTTAATATATCTCTCTTAAGTCTGCATCTTGAGCATATGCCTTTGTAAACCTCTTTTGTTAAAACTTAAAGGCTTAAGTTGTGAAACTTTTGCAAAACCGAAAATTGCTTTGATACTGGCAACCTAGTTCACAGTTGAAAAACCTGCTATTTGCATGCAAGTAAATTGCTTAAAAACTCACAGCCAAGTATTGGCGAGTTTTTGTCAAAAACTCATCAATTACAAACTGCTGCTCATAAAACTTCATCTCACTGTTCCGGGTGCTTATTTCTGCCATTCCATAATTCTAAATTTCTACTACTGCTCCCCAAATGCCTTTTTTCTGATCTTTGAATGCTGCTCCTGGTGTTCTGCTGCAGAAGATACCTCTTTATGAATTCAGAAGACTGAAACAACTGCCTTTATTCTGCTATTTGCTATTGTAACTGCCTTTGTTCTGCTGTTATCTTCTGTAAAGGGAGATAGAATGTGAAATAACAGTGATTTACCTTGTACATATAGCACTTTTGCTCATAATCTGATCAGATCGGCCCTCATTCTGTTAGGTCGACCCTCTAAAAAAATTCTTTGGAAAATTCACAGCAGTGTAACAAGTTGATAGTGATACATATTGAACTTGTTTTTTGATCTATGATGTGTACTGAATCTCATTTTGATATGTATATGATGGACATGGGTAATATGTTCCCTAAATTGAAAATTTGGTAATATGCATGTTTTTGAAGAATACTCATTATGTTTGCTCAGAAAATTTATACCGCACCACAATAACCAGACAGACTGCTGAGTGGTAATATCTTATAAATATCAGATCTGAATACTTCGATGCCCTTATTTCCTGTTTGATCTGTCCTTAATGTTCAGCAGATATTGTTAGTGTAAATCAAGCACATAAGAATCTATTATTCATATTCATATTAAAGAAACATAACAACTTATAAGGTTCAATAATTGCTGCAAGCATCATTATTGCATAATCGTATAATATATATATATATTTAACTTACTTCCCTTATTGATTAATCATTTATCTTCATCTACCTTCCATTGAACTGTCTTCATCTTCATACATACTTTCCATACCAAACTTCTTATCTCTTCTTCAAAAATCTGAGTATATCATATTAATTTAACTGCTGCTATGCTCAGGAAATACTCCTATTTCTGCCCTTATTCACTTTGTATATAGTTTAAATCTGATTATATTCCATTCTGTTGCCTTTCTAACCGCAGATTGTTATTAATATTTATTGTTTGAATGCCATTTCTTCTTGATGTCCTTTGCAAATGATTTGATTTTCCTTATATATCTCCTATGTCTAAGTGAAATGATGCATCTCTTAGGAATGAGGCGCTATTCGAATGGGTGTGTCCTTAACAAATCTGTTTTAGCAATAATCGCTGCCTTCTTTAATAATTGCATCTCTTAATAAATTATATTTGCCTTTGAAATCGCTGCCTAAGTCTTAATCACTATCCTCAATAAATCATTGCATAAGACCTTATCGTTATCCTCTTCCAAGGCTCATTGCTGCTTGTGTTTACTTATTTAATCTGTCTATTAGAAAACTCTACATTAATTTGAGCGACCACCATCTGAAGGGAGTCAGCCCCTGGTCAAGGCTCTAATTATTATTTAAGTTTAATAATCGGAGTCGGCCTCCCACTGGTAATTATTCTGTGTCAGTCCCCATAATTAATAAAGGTTGATGTTTATATATAAACTAACTCTAAGTGCTGCCCCTTATCACATAAATCGTTGCACCTGTTCGCTGCACCTGTTCTCAATATCAATCGCTCCTTATTGATATTTGATCACTGTACTATTCTTTTTATACACTAAATTGTCTTATGTTGTTTATACATATGAGTGAGGTCGGCCACCTATGAGAAATTTAGGTTGACCTTCTTAATTTGATTAATTTTGTTATACTAGTCAGCCAAGACTTAGTATTACAATTGCGGGGGCATGACACATCTTGCCTGCTGCAAAATATTATGTACTTGTAAATACAAAAGAGTACACATTTCCTTATCATGAACAGAATATTCTACTAAATTTCAGATAATAGTTCAAAAGGATGGAAAACTGGCTTGTTATCCAGCCTAGTTACGAACGGACAGGAACTAATACCCATTTGAAAGGCAGGGATGGGAAACCGTATGCCGTTTTCAAAACAAATAAGTTGGAGATGGGTACTTGGAGATGGCAATTTGTTTTAATTACATATATGATCTAAATTTAGGAAAAAAGAATCATACAATGGATATGCAGCTCTAAAGAATTTAAAATAATGAAAATGCTTAAAACTTTAGACATTATCATTTTAATGCATTAAAATAGATGTAAGTAAAGTTGTAGATTAATTATTTTAATATTTGATAATCATTGTCATGATATAAAAGAAAAAATTTAAGTCATAATCACCTGGAAATGGTGGACAGAGATTAGGAGGTCAATGCCATTAGTTTAAAAACATGGTACAAGGGTCATCAGAGACGACCATATTTCCAATCAATGAATAAAACCTTGATGCATCTACACATCTTAGGCCTTATTGTTGTTTCTCTTCCTTCTGATTCCTCTTAGAGATTGATAAGTTTTTTTTGCTATGATAAAGCTTGTATAGTTTTAAGCAAAAAATAAAAACTTGCATGTCTATTAGTGTAAATTCTTTAGTTTGTTAAGCTTTTGTCATCCACATATTAGCACTTTAGGAAAAACCCAGTGTAATTTATATGATATATCAGAAATTTTTCTATAAGAAGTTTCACAATTTCCAAGTGATGCTTCTAGGAGATGCATAGAGATGTAAAGGAACTTTATTTGGATTCTCTTAATGTCCCTGGAGATGTCCTCATATTGGTCTTTGAGAAGGGGACACATTTCCTATATGGGAGCCAGGTACCAAGGGTCGGGCTACTGCAGGTAACTATACTTTGAAATTTTGAATGATTGCTCTGAATGCAGATTCACATCTGTTTCTACTTTGAATGATTGTTGCAAATTAGGAACAACAACATGCAAATTGTGAAGAATGATGGAATGAACTTCCACATATATTGAATTGAACCAACAACATTCCTTGTTTTGGTAGCACTCTTAAGCATGTGTCAAATAGTAATGTTGTGAACTTTTGATAAATCAACTGTCAATTCTCCTATTTCCACTGCATGCCCCAAATAACTAACGATTGCTTCACAAACTTTCTTCCTTATATTGCACAAAAGTTGTTCTTATTTTAACACTTGCAAGACTTGCTCTTGATACATAATAACTTCTTCTTGTGTATCTTTGAATTGCATCAATGCTTTGTTCATCAATCTCATAAATGAAGCAAGTGCATTACACAAACCAAAAGTAAAAACTAAACATTCGTGCACCCTTGTTTTTGTTAGAGTAATTGGTTATTTACTTTATTAATTAAACAATATTTGTTTAATTACTTAAAGTTCCCTTTTACCTCTTTTTCACTTAAGCTAACATTAGGTGCATAATAATTAATTACTTTATTAATTATTATTGTGCAAGCCTAGGGTTTTCCTTTTTAGGGTTTTCACCTATATATGGTTGAAAACTATTTTTTGTATCATTATTCATTTTACATTTTGGGTGAATACATTGCTCCACATTTCTTGAGCATTCTCTTTGTTGCTTCTCTTTGCTTCTCCTTGTAACAGGTATTATTTGCTTGCAGAGGTCACTGGGCTCCTATGAAGTTGTATCTTCTCAACTCCAACATAGTATCAGAGCTTCAAATCTGCAGCTGCTTGTTCTTGTTTTGAGTTTTTTTGCATTGGAAGCAGATCTAGGGTTCTAAGGTTTTTTTTTGTGGATTCAGCATACTCTTTTTTTGGGGGTTCACTTTGGGCCCAAACGGATAGTGCCATTGGATTCGCAGCGCCCAAAAACCCTTAAATCGACTGTCAATTCGTCGATTTTGGTTACAGTCGACCAGGGAAGCAAAAAAAAAATTTAGGGTTTTGGCCGTACAGCCCCAAGGCAGGTCGTTCGCAGCTAAAAAACGCAAAAAAATAAAAAAAAACCGTAAGGTTTTTTTATTATATTTGGCGCAGCCCGTGCAAATTCAGTCGGCCACCGACCGCACCGCTCGGCGGCCACCGCCCAGCCACCATCGCACCGCCCACCGAGCTCCGCCAACCCCCTATCGACTCTCCCAGCGCCAACCCGCAGTCACATTCGTGACCAAGGGCTTCTGACTTACCCCCTGGTCGCCAAACCCCTGGTCGCTGATAGGACCAAGGGCCTCTTTTTTAAGCCCTTGAGGGTCATGGTGGTCTTCTTGGGCCCATTGGAGCAACTTTCATTCAAATGGGCATAACTTGGGCTTTTTTGCTTCGTTTTTCGAATGGAAACAGGCGTTGAAAAGCTGGTTTTGGCACCGATCTGATGGTGCAGGAATTTTTTCAAAATTTTACCAATCTGGATATTATTTTTCCAGTCAAAGAAAGGTCTTCTTTCTTCACTTTCGAGGTCATAAAAGGTGCAAACGGACTCCGTTTTTCAAACTCAAATAGGCGTTGGAAAGCTCTCAACATGCTCTATTCAGATATGTGATTTAGTTTATCAGAATTTTCACCAGGTACACGAGAATTTGTTTTTAAGTATTTTTTTGTTTATTCATTGCTTCCTCTTTCTCAGTTTGTACTAGGGTTTGGGTTTATCTCTTGTGGGGGGTGTTTTCTCTTGCTTTCTGTCATTTATATCAGAAAACCAGAACACCAAAACTCTCAAAAAAAATCAAACCCTTCTGCATCTTTTGTCTATTCTAAAAGATCACATAATAATAAAAAAAACACAAGCAGGTACAGGTGCAGGGTTTCATGGCAGACTCTTCAGTTGAGTTACTCACATCACATAACTATCACACTTGGAAGTCTCGCATGATGAGGCTACTCAGGTCACGAGGGTTGTGATCTTGTTTAGATGAGGGTCAGCCTCAATTGCAGCGTCCTTTTGAGATTATGCAGCACCGGAACAAGATGGATGAAGCGATGGGTTTACTATGCATGCATGTTTCACACAATCTTTTGTTTCACCTTGATGCTTTGCTCACTTCTCGAGCCATGTATTTGAAGTTTGTACTAGGGAGTATTTGGTAGTGAGGCATGGGCATTTATTCCTGATACTCAGAGGAGAGCCATGGAGCGGAAGAGTCAACCCCTCATTTTTGTCGACTACTGTGAGGATGTTAAGGCGTATAGGTTGTTTGATCCTGATTCCAGAGAGGTCCTGTTTTGACGGGATGTTCAGTTTGATGAGTGCCTTCCTCTAGTTGATACCCTGTCTCCAGTGTCTACTTCACTACCTACTCCACCCACTGCAACGCTTCAGGATTATTTTGAGGATGATTTTGATGAGGATATTGATGATCCCCCATCTCCACCTCCACTTGCTCCACCTCAGAGGCCCAAATGGGCTCGCTTTACTATTGAGGCAGTAGGATCTATGGCCGGTGATCCTTCAGACACTCGTCACACCCGTTCTCATACTACAGGTTCTAGTCTTTTGAGTAATGCTCTTTCAGAGGATCCTCAGAGGTTTTCAGAGGCGACAAGTCACCCTGAGTGGGATAGTGCTTCTAGGGGATGGCCCATTTTTCAGATGGGTGTGAAGTGTGCCTTTTTGCATGGTGACCTACAGGAGGAGATCTTTATGGAGCAGCCTCAGGGATTTGTGCATGATGTTTCTTTGGTTTGCAGACTTCAGCGTTCATTATATGGTCTCAAACAGGCCCCTCGAGCTTGGTATGAGAAGATGGACTCTTTTTTGCTCTCCACTGGTTTCACACATTGTCATTCTAATTCCACGGTCTATATTCAGCATCTTGAGGGTGAGATCTTGATTCTTGTGCTATATGTTGATGATCTTCTCATCACAGGTAGCTCATCCTCTATGATTCAGCATGCTCAGCTAGCTTTGATGGAGCAGTTTGAGATGACAGATCTCGGCCTTCTGCACTATTTTCTTGGTCTTCAGATGATTCAGTCTTCAGAGGGGATCTCCATTTACCAGCAGAAGTATTCTCTTGATATGCTTCAACGCTTTGGCATGCTTGATTGCAAGCCTGTCCCCACACCTTTTCAATCAGGAGTTGTTTTGACTACTACTTGCCCCACTCCTTCAGTAGATTCTACACTTTACAGGCAGTTGGTTGGCAATTTGTTGTACCTGACTCACACTCGTCCTGATCTTTCCTTTGCGGTTGGCCTTGTCTCTCGATTCTCCCATGACCCTCATGAGAGTCATTGGCAAGCTGCCAAGCGTATTTTGAGGTACATTCAGGGCACCACTTCATATGGCATTCACTACACATCAAGGGATCCTCACATTGTTGGCTACACTGACTCAGATTGGGCTGGTGATGTCAATGATCGGAAGTCTACTTCTGGCTTTGTTTTTTGTCTTGGCTCTGGTCCTATCACATGGTCGTGCAAGAAGGAGACTGCTCATGCATTATCATCTACAGAGGCTGAGTACCGAGTTGCTGTGCTCGCTAGTCAGGAGATTTTATGGCTTCGTCAGTTGATGACTGAGTTTGGTTTTCCTCCTGATAGTCCCACTATTCTTTGGTGTGACAATCAGAGTGCTATACACATTTCTCGCAACCCGGTGGAGCATCAGCGGACAAAGCACATTGAGCTGCATATGCATTTCATCAGACAGTTGATTTAGGATGGTTCTCTCATCTTGGAGTATATTCCCACTGCCGAGCAGGTTGCAGACATCTTCACGAAACCTTTTGCATCACATGCTATCTTCAGTTGCGCTCTATGCTTGGGGTGAAGGAAGTTGTCCTTGAGGGGTCTTTATGAGGCCTTCCTTCCTTCATGTTTCTTTCAACATGTTCTTTTATCTCTTTTTGGAGAGGAATTTTTCCCACTAGGTTTTCTCCTTTTCTCCGTTTCATAGAGATTTATTTGTACTTGGGTACCTGATCTGGCTTTGTTGCCGGGACCCATTGCTTTTGCTTTCAGTAGCTTCTTCTAGGTTTTAGCTTCTCCCTAAGTCTAGCTTAAGGGGGGGTGTTAGAGTAATTGGTTATTTACTTTATTAATTAAACAATATTTGTTTAATTACTTAAAGTTCCCTTTTACCTTTTTTTCACTTAAGCTAACATTAAGTGCATAATAATTAATTACTTTATTAATTATTATTGTGCAAGCCTAGGGTTTTCCTTTTTAGGGTTTTCACCTATATATGGTTGAAAACTATTTTTTGTATCATTATTCATTTTACATTTTGGGTGAATACATTGTTCCACATTTCTTGAGCATTCTCTTTGTTGCTTCTCTTTGCTTCTCCTTGTAACAGGTATTATTTGCTTGCAGAGGTCACTGGGCTCCTATGAAGTTGTATCTTCTCAACTCCAACAATTTTGACTTGATACTTGTCTTCCACCTGTCATCCTCCTCCATATGAACTTGTCATCAATCCATGGAAGTGGATACCTGTTCTTGATATTGAGGTTGGTCAAGGCCCTATAATATATGCACATTCTCCAAGAACCATCTTTCTTCTATACCATGGCAATGGGTGACCTGCATGAGAAACTATTTGGTATATGGCCGCTTCCTCCAATGACTATTAGAGTTGTTTTTTCACTTCATTACTCTCCAAAAGAGATTGCCTATACAAGCCAATGTTTAGTTGAAGAGATGTATGCAGCAGATAAATCCTTTGGGAGCTAAAAACATGTTCCGAAAAGACTGCAATAATTCATGTAAAACATTATGCCTTATTTGCTTAGATGAGTCTTTTCGTTTGGTTAGCACTTACCATGGCAAGCCTGGTTTTGCTTCCACGTGCATTACATTTTAGCTGACCCCATACCCACCTATATTTGTTGGCCCTCATTGTAAAGATAGCATCCTTGGGATACAAGTAAGGACTTCCAAGCAGAATATAAAATGCATCAAACGAAATAACAATTACTTCAAACTCATCAATTAATCAGCATTAATAGGAACCTTACATATATTAGTCTCTTGAAACATGCTTGAATCCCTACACCTTTCTTGGTCCAACCCGATGGATATGTATATGGATGGTCATAAGTTTGCATAATGAGTCTTCTTACAGCTTCTTACAAAATCAAGTTTCCCTTCTTGCAAAATCAAGAGCATTTACCTTTCCCTTCTTGATTTGGATTCTGATTTTTAAAATATCGCTCATTTCCTACTGCTATTTGCTTACCACATTAGATTCAATGCAACCAAATTTCCCATTGAATTGTCCTCTATCCCAACCTCTTTTCCATAAACCAAGGTGACTTTGGACTTCTTGGAGTCTCCATTGGTGTGATTATATAAATGCAATGTATTATGCAACCGCCAACGCTTTGCATCAATGTGTCCATCTCTACTCAATGACTACAATAATTCTTGGGACCTTTACAGACATGTAAAGCATTTTCCCTACCTTGCCACTTACCTTAGCAGGGTTTGTTTGGCTAATTTAGTTACTTCTTGGACTGATTTTCTGATTTCTTTTGCTTGGATAATTCACCTTCGCCTAGCTTCTTCTCATCCTTTATATAGTATGCTTGTGTATATGCTTTTTCAAGGTCTTGAGGTTTATTGTGGCTGACTTGTTTCCTTGTGTGTGTGCAAGTCCTATTTATCTTATCACCATGTCCTCTTCCTCCAACTCCAAGTTCATGAAGGTGGCTGTCCCATCCAATAATATGGTATAATTCAGGTTCTTTCCTTCAATAAAATTGGGCACTTACCTTTTGTTTACTTTTGTGCCTAATAGGATAAAAATTGTTCATAAACAATTTTTTTAACCCTTCCCACCAAAACTAGAGCATGACACTCCATCTTATGACTACACAGTACAAGCCTATTTTGTTTCTACACACTAAAATAAGCCTCCATTTGCTTAATTCACTATTCAAAAATTTCAGCATCTATTTCTCCTTGGAAAGATTTCATATCTAATTTGTGTTTCAACTTTGAAAGAAGGGTCTATTGAATTCCTTTACATTAGCTTTGCCTTTGTCTACCTTGGACTGCTCTCCATCCATGTACCATTTTTTATTCTTTGTTGCTTCATTTTCATGAAGGGGCTGCTCTTCTACCACTTCTAACTTGTTAGTAAGAGCACACACCACCTTATCCATTGGTGCTTGATTCTTAGCACTGAGCTCATGTTGCTTTGTGGCTCTTAATCAAGAACTCCAAGTTAGCTTCCAAAAAGGAGGCTCTACTTCCAAGGGTTTTTTCATATTATTTAGCCATCTTCCTTACTTCATGACTCCATCTCCTTCTCGAGATCTCTAAACTAATGAGGCTGTAATTCCTCTTTTTGATATCTTGTCACTGGCATACAAACCAACACACACAACTCTCTAGGATAACCAATAATTAAACTACTCTGATACTAATATGATCTGTAATTCCATGAATCAACTCTTACTATAAATTTATAAATGTGTATGTTTTCCTACTTGAATTAACTTCAAAGTGACAGAGAATTGAATGTTTATGGTGCTAAAATTAGTGATTTTAGTTGTTGGAAATGAAACAATGGTTTAGATGCATGAAACAAGATGAAAACAATGAGAAACATCAATCACAAACAAGCGTGACACAAATATTTTAACCTGGAAATCTCAGTGTGGGAAAAACCACCTGAGAGTGACAATAGCCCAGCTTCCTCTCCATCCTTTATCCAAAAATAGCTACATAGAACTCTACAATGCGTATACACAATAATCTTCTTTTTATTGTGCTCACTCATCCTCTCTCCACCAAATTAGGTCTGCTTCTACAGCCAAATGAACTCTCCAAAACACTGTCTACAGCTGGGCTTATGCCTCTCAAAATAGACCATTGTAAATGTCCATTTGTGCAGTAAAGAACTCCCAAATGTCACAGAATTGAAAGATTTATTATTTTCTGCCATTACACTGCATCTGCATTTCCTATAGGTATAATTGTCACATCTATCAAGACAAAACCTTTATGAGATGAAACTGTCACAACACAAGCTAAACTGTCACAACACAAACAAAACTGACAGGCACAAATAAAACCACCATTGCACAAATGAAAGTTAAACCACCCTGTCAGTAGAGCACCCACCACTCATGTTTCTAGTGGTTTTGTCACTATGTAAAATGCTCTCTATTTTCTAGTTTGTTTTTTATTAAGTTTGGTTGTTCGAAGAAGTAAACTGTTTTCTAGATCCTTACGCATGTAGAAGGCTGCTTGTACACAGGTCTGAAGGAGAGTATCACATACCTTGTCCTCCTACATTTGAGCGAGCAGCATTCTACTTAAAGCCAAGATCTCAAAATGGCTGTGCACTACATCTTTTGCAGGTGTAGTCATGGAGCAAATGCAGAATCAAAGGCAATTGATTCCTTGCTTATGCATGATGAATGCAGATACCGAAATGGGAGTACAGCCAGTCATGAATTCAAGTAACACGATAGCGATGCACAAAGATACCAACCAATTGAATGCCAAAGATAATGATATTGAATGGCAAATATCTTTCTGGTAGCATGAATAACTCAGGAAGCTCTTTAGCAAGAATAGGATAAACTAGTCCAAGCAATTTTAAAAAGTCCACACTGAAGTAGCTGATAGTTGAATGGCATCTAATCTTGGCAATCTCATGAAGGACAAGGCTATATTCTTCCAATAAGTCTGTTTTTCTCTGTTACCAGTTTGCTGGGTAAAACCGCCAGATCCAGGTCCAGTTCATTCCCAGTTCAGGTTTGGGTCCAGGCACTCTGGGTACAGGCAGGGCCTGTTTTATTTATATTTTTTCACTTTTTTCTTTTATTTTTATTGTGTTTTGGTCTTCATTGGATGATTAGTCAAACTGAAAACCTAACCCTGAACGCTAAATTGAACCTCAAAGCAACTTAAAACATGTATATATGCAGTTATCTAAACTCAATCCCTATTTTTTGGTTTAATATGCGTATATTGATGATTTTTTATATGTATATTGTCTGGACACACTCAAAAAATATCCAGCCCCAAAATTTACCATACTAGCATACCCAAACTGTTAACTTGGTTGTTTTTTGATGTGACATGCTATATACCGGCTATACTGAGCACTAAGATATATTTGCAGCACAATGTGTATGCTGGACTCACTGAATTTGATCTGTTAATAATGACGAGGAAGAGGACTGGGAAAAGTGAAAAACAACTTTTGGCTATGCCTGATTTTTGTTTTATTCCCATTTTAGCATGTGAAAATGTTCTGTGGGAAGCTTTGGAAACGAATGTTGTGAGCAACTAAATCCAGAGCCATACTTTATTCGAGTCTTATTCTAGTGGAGTAGGTTTTGTTGGGTTTGCTGGAGCTGCTGAGGAGTTTTGAGGCAAGATTGGGTGGTCTGGAAGACCGAGCAGGATAAATAATAAAATAAACATATCCTAAGTTCCCTGGTTCATTGTTAAAAGTTGTTTAAGATCTGTGGCTGCATGCTAGCCCTGTTTTTGTCTTGACAAGGATGGCATGTGTTCAGTTGTACTGCTATTAGAATTTAACCGATTTGATTTTTCCCCATAGTAAAAGCTTATACTTCAATTTTTCAGTGTTGTAGAAAGTAGACATTTAGCTTTGTGAGGGCAGTTGTATGACAATTGAAATCATTTATTTCAATTTTTATTTATAATAATTGTAGCAAACTTATGCAATTTCTTGCTTCTTGCCTAACATTTTAAATGCTTCTGTTTAGCAGGGTTGGAAACTTGAAACAATGAAAAATAAACAACACTGTTACCTAATGAATAGATTGAGTGATGTTATTCATATCTTGAAGACCCCAAAAGTATAGGAGCCCACTAAGCCAAATACCCTGTTGTGATAAAAGCATACAAGCTTGAAGTGGACAAAGAATGAATTACAAGCAACAAGATCATAGTGCTGCAATTTTCCTTTCAATGGTGAACCCCCTATTATCAGTTTTCAGTTTTTTACTAAAAATCCCCCTCCTTTTGTAATTCTCGACCCCTCAAAGATGCAAGATATGAGAACTTAGAACAATGTTGGGGGAAGAGTAACTCCAAAATAAAAATATAGAAAATATAGCCATTGTATTTGTAACAAACCAATAGTTCTGCTGCTAAAAGTAGAAGCAGTACTATAAACATTATTGTAGAGCGAACGCCTCTATAAGGGTTATTGCAACGTATTTTCATCAAAACTTGTAAATTTATACAACATTCACAAGTAAAAAATATCTTTGAGGCTTAATCATCGATTTAAACTTCTAATTTGTCAGCTAAATTTGTTATATTTCTTGTGTATTTAGTACGTTTTCTTCTGAGGATTTGAACTGGAACTTGCTCCTTTAGGCCTGCAGAAGAGGAAAGATTACCATGGTGAAGATCAAAACCCAAAACTTGCTTGGCAAGCTCCTTGTTAAAGTGGGTATGTCACAAAAGAGAACTAGAATTGGTTAATCTGCAAATATCCTAAAATAAACTATAAAAAGTTAAAGTGTGATAGAAATTTAACCAAAATATAAAATTGTCAAGCAAAATATTGTAAAAAAAAAATTGAATCATTCATCAGAGATTTTGAGACACTTTGCCCAAACCAACAGGAGTTACAAGGTGGTGGTGCTTGGTAAATTTGACTGAAGGGAATATCCCTCTGTAAGGGCAATTAAGCCAACACTACCGAAAAGGTAATTTTTCCATATTAAAAAATGTACAATAAATATTGTCTCTGAATTTCTTCAAACAAACTTACGACAAAACTTTAATTATGGTAGAATTCGAAACTAAATTAACCAAAAACAAAACAAATGTTCGTCCAAGAAGCTTCGGAGAAGAGTTATATAGGGCGGTACCTCGAAGGCAATGGCGCGGTTGAGAAACGGAACGGGGGCTTGCGGAGCGAGCTTGATAGCCTCCGACAGATCTTCCACAGCCGCCTCAAATTTATTCAGAGAAACCCTAACGCTTCCCCTGTTAGACCACACGCTGGCATTCTCAGGCTCCTGCGCAATAAGCTCGGAGAATATTCTCTCGGAGTCCTCCAGACTCCCGGAAACAGCAGCCCTAAGAGAAACGAAGATGGCAAATCAGTCATCTGTAGTACTATTAGGGTGAGTAAACGATATATATATAAAAAAAGGAGTAAGAAATATGGTGCCTGAGAGCATCCTGAAGCATGGGGTTCTGCACGTCTTTGAGCCTGACACGCTTGGACGTCGCGGCTCTTGCTATTTGCACGGGCATGTAGAAATTATTTGCGCAGAACAAGGCGGCCATGAGCCCCATTACCATGCGCTTCTTGACGGGCAGATACGCTGAGTGTTGGAAGTCGTGCTCCTCGTCGACGTTGTGCACGGCGATGGTGGTGAGAGGTTTGGGGTTCGAACCCAGGGTCGTCAAGCGTCGAACCAGTTTGCCCCTCAGAGACGAGCAACAACACCGCCATTTGCATCTGCGAGGGAGAATCCTCCTTCGCATCCCTGAAGCGCAGGTGATGCCGATGGTGCTGCTGTTGATGTTGGTAACGAATATGCACACCATTGTGGAAATCCCTCCCGTGTCAGTATATCATCAGTTGGGTTGGTATATGTTTATTTTATTCTTCTGTTTCTCGGGGTTGGGGACGATTTGAGAGTGCCTGGAGGGAGCGCCTGAAAAGGATGGAGGTTGTTCCGTGGGCCTACTCGTAAATTTGCTTTTGCGTGTAAAGGCTAAAGGAGAAGTGAATATTCCTCGATTCCTGGTTAAAGTCGACAGAGTTCGACTGGTAAAGCATTTGGGAGCTCTTCGTGACGTGATGAGAATTTTAAGTGTCATCTATCCACACGTCTTCATAAATGGGGAGTTCATTAAATGGATTATTTTTACAGAAGTAAGAGACAATTGAAAGATATAAAAGGTTAAAAAATAGGAAGAAGAAAATAAGTTGGTTTGCAAAGTAAATGGTTGGTATGATGAAGATTATAAGACTATAAGAAGAGCTTTAAAAGAGTTGAGTAAAGATAAAACAAACAAAAGTTTGTTTGTGTAAATAGTAAAAATTAAAAAGGGAAAGTTTGTGGATATAAGGATAGGAAAGGAAAGGTTCTTTTATAGTCCACGATATCAGGTAGTATGTTTTTGGGTTTACAGATGGCTTACAATATATGGGACTCCTCGTACTCCCGATATGAAGGAGGCACCTAACTCATGCTCTACAATACGAGGTGTACATATCTTACCCCCTGCAGGATTTGAACTTGTGACCTCTCTTTCAAGAGTACAATAGCATTTAGGAAAAAATAAATAACTAAATTATTTTGTGGGAATTTCGATATAAAATAGCATTACAACTATCTAATGGTTAGACTATGCAAAGCAATTGTGTGGATGGGAGTCAAAGGAAAAAACCTCCTAAAGTCAATGCCAGGACAAAATTACATAGAGGGACGAAAAAGCAAGAGGGGGGATAGAAGATAGAGCCTTTAGGTGGGTCCACATTTCTCAATAGCCTCAAGGATCGTATTCCCATATGGGTTTATTGATGAATGAGAAAGGCTACCTGCCTCAATTAGGGGTCTAGTAGATCAAAGAAAGCAATTGATTGGGTAGGTGACTACTATCAACTCCACTAACCATCTTCAACAGACAAAATAATCAATTTGGTGGGTTGAGTCCCACTTTGACCCAATTCATTGGCAACAAGGTAAAGAAGTGCAAACTTCACTCCTTTCTCATAAAAGGTTAAGGTGTTAAGAAGATAAGTACAAGTAAGGCTTGTGACATGAATGGGCCACATGCAACATACTCAAAATGGACAATGATAAACCCTTCTCCTCGAAAAAAAAGCATCATGGACAACATTGGTTTCTAGGAGATTGGACAACTAGTCTTGTAGTACCTCTCTTCGAGAGTGGAGACATAAATAATCCTTCTAACTACTAGACCAATATGATTAAACTTTTATTTAGAAATTATTTGGAAGCATGGTTGAGCATAGAATTAGCAAGTGATAGAATAAACTAATAAGAGAGTAAAAGGACAAGCAAGTTTTAAACCAAAACACTTAATGATAGATCATGGCATTACTATGAGGTTGCAATGCCCCTAATCTTAAGTATGAGGGCTTGGGTTGGGTTTCTCACTTTAGCATCCCTTTCCTTAGTTCTTGACACCCCCACTTCCCACTTCCCACTTTCTTTTCTCCCACTGAACTTAAATCTTTTTTCTCCTTACTCACCTAGCATCTTGACCCCTAATTCCCTAAACCCCCATCATATTATTCATGTTAGCATGTGAATTCCTAGACCCCCATCATATTGCATCGTAGTACACTACACTTTAAACATTGGGCCTTCAAAGTATTATCTACTCATTATATTGGTAATTAATCCTCGAACCTCTGCCTTCTAGCATGTACTTTCACAAAACTATCATTCAAACAAAGAAACTCATTAATCATCAAGGTCAATTAGGGATGTCATTAATGGGCCCAAATATGAATGTAAAATGGTAGAAAATTCTTAAATATTTTTTGGCACTTATGGGCTCGTGTTAGGCCTTCAACTCCTATATAAGGCAAGCTCATCAATTTGGACAATCATTTATCATTGCATCAACAAACTCCAACCCTAGTTCAAGAACTTGTGTTTAGTTATTAGATCTAAGGATTAAAACCCATAAAATTGGATATTAGAGGTGTAAAGGAGGGGATTTGCTACCCTCAAGACGACGGGGTCCTAAGGAGCAAATAACCCTCAATTACCTTAAAGATCACAGCTCAAGTGACAAGATAAATAATAAGGAATGTGTGTACAATCTAGTCGAATTAACACTAAGTTATAAATAATAAAAATATCAAAATCACTTAATTACAGGAGTAAATGAAAGAATTTGGTATATAAAAATAGAAAGCACATAAACCAAAGATTGTACCTGTATACACCTAAAATTGGTCTGGATAATTAATTAAATACAAGTTATTTAATTAATGACCTTTTAATTCATCTACTTCTAAATAAATAGAAATATTTATTTATATAGTTCATTTTTCTAAATTCTTCTATCTTAAATCATTTTCTTCTAGTTTTAATTAGATAAACAAATTCAATTAAGTTTGTTTTATTTAATTAATTCTCTTTCATTGAATTCAAATTTTATATTTGAATTTAGTCACATTTCTACAACTTCTTACCTTCACCTCATCATGTGTCTCACAAATTTAAATATTTTTAATATTTAAATTGGTAATTAGTTTGCAACAAATTTCTAACAAATTTTGGACACATGGCTCCTTCTTCCATTTGATGCTCTTCAACACTTGGCAAGGTTGTTCCATGAAAGGGAACATTCTCCATGATTTCCTCTAACTTCTTCATCTTCCACCATTCATCCATTGAGATCAAATTTGAACCGTTGAATCATGCCACATCATTTTATGTCTTGGAAAATCCATAAATACAGCATCATTCTCCAGCATTTGGGATCCCAACTTTGGGTAAACTTACTTTGCAAAAATATCATTTTAGCACTTTTAGCATTTGAGAGCAATAGCAAATAGCAATTAGAATAGTTTAGCACTATCATGGCTTTCATAATAGTTGCATCCTAGTTATTCTGGAGTAGTTTAATTACAATACTTAGTTTCATATCAATTATCATAGTATCATAGCAATCACATTGTCATCATGGCATTTAGTTTATATATCATGTAGGAATACAATTCTTGCATATTCCAACCTCTCGTTCTTTTAGGTTGTCATTCCAAGATCATAGTGCATTATCTAAATTTGAGAGCCACATTATAATTTAAAGGAATCCATGAGGATAGAGAGCAGTGGGACGGTTTTGAGGAATTGGTTTGTCTTGGTTTATTTATTTATTTGAATTCCTTAATGTAATGTCTCATTGATGTTAATGTATTGATATTCATACTTGTTTATTCACTTTACAAATACATTTAGCAAACATTTTGGCATCCACTGTGGGGTTGAGCCCCATTTTTTACATTTTCTGGCAAGTTGTTACTCGCAGGTTTTAACGTGACTCTCGATGCAGGGCGTTCGTTGTTTCTTTTAGCACATTAAAAGTCCAGTTCGGCGCATCCCGACTTTGTTATCGTGTATACAAATCATCCTTCGACGCATACGACCCATCTTTTGGTGCATTCTGGGGTTATTTTAGCGCATATATTAGTTCTTCTGGCGCATTCAATAGTTCTTTTAGCGCATGTGTGCTCTGTTCTGGCGCATTTATGTTATTTTACAAGAATTTTTAAATCTCGGGAACTAACTTTTATTTCTTTGTTATGCAGGTTATTATTACACTATCAAAGACTATTTCCTAAAACTACTGATAGTATTTTTGTAGGGGCTGGAGCTATTTGTGTCTTCTTTTTAATTAAATTAGGCACTTAGCTTAATTAGAAGGATAATTGAACAAACATGTATGTTATGCTTGCAGAGTGGTAGGCATATGCTCTCCCCTTAACTGGGTGATCAAAAAGCCAAACCCATTCTTTTCATTTTATTATAATTTTATCCTTAGAGGGTCTGCCTAGTGGGAAAAAGTAATCAACCCAGGGAACGACCCAATTGGGAACAAGCTAAAGCCAAGCACACTTCCACCCGGTATATAAATGTGGGTACTTGAGGAAAGTTCAAGTATCACGAGGATTGTTCTGACAAGAAGGGTAGCAATGGTCTCTTCTCGTATGGATGATCCCCCATGAACGAAATGCCTCTACTAGAACATTTTTGTTACAGTAAGCCAAAATCCCATTTTTATTTGTTGGTGCAAGAGGTCTAACCTCTAAATTCATCCCATATTCTTGTGGATTTTAGTAGAGATGAAAAGTTCGTCATGGGAGATTCATGAGAACTAAAGCTTGGTTGACCTAAGAAGTGAGTGTCAAGAAAGGGGGAGCTAGTGTGGTCAAGATTCTAATCATTCGCTAAAAGTAAGCATAGCTAGAGTAAAATCCAAGTGGGAATCCAATGAATATTGTCCTACACAGCCTTAGGAATTGTACTTGTTTGATGTGTCTTACATGTGTGTTTTAAAATAACACTCAAACAAACATCACACACATAAATGTACAACCATTGATTCAGAAGAGCATCCATTCAAATAATTAGTTCCCTGCCAGAAAAACAAGAAAAATCAATCAAACTGTCAGAAAATAGTGGCATTCCGCAATTTAGTACATCCATTGATTGTTTTGGCACATACCTTCCATATTTTAGCGCATCCATTTACTATTCCAACGCATACATCCCATATTTTAGTGCATTTGTGTCATTCTACAACACATACCTTCCATATTTTAGCGCATCCATTGTTTGTTTTGGCACACACATTCCCTATTTTAGTGCATAGAAGCCATCTTCTAGTGCATCCAGGCCATTTTCTAGCACATCTATCTTTTAGCGCATCTATGCACTATTCTAACGCATCCAGCAAAATTTTAACCAGAGAGCTAAATTTGAGTTTGTATCTAACAATTGAAACCAGATTCAAAGATTTTTTCTTGATCAACATTTATTCCTTATCCCAACATTGTTGCTAACTTGGTGAAATTAGCATTTGCAAGTGAATCCTTTACCTAAACTTTGATCAAACATCTAAAAGTGCCTCATCATCACACCTATCTCTGATTAGCAGCTGATTTTTACCATTAGGATTCATCATCCTTTATCAAGATTCATCATCCTTTATCAGGATTCATCATCCTTCATCTTGAAACAAATGTTGTATAATCAGATTTAACTTAGTCCTTTTGGCACTCCTAAACAATGATCAAAGCTTAGTAAATCTTCATCACTTATATGCCCGTTTCAATGAGATCCCAAAAGCAAAAACTTAATTGAAAGGAAACTAAAATTCAAGACACCATGGTTGAACAAGAAGAAAACCCCTTTTTCAAACTCCATCAAAATGAAATAGATGAAATAACAAATGAAGATGTAGAACAAGCACAACAAGATCCCCGATTCCACAAATTCATGGAAAGGATTTTTAAAATAGATGGAGAAAAATACTTGTTGATGTTAGCAAACAAAGGCACCAAATTACCACTTGATTTTGATGTTAATAAATTAAAGGGAGCATCTAAGACAACAAAAATTAAAACATGAAATGAATCAAGAAACATAGATCTAGTGGCTGCCTTAACCAATCAAATGCAAAATTTGCAACAACTTCTTGACATGCAAAGAGGAACCACAAAAAAATACTTGATAGAAGACATCTACCCATATCCTTTTGATCCAACTATCAACATGATACCCTTTCCTAAGCATTGTGAATTCCCAAAGTATGATAAATACAATGGTAAAATAGATCCTATAGATCATGTAAGGGAATTTTGAACCATGAGCCTTGAATTTGCACACGAAGAGACTTATTTGATGAGATTGTTCCCACGAAGTTTAGGTGGACAATGTATGTAATGGTTTTCACAACTTCCACCAAGAATAAGATCCTTTGAAGATTTGGTTAAAAAATTCATCACCCAATACTCCTACAACATCCAACACGAGATAACCATGAAAGACCTTTGCAATACAAAACAGAAAAAGGGTGAATCATTCCTCATATTTTTGCAAAGATGGAGAAGATTGTTTGCAAGATATTCTCATCCCATACCTGAAAAGGAAAATATGGAAATCTTCATTGATAATCTAAACAATGATATGAGCTATAGAATTGAATTGCAATGTCCACCTACCTTTAAGAAAATGATTGAAAATTGAATCAAAATCGAAGAATCTTTGGTCAAGAGAGGAGTCTTGAAAATTTACAATGAAAACAACTCAGCAAACTCCTCTAATAATTATAATAACAATGATAAAGAATTTTTTTTCTAGAGAAATAAAAATACTGGTCATAATGATGCTTCAACTGAAAAACAAAATGCAAAACTAGTGTTTAACTTGACAACAACTACCACCAAGACCAATCAAAACAATAATCCAACCAACAATCAAAACAATAACCAAAACACCAGTCAAAACAACAATCCAAACAATGCTCCATCTCGACCACCACCATATCAAACACCATCAAATCGTAGGAAATTTGCATCTTTGGGTCAATCACTCGAATTTTCATTGAAAGAACTTCTTGCAAAAAATATTATCACCTTACCTGACACTCGAGGTTTTAAGCCAAAAGTAAAATCGTCATGGTGGAATGATGCCTACTACTGTGAATTTCATTGGTGCAAAGGTCATCAAACGAATAACTGTATGCAATTAAAGCACAAGGTGCAAGACTTGATAGATCAAAATATCATACAAATAGAAGGACCCCAAATAAATGTTGATCATGGTGCATTCAAGAATCCCTTACCAAATTATGAAAAAGGGGAATCATCTACAACGAACAACAAAGGGAAAAATGTAAAATATGTTCATGATACTCCCATCCTTCATATTTCAATAGTTGAGGATCAGACAAATGACATCAAGATCGATGACACACAAGACATTGTTGTAGCCAACATTCAAATTTATGATGCTCTAATTCAACATGGACAAGACACCACCATAGCTGAAAAGAAAATCAATGACACCAACATCACATCAAATCAAGACATGGCTACAATGAACAACCAAATCAATGCCATTAAAATCAAAGGGAAACAAGATGACATGCCCGTAAATGCGACCACTAGAGCACAGTCCAAATATATACTAAAAGGAAGTACATCCAAAACACTCGATGTCCCGTCACATCAATACAACATTTTTTATCAACTGCAAAAGATCTTAGTGCAATTATCTATATTGGAACTCCTCAATATTTCACCCGCCCACAAGGAAATTTTGGAAAAGGCCCTAGTGGACACAAGCATACAAACAGATTTGGAATTTTGTACATTCCAAGCCATGGTGGGGCATTTGATTGCACCTCATTGCCTATTATTCTCATAAAACAATGATGCATCCATCACTCATCCCCATAACGCCACACTTCACATTGAGGTCTTAATACATAAAAGTTGAGTCAAACACATTCTAATAGATGGAGGAGTTGATCTCAATATATGTACTTTAAAGCTTGTTCATGCATTGGGATTCTCAGAGAATGTAATAGATTCAAGGAAAAAGATCACTATTAAAGCCTATGATGACAAGGAAAGATCTTCACAGGGACTAATTATGCTGCCAATTCAGGTGGGGCCGATACAAAAAGATGTAATTTTTCAAGTTTTGGAAAAAAGACATGACATACAATATACTCTTGGGTCATCCTTGGATCCATGAGATGCAAGCAGTCCCCTCAACTTACCATCAATGTTTGAAATTCCCTTGCAATGGCCAAGAGATCACCATTTCGGCTGATTCCAATAGTCCTCAACATTGCAACACCCTCAAGACGGTCCAGGATGTCTTTGTGCCCCATAACAGATAAGTTCTTGCATCCACATCCCCCACCCCAAGTAATTCAAGCCAATCAAATTCCTTGTCAAAACTGCTTGTTACGTCCTCAAATAAAGAAAGCCCAGCAAGTTCTTTGCCTAAACAACTTGAGAAAAAGGAAGAAGCTACCCCTTCTACCTCCACCAATCACGAAGCCCATCTCAACGCTTTATCCAAACAATTTGAGAAAAAGGTCCAAGTCAAAAATAAAGGTTTGGTTGAATATTCTATTGAGCAATCCCTATGTCTCTCACAATTATCTTCCCCAAAGTCCTATGGTCAACCATCAACCTCAACACAAACAATCCTCACAATCTGTCACGCTTTTTGATGGTTGATTTTGGAAAGCAAGCACTATAGTTGATGAATCAGAATACAAAGATGTTCTAAACTAGCTTTACAAGGATGAAGTCAAATCTCAAGCAACAATTCAGCTAATCTACAAACAACACAATATGGCAAAGGGTTTTCAATCTTGGAGAAAATGGGATACGAAGGAAAAGGTCTCGTGGGCAAGAGAAAAGAAGGCATCGTGGAACCAATCCAACCCATATTAACCAATCGAAAAGAAAAGACAGGGCTGAGATATAAAGAGGAAACAAAAGAAGCCACCCAGAAGGTTGTTGAACAAATCCTACAACTACAAGCTAGTAATGACTATGAAACTGACTCAAATGAATATGAGCAGGATTCATTATCTAAAGAGTCTTGCCATGACAAGGGAATTGATGTGATACAAAATTATGCACCCGTACGTGAGGAGGGACAAAGTTTGGGGTCAAGACCACTTGAATTTGGATCACCACATATCGATGGCTCCAACGAGCATGATCAGACTCTGAGTGAGACAGATCATTCAGAGGAAAGTTACATCATAGACCTTGACATTGCTATCAAACTGCTTGAAGACATCACCATCAGGACCCTCACTGCCTTTGACTTAAACCAATCCGACGATTCCCTACCTCTAGTACATCCTGAACTTATCAACTGGGACCAAATTGAGTCTCCCAACATCCCTTACTTTTCAAATGATATTGCCATTGTCAACTTCCTCTGTGCTGACAACCCTGAAACACATTCCACCACTGAATCTAGAATGAAGCTTCCAGTTAGGGGAGTGTCAAATCTCTTAGCAACAAAATGAATAATACAAAAAATCAATCTAATGGTGAAAACCATTCTATGGCAGTATTAGATCAGGAAAAAGTAAAAATAAAGAGTGCATCCAATGGTGAAAACCTCTCTAAGGCGCTGAAGGATGAGAGATTTGACACTCTTCCCAAACACTTTCAAGAGAGATCAAAAGTATTGGTTGAGCCCACCCAATCCATCAACATTGGCACTGTAGAAACAGTAAAGACTCTACATTTAGAAACATCCCTGACAAAACAAGAAAAACCAAGCTTCACCAAATTCTTTGAAGAGCGACAAATCAGCTTTGCTTGATCCTATGCATACATGCCCGAGATAGATGTAGAACTAATAATGCATCATTTATCCTTACCACCAGGAGTGAAACCAGTGAAGCATAAGTTAAGGAAAATGCATCCACATATTGTCCTCTTGGTGAAAGCAAAATTGAAGAAGCTACTGGATATATGGTTCATCAGACCAATTAATTATGTTGAGTGGATCTCAAATATTGTACCAGTTTCAAAACCTAACAACAGTATTCGGATTTGCACAGATTTCAAAGATCTCGATAAAGCTTGTTCGAAGGATGATTTTCCTTTACCCAACATAGACATCATCGTGGGCCTAACAACAAGACATGCCATGTTATCACTTATGGATGGATTTTTCAGGATATAACCAAATTAAAATTGCACCTGAGGATCAAGATAAAATAGCCTTCACATGCCCATGGGGCACATTCTGCTGGAATGTCACGCCCTTTGGACTAAAGAATGCGGGAGCTACTTATTAGCGAGCCATGATGACAATCTTCCATGATATGATGCACACATTCATGGAAGACTATGTAGATGATCTATTGGAGAAATCATACACCGGAGAAGGACACCTAGATATCCTAGATAAAATCTTCACCAGACTGGAAAAATTCAATGTACGACTGAACCCAAAAAAATGTCTATTTGGGTGACATCTACAAAACTCTTGGGATATATAGTTTCATAAAAGGGCATTGAGGTGGATCCTGCGAAAGTTAAAAGCAATAATGAAGATGCTACCTCCAAAACCATCAGTTAGTTAAGATCACTCCAAGGAAGATTTAAGTTTATCCGAAGATTCATCTCACAACCGGTAGACAAGACCCATCCTTTCACTCACTTGCTACACAAAAATGTTTTCTTCAGATGGGATGAGAAATGTGAAGTCACTTTCAACCAATTGAAACAATATCTAATGAGTCCACCCGTCTTAGTACCACCAACAGAAGGAAAACCACTCTTACTATACATAGCAACAACTAAGGCATCATTAGGAGCTTTTCTAGCGCAAGAGGATTCAACAAGAAAAGAAAGGGCGATCTATTATATTTGTTGAACATTAAATGGCTATGAAATCAATTACACATCCATTAAAAAGGCTTGTCTGGTAGTAGTGTTCGCCACTCAACAATTGTGAAATTATATGCTAACTCATACCATCAAGTTAATAGCCAAAATTGATCCATTGAAATATCTACTCAACAAGGCAAATCTAACAAGAAGACTAGCAAAGTGGGTAATGATACTGAGTGAGTTTGACATCCAGTATGTCGATAGGAAAGCCATCAAGGGTCAAGCAATCACAGATCAACTAGACGAAGCACCATTGCATGATGATCATCCTCTACACATTGAGTTTCCAGATACTGATGTCCTTACCATAACAACAAAACAATGGATATTATACTTTGATGGATCATACACTCAACATGGATCGAGAGCTGGAATTTTATTTGTCACCCCTTAAGGACATACCATTCCAAAATCATACAGACTGATGTTCCATTGCACCAATAACATGGTGGAGTATGAAGCACTCATCATTGGCATCAAGGTAATTGTAGGGTGGAAAATCACAGAGTTGCAAGTCCATGGAGATTCTCAACTGGTCATAAATCAAGTCAATGATTACTATCAGACAAAGGATGATAAACTGATGCCCTACAAAAGAATGATTGACGACTTTAATAAATACTTTGTTACTATCAAATTTGAACAAATCCTAGAATAGACAACAAAGTTGTTGACGCTATGGCCACTATTGCTTCTTTGTTACAAATTCCAGATAAACATAACCATTATGAGTTCATGGTGGAACAATTGTTTACCCTTGCCTATGACGATCACGAGTCCCAAGTTGTTTGTCATTTACTTGACGTCGATACCTCAATCTATGGAAAGATCTACACTTATCTAAGAGATAACATCCTTCCACTCGACCTATCACAAAACCAAAAATGAAACTTCATATGTTAAGCCATTCAACACACCCTTATTGTGGATGTACTTTACTGATGAGGTCTTGATGGAACTCTCCTTCGATGTCTGGAACGCGATGAATCTAAAACGGCCTTACATGAGGTTCATGAAGGTATCTGTGGAACACATTCAAGTGGTCTTACCCTAGCAAAGAAACTCCTACGTTTGGGGTATTACTGGCCGAATATCAAGAAAGAGTCTTTCCAGTTTTTCAAGAAATGAAAGAAGTGTTAGATCCATGGTAACCTCATACATGCACCAGCACAATAACTCCAACCATTTGCATCAACTTGGCCCTTTTGTCAGTGGGGACTTGACCTTGTGGGGAAAGTCCATCCATCTTCTTCCAATGGGCACAAATTCATAATCACGACCACCGAGTACTTCATGAAGTGGGTTGAAGTTGTTCCTTTAACTACCATCACTGGAAAACATATCTCATCCTTCATCCTAAATTACATCATTTGTCAGTATGGCATTCCTCAGTCCATTGTCACTGACAATGGTAGACCTTTCAAAAATCAAGACATCTAAGAACTTTGTGAAAGGTTTCATATCCAACATCGATTTTCTACACCATACTACCCTTAAGGGAACGACCAAGAAGAGGCCTCAAACAAAACCATCTTGGAGATCCTAAAGAAAACTATCAACGAGGCTGGACGTGATTGGCATGTCCAATTGAACCCTGATTTGTGGGCATATTGTACCAGTATTCGCACCCCGACAGGAGCCACACCATATGCTCTCGTTTATGGATCAAAGGCTATTTTTCCCATTGAGGTTGAATTACCTTCGCTCTAAGTGTCATTGAAAGGCATCATCTCAGATTAAGACTATCAGGTATCTATATTACAAGAGTTGGAACTATTGGATGAACATCATCGGCTTGTAGTTGATCACCTGAAAGCATATCAACAAAGAATGTTAAGAAGTTATAATCATAAGGTCAAACTAAGAAAATTTTAGGTTTGTGATTTGGTACTAAAAGAAAATCCGTGCAATCAACAAGACAAAGAAAAGAAGGGAAAGTTTGAATCGAATTGGCTAGGACCCTTTATCATTGTATCAGTCTATGGATCGGGAGCATATCAGCTATCCATGCCTAAAGGGGATCTATTTGAAGAACATATGAACAACCTCCATCTCAAAAAATTCTACACCTAAATCATCCAGTACGTGTTAAAATTCCTGAAGAAATATAAAAAAAGAGAAAAATAAGAAAAAGTCCCAAAGAAATACAAAAGAATAAAAATAAAATAAAAATGTTAAAAAAAAAATCAGAAAAAATTGTTACCTTGGTGAAAACCTGGCAAACAGGCGTATTGGTAACAACAAAAAAATTATAAAATCTGAAAAGGTGCAATAAAGGCAAATAGTGAAAACCTAGCAACAGGCGCTATTTGTGATGAATTGGCTTCTCCATTTGTTGGAACGTGTGTCGGTCATAGGCTTTTGCTATCATTTTGCATACATGCCTATCATAAAATGAGCCTCATTTACATATCCGATTGTTGCGGTTGTGTCCCACCTTGGCTTGGTTATCAATGTACATATTATAACAAATTGGTTTGTTTCTCACTGGGGGCAACATCTTGAACTCACTGGGGACAACCTACTTTGAGCTTAAAACAACAGGCAAACAACAACAAGACAACCCGGTGAAAACAACAAGCACACTAAACATCAAACTGAACATCAATCACAATCAATCAAATAATTGACCATCCAAATCAACATCAAGACAAACAAATCAAACCTCACTGGATGATCATTTTCTGAATCATGGTTTGATCACTTTAGCACGTATGTTCAATTGTTGTATCTTGATTGTTGTTATCATTTCTCTGGAGCAGCTCGATGATGTTTGAAACTAGAGAAGCTATGATCAAGAATGATATTTTTCTTTGTCTTTTGTTTGTGAGTTAATCATTACTACTGTGAAATTTTTTGTGGGACATGCTCTACAAAGTATCATTGATGACATTCTGAATTTGCATAGGAAAACAATTAACTCTTATTTGTTTACCCGAGAAATGCTCAAGTCATCTCGGTCTCATTATACCTAGATGCTTGTGTTAACTTGCAATATCAAAAATCATGAAATTAGTACTTAGATCATCATGGTCTAATTATACCATCGATGCTTGTACTAACTTTCAACATAATAAAAGCTCAGTGATGATACAAAGCACAATAAATCGATTGATGGAATGACAACATTACATATTTAGATTTGCATGGTTACGTTAGATTGCATCTATATTAGTCTTGCATCTGCATTTATGGATTTTCCAAGGTGGGCACAATTTTCAAAAATGATGTTATCTCTATCATTAATGGATTGAGTACATTTGGCATTAAAAAAACATATCATTTCTATATAGTTGCATAATTATTTTGCATATCATTCATACATTAGAATGCATTAAAAACATCATTCATCCATCCAAGCATTACATCATAATATTTGCATTAGAAAACACAAAAATAAGTACATGACATCTCACTTGCATAATCAAATTCATCCCATTTAGTATAGAAGTATCATATATGTGCACTAAGATAATAAAAAAACATAATGGGCATCACATTTCATTTGCATCCATCTCATAGCATAAAGCATCATAGCATAGGAACATATAGAATCATCATTGCATCCATACATCATTATCACGTAAGCATATAAACCATCACATAGCATACAAAATAGAAAGTAAATGCATCCATCATAGTTATTCATCATAATAAAAATGCACATGGACATCATATAGATCAAAATCATTATCCTTGCATATCATATAAATCTCAAAATAATCATGTCAAGTGTACAAGGATATCCAAATATGTGAAGAGATATAACATCAACAAGATGACATAAACCATAATGTCTCAAATCAATGTATACATATCAAATGTCTCAAAGTACATGAAATATCAAAGTATCAGAGCTATGTGGTGCTCCCCCCAAACGGTGTTGGACATGTGCCTCCACCTCCTACTGTACCCAATGGTCCTACACGTACATCTCTCGAAAGTGGCTACATCACACCCTTGTTGATGGTCTGAGAATGGCTCTGCTCTAATCTCGATTGGGCATAACTAACCCAACACTTTGCAGGCACTACATCATAATATAAGCCCTCTGTAATACTCTGCCTCCTTGGCAAAGCTCTCTCAGCATATCTCCCATAACGGATCCCTTAGCCACTCTCTGAAGTCTATCAAATACAACCTCTGCCTGTTCATACTGTTGTATCACGGTATCCCTCTCAGTTGTCAAGGCAGTAATCTGGGCATGCACCTATGCTTGTGCCTAAACCTGCGCTAGTTGTGCCTATATCTGCGCTAGCTACCCCTGTAATTCTTGAACTTGTGACTGTAACACAGCTATTTGAGTCTAGTGTTATTGTGAAGGCACAGTGATTTGAATCCATGAGGGCTATGCCACTGCTATCCTAAGGGGACCATGGACCTCCTCCTCCTGGGCACTCTGAGATCTAAAACTTGTCGAGCTCTACCCCCACCTCCACCATCATCCCCATCTCCATCCCCATATCCATCCCCATCTCCATCCTCCTCCTCATCATCTCCTTCATCCCTCCTCTTCGGAGCTCGATGTGGTGGTCCCCTCTCGACATCCTCCAATGTTGGCACATGCTCGTCTGGACCAAAGATCCTAGGGAAGGGATGTGTACCGAAATACTAGGCATACTCATCAATCATGGAAGCATAAGAAATCTCTAGATGATAAGACCATACCCGTGGTTGTAGATCAAAATACTCTGCACAAGCTACCTCATAAGATATCATAGGCCCCCACTCATAAGTATCCTATCGTCGACGTGCATATGTAACCACCCCCTGGGGCATGCCCTGAACTTTGTCGAACTATTGCAACACCCTCATAGACAAAAATCTCTTAATGATAAATTGTGTGTGACTAATCAAAAATTTGGAAGTGCAAACATAAAGCATCTCAGTTCCATCCTCGGCCCATTGTTCACAATCTAGGTAAGGTCGCTAGATCACAGTGTCCATATCATCTAGCACTCGATGCTAGTACTCTAGTTTTCCCAGCTTATGTTGGAAAACTAGGTCAGTGTATCCATATACGTAAGGCCTCCCGATTGGACGATATTTGTCTACAATTGGTCATGTGACAACTATGTGCTCCCACACCCATATCTGCATAAGGTAACTTCAACAGACAAGCTAACAGCTCCGAGATAAACCACCTGGTGCAAAACATGATATAATTGTGCTAGCATGCAAGAACCCCAAGCGTATTTGGTACCCTGCAATATCATCTTCTCTAGAAAGCGACCCCAACCAATGGATAGTCCCTTTGACTTGTGGTCGGGACATAGGAAACCACCCACAAATCCAACAAGCACACTAGGCAAAGGCTCGTATGAAGTGACCATCTCCTACCAAGGTATCTCGTACCCGTTGATCTGATCATCGTGGAATATCCTCTACAGGGCATCTGTCCCTCCCCACTTTGTTTGATCATATGTGACGAGCTCCCCAATAACTAGAATCCTCATAATCCGGTACACGTCCTTGATAGTGACAACCATCTTACCAGTCAATAAATGAAAGGTGTTGTGGTCGCTATGCCACCTCTTCACCAAAGATGTTAGTAGTGCCCTATTAATCCGGTACTGGGGCATGTGAATCAAGTAATACAACCCGCATCTCTCAATCAAATCTATATCTTCCTATACCAGCTGTGGGATAATATCCCACATATTTTGGAATCACTCTCGAGACATCAACACACCAAAATCCTCCTATCATCATGACATATCATAAATCAACATGATATCCAATATGGCAAACAACCAACCTATTAGGGTGATCCCACAATAGTGGTTTACAATTTTTGGCCAAACTGGACAGTGAAATTATTATTTTTAACTAAATCTTCACATTCGGGCACTTATAACAGCTGAATCGTGAGGAATTTGAAGATGATGCAAACTAGAGTCTTGTCACATTTTGTCTATAGATTCTAAAAATATTTTTTTGAAAATTTTTGGAACCAGATTACACTTCTTTTTCCATCTCCCATGAAAACTGGTTTTTTTTCAAAAAACAACATTTTTAAAAAGTGACACACACCGTATAATTCATAACTTTTTTTCCATGAAGGATAAAATTCTAATTCTTTCGAATTTAGATTTGTAACTCTGATATCTAGTGCTTCCACTTGGTTAGATAATTTTTTATTAAATATTTTTTCTTTAATCAAGATTTGAAGTCAAACCAATTATAATTCAGAGATAGCGCAACAGTATAACGCGTAGCTTTTTTTGTATATATCGATTTTTTTTATTTTTTTTGTTGGATCAAGGACTTCAATATCTGGTGCACTCATATTTTTCAAATTTTTTTTTGATAATCTGTTATTTTTCCACATGTGCAGAATAGAGACCTTCATTTTTCAATAAAAAACCTATGTTTAATAAAACTAAAAAAACAAGTACATAATAAAACCAAAACATATTAAAATTATATTCATTGGATAGCTCATTTTGAGGACTACCTGATTCTAGTTGGGTTTGTGAAGATTCTTCCATTTTCATCCTCAACCCGAGCTCCGAAGTGCCAAACTTTAGGTTTTTTTTGTGTCTCAAGGGGGGATGAGGGATAAGGGGGGTTCATACGAACCCCTTTCCAATGCATTTTTTATTGTTTTCTGGCAGTCAAGATTCAAAGAGGTTCGCTCGAACCTTGGTTTGAGCGAACCCCTTATGGGTTCAGTCGAACCAGTAGATTCGTACGAACCCCCAAAATCACATTTTTTGTGAGTTTTCCTTCCTCACTTGAATTGTAAACCACTATTGTGGCTTCACCCATCATTGATCCTCGCCTATCGTGAGGTCAATCTATTATCATCCTATCATTGATTATCACCTATCACGAGATCAATCATCATATAAACTATCAACATCATCAAATCATCAATTGACACGATCATCAAACATCGAAAATGAGGACAAAAACCAAAATTTCATCATTATGGTCTAAATGTGCTAAAATAGTCATTCTATGTGCTGAAAAACATGGATGCACTAGAAAATTTCATCAATGCACTAGAACAGAGCGTGAATGCGCTAAATTTATGAATGTGCCACTAAATTTCTTCAATGCGCCCTAATAGTCATTCTATGCGCAAAAATATCCAATGCACTATTTTATCTAATCAATGCGCTAACTAACCTAATGCGCTAATCTGTGTCATCAATGTGCTAATTTTCCTATATGCGCTACAAAAAAATCCTATGCACTAAAAAAGTTCTTCAAGGTGCTACAAATCTTCATCTATGCGCTAAAACTCTAATTTCTATGCGCCAAAATAGGCTTCGCATGCGCTAAACCGAAAAAACCAAAATTAAAAAAAAATGTGATTTTTTTTTATGACAAATTTAACATGTGGGTTACTAGGGATTCTTACTGGAGGACCGTAAGTTGTCGGGCGGTTGTGGCGTCACACACGCTCAAATCGATGAGTTTCATGGGGGATCACCATTTTATCTAAGTTGCTTAGCTCTCTCAATTTCTCCAATTTTCAAATTACAAATGAATGAAAATGAGCTATTTTTTACATTTTACCTATTAAGAGGGGTAATTAAAGTGGGAATTAAGGTGCGATTCATTTTATGTTTCAAAAGGGGCATTATTTCATCAATTCATCAACTTGCAGGATTAGTATTATCCATCAGGAGATAAATCATTACAACATCACAATATTTGAAGCTCATCATCAAATCCTCCAAATTTCAGAAAATTCAAAAAAAAAATCTTCAAAAATAAAAAAAATTCTCGATTTATCTCCCGAGGGGGCATACATTCATCATCATTTGAAAATCAATGTCTCGAGCATATTGAAATGTTTTGGTCAGCAAATTTTTTTTTGAAGCAATGTGTAAACACATCACTTCAAAGAGGGGAAACATGTATACACCTAAAATTGGTCTGGATAATTAATTAAATACAAGTTATTTAATTAATGACCTTTTAATTCATCTACTTATAAATAAATATAAATATTTATTTATATAGTTCATTTTTTCTAAATTCTTCCATCTTAAATCATTTTCTTCTAGTTTTAATTAGATATGTTGGGAAAGTATGCCTCAACTTCTTGGTCTTTCCCCTTGAAGACTTGGGAAATTTCTTCATGTTTATGGCCTTTACCGCCTTACCACTGCATGTTTTCTTTGGTGGCATGGTTGTGCGGTTTATCGCTTTACCGCGGGCTACTCTGTTCTATGGTTGAGTGATGTCACCGCTCTACACGGTGGTCTTCTTTATGCTTAGCGGTGGCACGGTGAGTAGCGATTGTGGGCGTAAAGGCTTACCGTCTTATTGTAGGGTGCTTCTCTTGGTGGTGCGGTGAATGGTACAGGGATGGCGAGCTGGCAGAACAAGCGGTTACCGCCCTACCACAGAGGATTATCCTTAAGCCGCGGTGGGCACGGTAAACCACTGATGGTTGAAGGGTGGCGGTCTGGTGCTAGTTACCGGCCTACCGTGGTCGGTGCTCGGAGTGACCACGGTGGCCGCGGTAAGCCACCTGCAGTGTGGCCTGGCGATTACCACCTCACTGCGGACGATGAACTGGCTCACCGCGATGGTTGCAGTGAGATCATTGGTGACCTGCCAGAGCGCTCACCGCCCTACCGCGGGGTGGCCTAGCGGCCTTCGTGGTATGACCGCTGATGGTCTACCCAATAGTTACCGCCATACCACGATGGGCAAAGTCAAGCCCAGCGGTAGCACGGTTGGAGGCAGAGGTCGGGTTGAACAGGCTCACCGCCATACCACAGTGGATGAATGAGTTCAGAGCGGTAGTGCGGGGAAGTCAAGGGTGAGCTCGGGTGAGCTCACCGCCATACCGCGACTTGTGAAGACGAGCTCGGTGATGATGCGGTAGAAGGTAGAGAGAGCTCGGAGCTCGGTTGATCGAGCTTGACCTAGCTGGATCAAAATGGTCAGAATGATGAACGAATGAGAAGATGACACGTGGCAAGATCTTTAAGATCTGATTGGTCGATGGTTATTTTCTGATGTGCGACCGGACTGCATTATTGAATGAAGGTTGATGGACGCGTCTAAAGCTGATTTAATGTTAAGTGGCTCGATGCAGCTGTAAGCACGTTATCATAAAGTGATCGAAGCTTGCAGGTAGGATAATTTATTATCCTGATGATCGTTGAAGGCTTTGACTGGCAGAACAGGTTGGCACACGGTAAGAGATTATATGTAATCTCGTGTGCAGTCAGATATGATTATGAGTGTTTAGAGAGAGAAGCTGAGACTGTTTGAGCAGTTTTGCATACTGTTGTAATCGTGAACACTTAGACTCTCAGATCAGGAAATATGTGAACCTATGGAGGCCATGAGGCTAGTTGAGAGTGTCATATGAGGAGTTGAAGGGAATCTACATAGTATGTCGATTGAAGACATTGTAACTTTTCAAAGATTTTGTATTTGTTGTTGCCTATTTTTCTCCAGATGGACAAGATGTTATCTCCTGAAGAGCATAGCTCTGTGTTTGTATTGTAACCGTTTTTGTTACTAAATAATACAAGTGAGTTGAGTGTTTTGGAGGGTGGGATTTTTTACTTGAAAAGGTTTTCCCCACGTAAATTTGTGTGTCCATATGTTTGTCTTTCATGGTTGTCTGATTCTGTATTCTGAATCTGTGCTTGTGTTGAATATGCTCTTATGTTAAGCATTTACTTTTCTCAGAGGATCAATGGGGGATTTACTGTGCCTATTTCCGCTTTATGGCATAGTCATTTGTGTCTTTGAAGTGATAAAAATGAAAATCACTAAGGCACTGCCGTCTTAGACATTCGTTCTATGATGACAGACCCATCTCGTATCCCCAACAAGTGGTATCAGATCTGGTTAAGGGAGGTCAAGGCTTGATGATACCAAAAAGTGGTGTCAAAGCCTTCTCCTAGTTAATGAAGTTCTGGGTATTTCTCCTATGATGATTTCTTAGCCTAGCAAGCCTGAGGAAATCTGGAGAAATCAGTTGGTGTTTGATCCTTCGATGAGTGGAAGTTCCTGCTTCTTTATTTCAACACGCAGCTTGAAAGATGCTAGAGTTATTGGAGCTGATCATATTGTGGGAGTATGGTCTAAGGCTCTTGGCTGGTAACAAATGTTCCTGATGCAAAGAGCGTGAGATATGCTTATGGTTGTGTTGTAGTAGAGCGTGGTGCTCATACTGGGTGTCTATGTGAGAGGCTCCTTGGTGGTATGGATTTGCTTGTGTTGTTGTTCAGCCATGGAGCATTGTGCTTGTGCTGGGTGTTCTGACTTAGCAGTGAAGGCGGTTTCTCTTTTACCCTGGTTGCATGAAGGTTATGAAGTTGATTTGGGTGGTCTGTAAGTTTTGTATAGCTTGTCTGTCTCGTATGCTTGTGCATGACTAAGGTTTTGGAACTGGTCTAAAATGGACCTGTTATTCCTGTTTACCCATTTCTTGCACCCGCATGGTTCAGATTCATGTCTTTGGCTCTGGAGGTTTTATGTAGATTTTCCTAAAAAAAGGTCTGTGACACATTTTCATATTTTATTTTCTTTGTTCTGGTTAACCATGCTGGTTATGTGCAGACTCTTGGGTTGTCCAAATGAGCCGTGAATATGGAGATGCGTGGATGTTTTATAAACACTATGGTTTTGCAGGTTTTAGACGGTCAAGAAAAACTTGTGGTGTGTGGAGTTGTTGTTTAGCTATTTTCTAGACCCTGGCTTTTGGGGTGTTACTAGATGAGATAGTTGTAGTTCGACATGGGTTTGAGGAGCTGTGTTGTCTTCTTTGCATGGGAGTGTTGGGTATGTGTTTTACTCATTCAACATTCTTGTGGTGTGTTTGCTTACTGGTTGCTTGGACTATGGTGATTGAGTTGTGGACGTGATTGGAAAATTGGATCTAGTCTTGATCTGGTGTTTGAGTCAAGTTGTCTACATGGGTTGTTCTCTTTGATGATCTCAGTTTTGCAGTTTCCAGTGCGATGATAGATTTGCAGGTTTTTGAAGTGGATCTCTGAGTTGTGCGACTGATGGATTGACTACCCATTGGGTGTAGTGGGACAACTCGGAAGTGGACTGTCAATATCCACGATATTGCTTCTATGTTGTTGCAAATCTGTTAGCTGACCTTGTCTATGGTCACTTGTGCATTGGTGTGGTTGTTTTGAGATGAGAAGGTGAATGGCATTTTGAGTACCTAAATAGTCAGTTATGGGGACCTGTAGCATGAGAATCACGATGTCATGGAGAGCTTGTTACACTAGATAGTGTAAGATTTTGATAGTGATGGTGTGGTCAGTCATGATGCTTGGAAAGCTCGGTGTCACGGTTCAGTGGGAGCTTTAGCAATGACCGTGGATTCATCACTTGGTGGGTGAATGCTCTTTTTTGGTGTTGCAGATGCTTGAGGACTCTTAGATCCTATTGTTGCAGAAGAGCTTTTTTGTATCTGCATGGTCACTATTTGAAGATGTGCAACATCTTGGAGCCATGGAGGACATTGGTCATTTTTGGCTGAGATGTTGCTGGTGATTGATATGTGATGTTGGTTTAGAGTTTTGTTTGCTTTATGCCACGGTATACTCTTGCTTGTGCATTAGAGTTTTGGCATGTTGCATTTCTCTTGAGACCATAGCTTATTCACTTGAAGCGTGGTATCTCCTAAGGGGGATGGTTAGATCATGGTGTCATGATAAGTTCCTGGTTCAGTTGGTTTGGAGCTTTGACAGTGGTCTGGTTTCTCTATGTTTTGAGTACTTTGGTCATATGCTTGAGGACTTCATGTTTAATGCAGTAATGTAGATTGGAGTTAGCATGAGATGACAAGATGTTGGTGCTCATGGATGCATGGAGAATAAGGTGAGGCTGGAATTCTTTTGAGAATGTTGTTGTTACAACTGAAAGTCCGAGTAGCCTACACCTTGGTTGAATGCGAGTTCAACAGAGACCATGAAGGAGAATGCTCTTGGGTAAGTCACGGTGACTTGTATATCTTGGAGGAGCATCTTTTCTTTTCTTCTTGGTCTTCTCGGCAGTGATGTTTATTTGAAAGGTATTTGCCCATTATAACTTTCAGATATGTGTTATGCTTGCTTTCATGATATGAATCTTGAGTTGTTTTAAGATTCTGGAGGAATCATAATGGAAGGTGGGAAGCATAGTGTATCTCCTTGTGATTTTGAGGATTGATAGGAGATGTTTATATGGGCTAGTCTAATTTTCTTTGAGGTTCTTACATCCATGGAATTGTTGGGTGTTGTTATGGCTTTTCCCTTTGGGATGTGAAGAAGATCATTCTTGACATAACTGGCTTTTAGAAATGAATGAAGGAGGATGCTACATGTTATGATTTGTTGTTTCTCTCTAATCTAGTATTTTCTTCCTGTATGTTCATATGACTTTAGATGTATGTGGAGCCGTGTTGGTCACTATTTTCTATGGTCATGTGTTGTCACTTGGGTGATGACACGAAGGTTCCTGTGACTTCTCCTTCTGTAGATATGAAGGACTTTGGAAGAACGGTGGAAGATTGTTGAGAGAAATGTTTCCTACAGCAGGACGTTGTAGGTTGTGCATATCATTGTGGATGTTCCTTAGAACTACATGGTTACTCATTTCTATGTGCAGGGTTTGGTGGACTCGGTATGCCTGGATCACTTGTAATGGTGCTTTGTTTGCACTCGTTTGGACAGAACCCTTGCAGTGGGAGTACCTGGATGTGTTTAGTCTTTCGACTGGTTGACACATGGTGCTTGTGTTTGCTGATGATGGGTGGTTTTGTGATGGCGTGAGTTTACTGATGGTCATACCTTTGAGGTATGGGTGATTGGATGGATTAGCACGAGCTGTGAGTGTTATTTTCAGTCATGTGGTTTTGATCAGTTGGATGAAGGGCAGTCAATTTTTTGGTTGTAGTTCTAGCTGATGGTTAGTCTTGTTCTGGAGAGTGGTTTCTCATTTTGTGTTCGCGTTGTACTTTTTTGTTGCTGCTATGTTGCCTTTTGCCGCCTAGAGGATTTGATGCTTGTGTTTTGGAGACTGGTGCATATATGCCTTGGCTTGTTCCTTTTCTTGTGATGGTTGGAGTTGTTGCCTGAGATGGTGGACATCTATCGGATGTCGTTGCAGGTGTTTTGATTAGAGCATGAAAGCATGGTGTTGGTCCTTGTTCACCTTTTGGAGGAAGCCTGAAAGTCTTCGGCAAGTGGGAGATTATTGGGAAAGTATGCCTCAACTTTTTGGTCTTTCCCCTTGAAGACTTAGGTGATTTCTTCATGTTTATGGCCTTTACCGCCTTACCGCTACATGTTTTCCTTGGAGGCGCAGTTGTGCGGTTTACCGCTTTACCGCGGGCCACTCTGTTCAGCAGTTGGGCGGTGTCACCACTCTACCGTGGTGGTCTTCTTTATGCTTGGCAGTGGCGCGGTGAGCGATAATTGTGGGCGTAAAGGCTTACCGCCTTATCGTAGGGTGCTTCTCCTAGTGGCATGGTAGTGCGGTGAATGATGCAAGGGTGGTGAGCTGGCAGAAGAAGCGGTTACCGCCCTACCACGAAGGCTTATCCTTAAGCCGCGATGGGCGCGGTAAACCATTGACGGTTGAATGGTGGCAGTCTGGTGCCGGTTATCGCCCTACCGTGGTCGGTGCTCGGAGTGACCGTGGTGGCCACGGTAAGCCACCTACGTTGTGGCCTGGCAGTTACCGCCTCACCGTAGACGATGAATTAGCTCACCGTGGTGGCCGCGGTGAGACCACTGGTGGACTACCAAAGCAGTCACCGCCGTACCGCAGGGTGGTCTGGCGCCCTTCGTGGTAGTGCGGTATGACCACTGATGGTCTACTCGACAGTTACCGACATACCGCGATGGGCAAAGTCAAGCTCAGCGGTAGCACGGTTGGAGGTCAAGGTCGGGTCAAACGGGCTCACCACCATACCGCGGTGGATGAATGAGTTCGGAGTGGTAGTGCAGGGAAGTCAAGGGTGAGCTCGGGCGAGCTCACCGCCATATCGCGACTGGTGAAGATGAGCTCAGTGGTGATGCGGTAGAAGGTAGAGAGAGCTCAGAGCTTGGTTGATCGAGCTGGACCAAAATGGTCAGAATGATGAACGAATGAGAAGGCGACACGTGGTAAGATCTTTAAGATCTGATTGGCCGATGGTTAGTTTCTGATGTGCGATTGGACTGCATTATTGAATGAAGGTTGATGGACGCGTCTGAAGATGATTTAATGCTAAGTGGCTCGATGCAGCTGTAAGATCTGTGTATGTTATCAGAAAGTGATCGAAGCTTGCAGGTAGGATAATTTATTATCCTGACGACCGTTGAAGGATTTGACCGGTAGAACAGGTTGGCGCGCTGTAAGAGATTATATGTAATCTCATGTGCAGTTAGAGATGATTATGAGCGTTTAGAGAGAGGCTAAGAGTGTTTGAGCGATTTTGCATATTGTTGTAACCGTGAACACTTAGACTCTCAGATCAGGAAAGACGTGAACCTGTGGAGGCCATGAGGCTAGTTGAGAGTGTCATATGAGGAGATGAAGGGAATCTACATAGTATGTCGATTGAAGATATTGTAACTATGTGAAGATTTTGTATTTGTTGTCGCCTATTTTTCTCCAGATAGACAAGATGTTATCTCTTGAAGAGCATAGCTTTGTGTTTGTATTGTAACCGTTTTTGTTACTGAATAATACAAGTGAGCTGAGTGTTTTGGAGGGTGGGGTTTTTTACCTGAAAAGGTTTTCCCCACGTAAATATGTGTGTCCATATGTTTGTCTTTCATGGTTGTCTAATTTTGTATTCTGAATCTGTGCTTGTGTTGAATCTGCTCTTATGTTAAGCATTTACTTTTCTCAAAGGATCAATGGGGGATTTACTATGCCTGTTTCTGCTTTATGGCATAGTTGTTTGTGTCTTTGAACTGATAAAAATGAAAATCACTAAGGCACTGTTGTCTTAGACGTTCGTTCTATGATGATAGACCCATTTCGTATCCCCAACAAGATAAAAAAATTCAATTAAGTTTGTTTTATTTAATTAATTCCCTTTCATTGAATTCAACTTTTATATTTGAATTTAGTCACTTTTCTACAACTTCTTACCTCCAACTCATCATGTGTCTCACAAATTTAAATATTTCTAATATTTAAATTGGTAATTAGGTGCAACAAATTGCTAACAAATTCTGGACACATGGCTACTTCTTCCATTTGATGCTCTTGAACACTTGGCAAGGTTGTTCCATGAAAGGGAACATTCTCCATGATTTCCTCTAACTTCTTCATCTTCCACTATTCATCCATCCAGATCAAATCCGAACCTTTGAATCATGTCACATCATTTTATGCCTTGGAAAATCCATAAATACATCATTCTCCAACATTTGGGATCCCAACTTTGAGTAAACTTACTCTACATAAATATCATTTATGCATTTGTGATCACTTTTAGCATTTGAGAGCAAATAGAAAATAAAAATTAGAATAGTTTAGCATTATCATGGCTTTCATAATAGTTGCATCCTAGTTATTCCAATAGTTTAATTACAATACTTGGTTTCATATCAATTATCATAGTATCATAGCAATCACATTGTCATCATGGCATTTAGTTTATACATCATGTAGGAATAGAATTCTTGCATATTTCAGCCTCTCGTTCTTTTAGGTTGTCATTCCAATATCATAGTGCATTATCTAAATCTAAGAGCCACATTATGATTTAAAGGAATCCATGAGGATAGAGAATAGTGGGATGATTTTGAGGAATTGGTTTGTCTTGGTTTATTTGTTTACTTGAATTCCTTAATGTAATGTCTCATTAATGTTAATGTATTGATATTCATACTTGTTTATTCACTTTACAAATACATTTAGTATATAGTACCTTTAAGAGGGTTAGCTCTCGGCCACAAACGCCTATGTGTCATGTGAATATTTGTGCACTGCAGTATTGTCTCTGATGAAACAAATAATAAAAGTCCAGAATTTGAAATACCCGGTTTGCTAAATCTATCATCTGCACACAAACAAAATAGGAAAAATGTTGGGGGTTGTTTAGGGGTTTACCTCAGTCAAACCCTCATTTCAATTTTTCCACCTCCATGGATAGCTAGATAAGATTGAGATAGATAAAATGCATAAAGTAAAGGCATGTGATAGAAATAAACCTCACAAAGGAGGAAAACCCCTATCACAAAGGCAAGTAAATAAAGATGAGATCACATGGACAAGATCGTATGAAATAGAATGACAAGAGAGCATTACCAACAACCTGTGGCTCCCCTCTTGGATTGATAGATGTGATGGACTTGAATGCAAGAGGAGTCTTGACTGTTACTTGAGAGAGAAATCCAATAGAGCTTCGTCGTGAGAATGAGAGAGCAAGAAGTTGTTCAAGAAGCACTCCATGTGAAAATGAGAGTGAAAAATGGAGTTTTGTTGAGTTGCATGGTCGGAGTAGCTATTGCACATGCATCCTTGCTGCCGCGACACCTACCATGGGCAAAGGACATGAAATATTCATGTTTGAATCTTGAATTTAGTACGCGGACACTAGCACATCATGGAGACATCTACACATCATGCTAGTGTTCGACCAAAATTTTAAGAGAATTAGACACTCAAGTTGCTAATGCTTCATTGTTGTCGCCTGTGAAGTCAAAATCATGAAATTCCAACTCATAGGATTTTTCCATAAATAGGGCGGGCCTAAATGCGTAAGTGTGAAATTGCCATAGGGTGTAATTTTATGACCCTACATTTTTCCCCCACTTTAGTGATCTTATTTTTAAGAAAAATCAGCTACACTAAAGTAGCTAGAAAGAATGAATAATTTTAATGATTTTGTTAAAAAGGATATTGTAGAGGTCGTAGAGGTCAAGCAAGAGAATATTAACGATGCACTCAATGTTCGATCTCAACGAAAATCTATAGCCTCTGACATGAAATCCAATTCTGCAATACTTAAAAACTAGTCAATTTAAAAAATGGAAGAAACTACCACGACAAGAAGAATACTTAAGAAAATTGTTGGTGCGAAAGAAAAATTTGATAAAGAAGTGAGTATATGACCCCTCCTATTTTTGTCCCCAACCAGGAGGGTGAAAATAAGAAGATGGGAAAGGGAAATTTGGCCATGAAAAATGGGCAAAAATTTGCCTATATATGCCTAGTGTGGGCCCAAGGAAGATCATTTTCACTATTCACTACAAAGATTTTGTTGAATTTTTAAGAGATTTTTTAGCAAAATGCCTCGCAGATGGGAGCTACGATTACCAAGGATCGAACAACTATGAACCGTCATGGAGAGGAGTAAGCCACTTGATGAGGTACGAGGAAATTTTTTTCCCTTGTCATTTTGGTATTTTTTTAGCCTACCAAGGTTGCAAATCAACACAAACGTCTAGTTGACGTGTCAGAGTCCGACGTCTGTGCTAGCATCTGCTTTTCATGTTGTCATTGACCGATTAGGCCTTGGATGCCAACATGTCACACAAATATCTATGGAGTTTGCTATCATATTAGAGACATACTAAGAAATTTTTGGTTAAGTAGAATAGAAAGTATAGAGTATAAGTGGATTTGCTTGACATAATGTGCAAGACCTGATCGAGGTCTGTGAGCATGACAAAAAAGTTGTTTTTATCATTTTTGAGGAGTCATAGTGCACAAATCTCAGTAAACAAGTACTCCTTGCTACAATATTTCAAGTTATGGTAGGTGTACACCATGCTTGATATCATATTCCACACACTGATGTTGATGGCACTCATGGAGAGGTGGGATATCGACACATTGTTTCATCTCTTGACATGGGAGATTACAGTGAACCTCGTAGATGTCTATTGGATCCTGCGACTACCCATCTAGGGAGAGAGGGTAGCATACAAGGAGGGGCACACGACCCAAGATGCATAGGTGGTGCAATAATTTTATATCGATCATGTGATCCTAGAGGACACAATCAGGCACATTTATATGTGGTGGTTAGAGTAGGGGCACATCACAATGCCCTTGTTATGTCATGTCATGATTTTGGTGGTGGTACTGCACATAACCATCAATGGGTAAGGCTCTCACCTTCATGGGGGCTTCATCCATTGCATTAGAGCTATGGAGGAGTAGCGGATGACGTATGCCTTGGGTTAGAGCATGCTCTTGCATCTCTACCACAACCTTGGGTGCTACATCCATTATGAGTATCACAACATCACCACTTATACGCTCTTATAGGTTGGGCATTCAAACACTTCACTTACATGTGGCCAGTCGAGTACGCTCGAGGTGTAGGGTAGTGAAATCCTGAAGCACACACCTACTCGTTGGCGCATGACTGGAAATTTGGGGATATACTTTTTTGGAGAGATTTTTGACTGGTTAAGCAACTAGGACATTCGATGGTGGCCTTATAGGTACATGCAAACCTAGCCCTCATACAAGAGGAAACAATAGTGCATGTAATAGGATAGGATCCTAGTTGGGTGGATTGATCACATCATTATACTGTATTACTATCATTGGGTCACTCAACAGTTTGACCAGGTGTAGGCCATTCCCCTTGTTGTATTGATGTACATATGATCGCACCACAATGCAGCTAGAGCAGGGGATTGTCCTCATCCCACCATTATCGACGTCACACTCAACGACAACGATGGTGAGGATGATGACCTTTCATAGGCCCTCGTGACTGATGACGTCGACATATCAATTGGCTGACAACAATTCCAACCTCAATTTTCCTAGTGGATGCCCCCAAGTGTGATGCTAGTACATAGGGGTTAAAGGGCAAGGTGACAAGTAGTAGTGAAGAGGAGGACGCAGTAGAGGTAGCCCAAGTGGAGGAGAGGTTGAGGTGACGACAGTGAGTATCCTCACTAGTACGCACACCTACAATATTTATCACACCACCAAATGCCCAACTGAATGTACACCCTTCTATGGTTTCTACATGGCCTAGCATCACCTCCACCAGTGGTGCTACACCCCTAGATCCACACTAGTAGGTTGGGGACCCAAGTACAAATTTCATTTGTTTGATTTCAATTATTCTATTATACATTCAGATGTATATATATTGGTGATGTGGTACTGATATCATCCACTTTCTTTGTGGTTGTATTTTTTACACAAGAGTGACTCAAATTCTTTAGTTGATGTATATCAGAGGCGGTCCTAGTTGTCCAAATTCAAGGCCAGGTCCTAGACACCTACAATCCACCGATAATGTCACACCATGTCCAATTATTTGAGCCTATAGTGCATCTGAGGATGACCTATGAGGAGGGCCAAGTGGAGCTAGTCCAATGCACTACAAAGTTAACAGTGATGACCAGGCATCAAGATCAATGGGGTGCAAAGCTCCATTCTATTCTCACCAAGTAAGACTAGACAATGATGAGAGCTGGAGTGTTGATCAGGAACGTGACTCTTCAAATCCAAGTCAATGACCTTGAGAGGCATTTAGAGGCTAGGAGGATGACCTTGACTGATCTCCAACATCGCTAGGTATAACAATTGAGGAATAAGCTAGCAACAACAAGATAAAGGGAGGATACAATGAAAGAGTGTGTTGCTTCCCGAAGGGAGCAGGTAGGTGAGTTGTGAGGAAAGCTATAGGGAATCTGATCATGGAGTATATGCATGTCACGGTTGTGTCAATCCTACTCGCATGCGTCCATCCAACTGCCACCTCCAAGTCCAGAGGGCTCTAGTAGCCACACCCCTAGTGGCTAGATGTATATTATTATTGTATATAATTTTTGATGTACAAATTCATATACACGTATACAAGCACCACATTTTTTTTATAGTGGTGTGATATATGTACATGACATCGATACAAATATATATGTATATATATATATATGAGATTTTGGATCGACATTGTGTGTTTCATGTGTATGCTTTCTTTTCATGCATGGTTATGCTATAGATGTATGTTTAGATTAGATATTATCATGATCTAATTAAACACACATTAGATGTATGCATAATTAAATAAAATTATGGTCTAATGATATAGAATATGTGATGTAGAATGAATAGATAAAAGAATTAATCAAACACAATGCACTTATACATAGCATAAAAATAAAACACACGTATGTATAATTCCTAATTAAAGAAATTAAATATATACTCATGATTACATCATAACACAAATTAAAAAGGTAATGTGTTAGTGAAGGAATGTCATAGCATAACGAACTATGATCCCTGAAAAGGGGACGAGCGTCATGCACATGCCATATAGAATTTATGCATAGTATGTGTGAAGGTGCATTCCATTGAAGCATACAAATAGGTGATTATGTAAGGACCCAACCAATTAAGGCTAAATTTCCCCTTTTGATCAGGTGGTGCATTTACATTTCTCTAGTTCTCATAGAGAACGAGATCATCCACTTTAAAAGTGCGAGAAAGAACACCTTGATTGTAATGCTTAGAAATAGAATTTTGATAAGCTTGAAGATGATCAAGGGCTTGTAATCGACGCTCATTGAGCAACTCAAGTTGATTTAGACACTTAGCATGATAAGTGTCATCATCAATTACCGCTTTAAGGGAAACTCACAAAAATCGAATTTCCAACTCTAAAGGCATAATAGCCTCAACACCATATACAAGGTTGTACGAAGTTGTATCAATAGTCATAAAAATACTCATGTGATAGGCCCATAAGGCATAATTCAATTGAGTATGCCAGTCTATACCATTTTTATTCACTATTTTTCAAAGAATTAGTTTGAGAGTTTTATTAGACACTTTTGCTTGGCCATTAGATTGAGGATAGTAAGGTGTAGAAATTGATGTTGAATACGAAACTTCACTAAGAATTGCTTTACCTATTTGTTCTTAAATGAAGTACCATTGTCAGAAACAAGGGTGGAAGGCAATCCAAAGCGAGCAATAATGTTATTTAGAAGAAATCTACATATTTCTTCAGAGTTAGTGGACTGAAGTAGAATAGATTCAACCCATTTCATAAAGTAATTAGTAGTTGTGATGATGAAGGTATATATTTTAGAAGGAGATATTTTCCCAATAATATCCAACCCCAATTTTACAAATGGCCAAGGAGAGGTTTGATTGTGAAGTTCTTGTGCAAGAGCTCAAATAAGGTTATTATATTGTCGACATTGAGGATATTTCTTGACAAAGGCAAAAGAGTCTTGCTGCATTATTTTCCAACAATATACCATATGAATCAATCTATACACTAAGGATTTACCACCTAAATGTCCACCCCTAGAGACTGAATGAGCTTCTTGAAGAGAAAGGGGTATTTCGGCCTTAATGAGACATCGAAGAAGAAGACTAATGTAATATTTTTGATAAAGAACATTAGAAAAAATGATGTATTGAGCTAAAAGATTTCAAATATGGATATTAGTATTCTTACTCACATTATTAAGAAAGTTTCCAATTTTTAGAATTATAGATATGAGAATACCATTTCGCTAAGTCTACGTGAGCACACACAAGACTGTTGAAAGTTCAGGTTGTTCTAACACAACAAGAGAGCAAAGAATTTGAACCATAAAGTGGTACTCATCTAATCCATCATCTTAGGGTACAAGGGAAGTTATGCTTGCCATTGCATCTGCATGAAAAATTTATCTCCTATGAACACTATCTATAGTAAAAGAAGAGAATTGATCAAGAAAGGATAAAGCCAAATCTTGATACTGAGATATCTTACTCTGCTTGGCTTGATATGTTCTCGTGATTTGATTTATAATAAGCTTGGAATCACCAAGAATGTAGATATGTTCAATATTTAATGCTATCTCAACACGTAAGCTTGCAATGAGGGCTTCATACTCAGTGATATTATTTGTACAATGAAACTCTAATTAAAAAGATAGAGGAACCAACTTTCCTTCATGTGAGATTAAAACCACACCTACCCCAGAGCCAGTTTCACATCTCGATCCATTAAAATACATTTCCCACATAGGTTCGTGATCCAATGCAAACAAATTTTCATTTGGGAACAAGTCCAAGTTAGGAAAATAATGAGGTGAGGGAGCTTTTACCAATTGATTAGTGGTATCTTGTCCTTTAATCACTTTTTGAGGCATGGAATTAATATCGAACTTAGAGAGCAACATCACCCATTTTGCTAACCTTCAAGAAAGATCAGTTCTAGTAAATAAGTGTTTAAGAAGATCATATTTTACGATCACACGAGTCTTAGTGTGGAGAAGATAATGTCGTAACTTTTGCATTGTGAAAACAAGAGTAAAATATTTCTTTTCCATAATAAAGTATCGAGTTTCATAATCAACCAAAATACAACTGTGTAATGTCCCTTTTCTTTTATTTTCTAAAAATAGCAAATTACTATTTTTAGTAAGTCGGGTTTCCAAAAATAGCAAGTCAGGTCTTGTAGTAGAATCAAGAAAGTCATTTTATCAAGGTGGATTAATTAAGATAATTTGGGAGGTTGAATATCAAAGGATTATAAAATATTTAATTGAGCCAAGTTGGGCGTGGCTTTTTGGAAAAAGGCAAAATGAATTTTTGTTGGCTTGTGAAGTGGTACGAGAAATGGAAATATTTTATTACTTCCCTCGGGTGCACTTGATTTTTGCTTTTACAATTGGCAGTGAGAGTTACACACTTTGCATGCAAGCATATTTCCCAGAGCTTTGGGATTTGGGCACCCAAGTTGGTGGTTACAAATTTTTGGTGTATTTATTGCTATATGTTTCTTTTTGGAGGCATTCTTGCATATTTTCCTCCATAGGTTTTTGTATTCTTTTGAGGTTGGGAAATTGAAGAAGAAAGAATCTCTAAGGCTGGTAAACCAAGTAGATTGAGGCTTGAATGTAGTGGTTCTAATAGTCTCTAGGAGCATTTTCACATAGGAATTGCCAATGTGTTGAACAATTGAAGTTTATTTCAGTATTTTGTATTTTGTTTATAGGTGGAAGTGTGATATTTGGCGTTTGAGAGATTTTTTTTTGTAGATGTTAATGATAGATTTGTGGACATGGATTTTCTATTATTTCATGGTGTTTGATTTTAATTTATCATAATGGACCTTCGTGTGGAGTTTTCTCTAGTTTCGGTATGAGTTTTGGCTTCCAGTTTGGGGATTTCTTTGGATATTTTGCTGCAGCTGTAATTTTTTGTTATTTGCTAGATATGGCATAAAATATGATGTAAAATAATTTTATATTCAATAATAAATAATTCTATAGTAATTTATCATATTTCCGTGTTAGTTTAGAATATTTTGGTGAAGTTTTTATCCTACCCAATTTGCATCTATTTTCAGTTTGGTAGAAATCAAGATTTCCAAACTTTCTAGATTTTGTTGTTGTAGTTCATTTTTTGTTAAATGATGTATTTGAAAAAAAATATGATGTAATTCCATGTGGATATATATAATAGATCATTTGGTTTTAGTTGCACATTACCCAATTTCCATTTGGTGTAATTTGGTGCTCTTTTTGGTATACCAGATTTGCTCTAATTTGAGTTTGATTAAGGAGATTTTCAGATTTGAATTAGAATTTTATTTGAGGAAAATTATAGACTTATGTATTAGACTTCTGTTTCTTTACCCTCATCATCATGTTGAGCCAACAAAGCTTCTAAAGCATGAGTTGATGCAAAAATATAAAGCAAAAAGGGTCTATCTTGCATAGTCGACATCAAGTAGAGCTTTTGTGATTTCCAAATGAAAAGTAAGGTACATTTTTATTTCTGCTACATTACATTCATTCACATAAACAAAATTAGAAGATTACATTACTAGATTGCATTTATGCAGATGTATATAATATAGGAAAGATTACACAATCTTTTCAAGAAAAGTAATCTTTATTGATAATGCAAATGTATAATGTCTCACACAAGTCATGAGACTAACTCTTTTAGTGCAAATGAAAGAAAAAATTATACATTTATAGATACAAGGAAAAATAAATGCACATATAGAGAAAGGTGACTTGTCATTGCCTGAATGACGAGTCTTGGTTGAGTTGCCTTTGTATCATCTTTAGTCTTCCTTCTTGTCTTGCATCCAATTGTTACTCCCTTGCTACTCCTAGTTGCTTGCATCTAAAAGAGAGAGAGTGTTGTTAGAGCAATGAAAGGTCACTAGTAAATACATGCACATACATATATAAACATATAATATGATCCTCATGTGCACTAAAATAGCTAGCATATCATAGATGTCCAAGAAAACATGAGGGTATCAAACACACCTATCATATGATTTTTTTAATCAAACATGTTTGCTTTTTGTGCAGGTATAGGTGAAATCCTTGTTACTGTTTTGTTTTATCTAATTTTAGCATGTGGAATAAAATGGGATCCCACAAGGGTTGAGCCAAGCATGCTACATTTTGGTGCTTTTAAGAGGCTTAGAAAGGTAAATCATCTCCTTATGATTCACTTAAGCAAGCACACATCATTTATGATAGTGAGTTTTATTCACTGTCCTAGGTGACATATACTTTCTCAAGGAAATCATAAAGGATGTATGCAATAATATGTATCAAAATAGACTGCATAAATGCATTGATGTGCTAATCCATGAAAGCACAACCTATGAAGATCTATCGGGAACTAACTTGAATCACATAGAGCAGATGTAAGTGATGAGTGAAATACATGGTCAAGGCTACAATGTATTGGGAGAAGAGGAGTGATGCATGAGTAAGGTAAACACATTGATGCAAATGTGAAAAGCTAATTCGCATTGTCAATTATCATAGCATGAAGTAGTAAATTATAAATACAGGTTCACATTATTGCAATGGGTTAATTACTTGAGGTGGAGGATCTACCCCTTGCAATTAGCATTGGTGGTGTTGTTTGCCATCAAAGGACAACCAAGGCATAAACACAAAGAGGATCCCAAATTTGATCAAGTTTTACAAAGCACATGAATGTATGGAATGCATGAATGATTGCTAAGGGACAAAAATTCTTTACACAAGCATATCTTTACCATACACCTAAAAGTGGAGTATATCTTTATCATGCCAGTAACAGGTGTAGTTACAAAATTCAGCATTTTCAGGATAATGACATTCATCATTATTTTGAAAACAAATGACATTGTTAATAGGGACAGTTATAGTCAACAATCCCAAGAACAAACAAGTGAGGATACAATCCTGTAGCTGATTTTGTGTTGGTTTCTACAAATAGAATCATCATGGAGTATGATAGTCAAATCAATTAAAAAAGAACAGTATAGAAGCTTACTTACCAAATTTATTTTCTTGTTCATCAATAACCAAAAGGTAAGTTACTTGTAAGGGTTTGAAGAGCAGAATTTTTTTGGGGTTCTAAACCCTCAAAAGAGATACCAAGAACCAGTGTTTGTTTATGTTAAATATGAGAAAGATCTATCTTGAAGATGACTACTTTTATAGGTAAATGGGGGTTGATTATCGTAAATGAGAAGGGGAGTTAAAGAAAACATCAACAAGGGTAGATTGTATGATGAAGGGTAAATTTAAATAAACCAAGGATAGCTATACAAGATGTAGCTCTAGAATAGGAACATATGAAACCCAAAAATATTCAAATTAAGGCTCAAAGTTAAACCCCATAATCATACCAAAGCAGGCCACAACCATGAAGATTGTTTGGGAAGAACAGAGGCCGAGTGTCAAGAAAGAAGGAAATTAAGATTTTTTTTTTAGAATCTACAAGATATGGAGGGTAGAACCCACGAACTTCATGCACAGAAACCCTTAGAAGAACCCAAATGAACACCTAAAAAAAATACATGGCCATAACAAGAAATGCATAGAAAGGATTCAAGATGTTTATCATTTCTGCATATAAATTCAGAGCAAGCAAAAGAGCTCGAAATAGCTATAGGTTGTATTAGCAAAAGAAATGAATGGAGGCACGAGTTTTTTATAACCCATAAATAAATCTTGATTCCTACAACATGTATGGCCGTAGCCAAAGTTACCATTTTTTATACATAAATGCTTGAATTTTTTAGAGAAGTGAAAATGTATTCATCTTTCTGTAATGGACTTGATTTCGAGCCCTTTTTCACTACAAGAAAAGAAATACAATGATTGAAATTATTTCTAAAAGCTTACCTCAAGCTTTGCAAGGTGTTCACTGCCAGAAAATGTATAAGAAAATCCTTTGTTATTCCAAAATTTTCCATGAATCACTTTCAAGAAGTCTTCCATAAGCCCTATGGCGACTGAGAAGCAAACTTTTAGAAAGTTCGAGGTGAAATGAAAAAAAAATGAAGTGCCTTTTGTGTGGTTGGGTTTCCTTTTTCAACCTTAATTTTTGTGGATGAGTGACTAAGGCATTTTTTCCTTTCCATTTTATTTTTTGCAAATAAAATTTCCTAATATGCCCGTGGCCCTTTATGCCTTAGTATATTTTTCTGCCTTAGTGAGTTGAGTTTTCATAGGAGTCTTTATGACTTATATTTTTGCTTTGACTCATGTATGGTAAAAAATGTGCTTCATTTTTGCATTTTTTTGAATTGTAAAGCTTTTGATTTAAATTTTATTGTTATAAATCATTAAGTCAAAATTGCTATTTTAAATGCAAGAATGATGTGGTATGCCTTGTAAATTCTTTAAAGGAGATTTAATTGTGCCTTTATTTTGCAAGTTTATAGGATTAGTTGAAATAGTTGACCAACATGTGGAGAGCATATAGGAGAGCCTTTATTTGCTTTTTTGGAGGATATGAGAGTATCTAGGAGGTGGTTTTGCATGCATCCATGATAAACTTGGTCAATTTTGACTTTTTCATTACATTGGAGCTCTTTTGGAAAAAATCTAGTTGCTATATTTTGGGATTTTTGGAGGCATCTGACCCAAGGAAGCTTCTAGTTCCTTTTTTGGTGCAACTGCTTGGGAGTTGATGGATATGGTCATTCATTTGACTCTTTTGTACTTGGTTCTGGATTATGCAATTTTGGACTTAGTGATTTTTTCAGTCCTTTGACACTTTTGACATATTTATGTAACTCACATTTTGGACATGAATAACAAAGGAGACCTTGAATATCAATGATTTTGGAGTTTTTCCTTCTCTTTCCTTGCTTCATTGTGTGCATTTAAATGATTTGATCAAGTTATTTGTGAGGTATTGTTATTTCCTTATAGCTTTGTCTCATGTTCAACACCTTTATGCAAGAGTTTGTTTATTCAGGTCATAATATGTGTCAAGTTTTGTGAATGGCTTATAACTGTGAAGTCACCTTCCTTCTAGAAGTTTGAGCATCAAGACCTCGTTATGAAATACTTATGCAAAGACACACAAGAATAAGTTACGCAAGTTTATTTTTAGTCATTTTTAGCAAGTTTTGATTATCTGAGTTTATGTCCAAGTTTGGTTTGGTGTATCACCTCTTTAGTCTTTTTGTTCATTTTTCAGTTTCTTAATTTATGCATATTTATCTTCTCTTTTATTTGTCAATCAGTAGAATAGTGAAGTAATTTAGGTGATAACCATCTAGGATCCAACCTTATCTGGAGATTCACTCCAAATTCTAGGCAACCCACAACCTAGGAGTGATTCCATGTTTCTCTAGAGTGCTAAGTTCTGCAACTTTGCTAGGGTGCAACTTTAAGAATTAACAATTTTGGCACACCTGGTGGGATAGTCAAATTACGACAATTTTAAAATTTCAAGGTTTGTTGGTTTTAATATGCAACTAGTAGATTTCAAACCTTTTAGAGGTTGGTGAAGCATATATGGCGATTCTATGAGTGGAATAGACAAAGAATCAGTGCATTATCAGTTTTATGAGAATAATACATACCAGAAGTTTGAGTTCATTCAAATATTTACAGTTGTCCCCACCCAAAAGACAAGAGAAAACAACTAAGAGAGATCCTGTTACAACAAGGAAGATAATTTCAACTCCACCTGCAATAAGAGTTGCAAAGCCCCCTGTGAAGCAACAAGTTTTGGTTGCACAAATGGCGATTCCAAGGAATCAAGCCTTTGTCACTTTCAATGGAGGTAGTGCATTGAATTTAGCCCAGCACAATGATATCCCAATAGAAGCTCTTAAGAGATCCCATATTTTACAGGAGAGGATCAAACCATACTTGTAAAACACATTAAGGATGTAGCAAACTTGTGTTCAGTGCACCATATAACTCAAGAAAATGTAGCTGTTAGATTGCTGACATCTTTCAAGGGAAAATCCTTACAGTGGTTCAAAAATTTGGCTATAAGTTCTATCACTACTTGGGACCAACTTGGTGAAGTGTTATGCAAGCAATTTGAGGAAAAATTTGATAATTTGTCATTAGTGGAGTAGCTTACCACCATAAAGAGGGCTCCTCACGAGAGAATGACAAACTTAAATTTTAGATTTCAAAGAACGTGGGACAGAATCCCAATGAATACAAGACCCCCAACTGAGTATGCATTTCTTTATTTTTTAAGAGCATTAAATAGTGTAATAGTTGTTATGATTCAATCAACGGGTGGCAATACATTGCCTGCAGCTTATGATATTGTAGCCAGAGCTGAGAACAATCTTATTCAGGCTAGGAGAATTGCTCCTAGACCTCCCATGCCCATTTTCCCTAATATCCAGCCTCTTATGACTTTGCCAACACCTCAAGTAGCCCCTTTACCAACTGCTGCTAACCAAGAAAAAGGCCATTGTAGGCCCATCTAATGAGTTGCAGAGATAAAAGGGATACTTTAGTCCTTTGGAAATGAGCTTGTGAGCATTAAACAACAACAATTTCAAGGTTTTAAGCCTACCACCCACAAAACCCTGGGCCAAGTCAACCATATCAAGGAAATAGACAACAATATCAAGGAAACTAGCAAGGTGCAAGACAAAATTTGAACCCAAGGCCTTTCCAGCCTTATAATCCAAATCCTATCAGTGCAACAAGGGATCTTGTACCCATTCATAATAACCTAGCAATAGATTGTGATTGTTGTTTTTCATGTAATCAACCCCATAATAATGCTACATGCTCAAATGGGGTTATTAATCAGGCACTAATGGTTCAAAATGTTGCAAGTATGCAAAGTGTGCCTATTGATGAATCATCACAATAGTAGAATCTCCCTGCAAGTGAGACAACTCTCCTAAATTGGCAAGGAGAGGAATTTTATGGAGTGAATAGAGATGATTCTCCAATTGTAACCAATACTAGGTCCAAGAAGAGGGCCTTGGAAATTAGACAAACAAAAAACAAGGATAAAGAGGCTACTAGCTCATCCAATCCACAAGTACCGCATATTCTATAGAGAAATCCATAAGGTACCAGTAGAGAATAGCTTGGGAATCAACCCTAATTAGCTCACTTGCAACCAAATCATGTTGTTGTAAGGACCCATCAGAAGGTAAATACCGCTTCACCCTTCAACATTGTTGAACATATGAAAAAGTTGAATGTGTCTATATCAATGTGGGATTCTTTATCTATCCCAGGTCAAAAGGATATTTTGCAATCTGCTTTGACTAACTTGAATGTTGTAAGTGATGTACCAGTAGGTTAGGATAAGGGTATTTTCACAAATGCACCTTAGGACAACAATAAACAATCAGTTAAAGATGTTAAACCCCCTCCTTTTTATGTGTCATTGATAGTAGGGGATAAACTGGTCCATAATTGCATGGTTGATAATGGGGCAAGTAGTTTTGTCATGCCCAAATAGATTGTTGATAAGTTGGGTTTAAATTATCAGCCTCTTGAGAAGGGAGTGGTCCAACTTGATGGGTCAGCCATTAACACCGTAGTTGTCATTAAGGATTTAAGCCTTACACTCCATGCCTGTCCAAACTTATCCATTCACTAGGACATATTTTTCATTGACCTACCACCCTATTTTACATTATGCTTGTTAAGGGATTTCACTGCCAAAATAGGGGTTATTTGTCCTCAGATTGGTCCCACATGTTGTTTAGGACTAGGTATGGGACAAAAGTGACTATCAAGTCTGAATTACTTTCCAAAGATCACATTGAACCCTATGTACCAAGTGTTGTAAATGCCAACAGTGTTGTTCTGGATGATAGTGAGCTTGTTGCTGCCCAAGAATTGTAAATTGAAAGTGTACCAGATATACTCTTAAATGAGTGGGCAATGAAAAATATTGTGGATAGTCCAAATGATAACATTGAAGAAGTTGTCTTGGGGGTATATATATGATTCATGAACCCGAGACAGTTATGCCAAACCTTGAAAAGAAGGCAAAACAACAAGATAAAGTATGGAAGATGTATTTCGATGGCTCAAGGAGCAAGAACGAAGCTGGTGGGGGTGCAATGCTTGTGTCCCCACAAGGTGAAAAGTATTATTCTACTTTCAGATTTAATTTCTCTTGTTCTAACAATATTGTTGAATATGAGGGTTTGATTAAGGGCTTGGAATGGGCAAGGAAAAGAAAGATAAGTTGCCTATAAGTATTTGGAGATAATGAGTTGATAGTCAATCAGGTAAGAGGCTTGAATGTGACTAAAAATGATACTTTGAAGTCTTACAAGCATAGGGTGTGGGATATGCTAGAGGAATTCAATTCTTTTAATCTAATTTATATTCCCAAGAGTCAAAATAAGCATGCAAATAGGCTAGTTGCAATAGGTGCATAGTTTGATATACCTAATGATATTAGGAAGGGAAAAGTGCAGAAATATGTCAAAGTTATAGTCAGGCCATCTATTCCTGACAACAATGTTCATTGGCAAGTATTCGAGAGTGATGAACAGGTGTTGAGTTTTTTGCTTGAAGAAGATGAGTTCTCGGTGGTAAACCAAGAGAAGCTTAAACAACAATATGATGATCAAGTCATCCAATTGAGGAAAAACAAGTTGCCCAAGGGTCTAGTCACCTTGGAATCTATTCTTAGCACGTTTGATCATCTCAAGAAGAGTAAGACCAAAATCCAGGTCAAGGAAGAACATTATGAAGAACTTGAAATATTCAAAGGTAAGCTCCTCAAAATTGGTAAAATCTATTCACAAGAAGATAGGAAAGTTTTATGGCTCTTTGTGAAGAATTTCATGATGTATGTGCATGGGAATACTTAGATTTAAAGGGATTTGATCCCCAAATTTCCCAACATACTATAGAACTAGAGCTAAATGCAAAGCTTGTTAGGCAAAAACAAAGGCCTTTAAATCCAAAACTTGATCCCCTTATGATCAAAGAATTGTCCAAACTAGTTAAAGGAGGTATCATTTTCCCAATTAAACATACCTCATGGGTCTCTAACCTTGTACTGGTTAGAAAGAAAAATGAAGAAATTAGTGTGACTCCCCGCCATGTGAACCCTAAAGGGCAACAAACACCGCACATTTTTTTTTTTTTGAAAGGCAAATATTCATAAGATGAATATGTATATACATTACATGGAAAGCCATTGTGCATTTACAGAATCATCTACATCCTCTGGGGTACACTTGGTGGCATTACTAAACATAAAACCCATACCAACAACATCGTTAAAGATAATGCCAAGAAGATAAGAAGAGATACACATAATCACAAGATAAAATAATGGTACATGCATCCAACCATGAACAATAGGAAGTAAAGGATACACAATTTTATTTCAATTCAATTCATAGTTTAATATTACAATTGTGGAGCATATTTCCACAGGTACAACATATCATGGATTGAACCGTACATTACATGATCCTTCCCTTATAAGAATGATACATAATGGAGAATAAGGTACAAAATGTGGGATACTCTTCAACCAAGTGAAGCTTTGGAGACTGCATCCACTTTTGCATCACGAACACAACTTGGGAACCCAATGGGGTGCATAACATGTTCCACCTGATTGCGTGGACCCGAAGGTCCACCCCCCGTGCTAGGAGATGACAAGAAAGGACCCACGACCAAGACAAACAAGCAGAACAATCACAAGACCAAATCACAAGGTCAACCAAAACATAGCATACAACAATCTCAACGACCACTTACAAGGTGACTGCTTCCAGAGGCAAACAAAGGAAAACAAAGAATACTATGTGAGAGTGTCATTGTACGATCATATCATGGCTTATCATGACTGCCTCACAACAGGCGTCGACCCCCATCTATGGTTATCTTGACTGCCTCTCATTAGGCGTCGGCCCCATAGGGTGACACGTGCAAAACCACTAACCTCTCATGAGGGTGAGGTAGTGATCTTGCCAACCACAACCTTCTCAAACCACCCTTAGTCTACGAAAGCACTAACAACATGGACAAGGTATCTTACTATATTAATTAATGTGTTACTACCCAAACCCACTAGTTTATTTTATTAGGTTTTCACTTGTTTAACCAACTCTTTCACGGGTTATCCTGACTGCCCCTTTATGCGTCGGCCCCCATGAATAGCCACCCTCCCCAACAGTTCTAAAACAAGATTCACAATAAGGGGTGTACCAAACATAAAACCCACAAAACAAATGGACATGCGAGGCATGAAACATCTCGCTCAAAGCCACATCAAAGTCAACACCATGTATAAGGTAACACCCACAAGAACTCAAAATCAGGAATAAGATCAATGAATTACAAAGGTCCCACCATGGAATATCATCATAAATCAAGTTTCTCCATTGCCTCTGGAAGCCTAAAATACCGAAAATCCACAAATTCCCACTAAAGGAAATTCAATATTTCGGGTTCCCAATCATCTCAAAATATGACTACTAGAAAGTTAGCACATCAAGTCTCCTTATTCAAAATTAACACAAGAGAAAGACTCATAACATGGAACCTCAAAAATGGCTATATAAAACCCAATCACAAAGCAACAAGAGTAGAATAAAAGTAACAACATCACAACAAAATCTTCAATCTTATTCAAGCTAACATAATCAATTCAATACAAAATCAACTGCATTTACCGACAATAGATTAGTCAATAGGGCATCTACGAGAAACCTCACTGTTCTCCTTGCATGATACCCAACGCCCAATTACCAACAAACTTATAAATAAAGTGTAGAAGGATATGTCAAAAAACCACACTTTCTGAAGACTACCAAACCAACTATTAAAGGATTACAAAGGATAAGTAGTAAATATTAAAAGATACTCTAATTCAAACTATTCAATTAAATCCCTCAATTGTCTAACCATATGTAACCCAATTCCCTATTTGATTTTCCAATTGAATCCTTCTCTTTCAAATTAACTAATTCATAATGGAATGTAATATCAAAGAACTATATCAAAAGAACATACTCAACTTGTAATTACTTATAATAATAAATATATGAAATATATACATGCCTATATAAATATATTATAAAAGAAATGATATATTGTAATTGATTTCCATAATTTCAAATGCCTTAGAGAAAAGGGAATTGCTATATTTTAATTGAAGAGTAAATCTTAATTCCGTAAGGACAATTACACAATTAAATGAGGGCACCATACCCTAAACTACTACGGAATTAACTTAAAACAACATTCATTCGTTATGAGAACTAAAAGAATTCAACTTTAACAAAAGTTATCAAGTTCGTTTTGAATAAGTCCTCTAACTTCCTAACACAATTTAATCAATCTTATAACTATTGAATAATTCAGAAAATAATCAATAAATATAAGAGAATCCACTTCATATAACTATCATAATCAATTAGTTTCCATAGATATACATTTTCTTAATCTATAATCATACTAATTACACAAGAGATTTATAATTTGATAAATGGTCACTTGTAAACGAAATCAACAAGCAATAGTTAATCAATTAATACTCCTATTTATTTATTTAACAACCTTTTGTTGGTCTAAGTATTAACAAATCACTTATTTATTATCTTATCAAAAAGATGTCTAAAACTATGCTCTTATAGATTACTACTTTGTGATTCTCTATGAATATTAATTAGGTATGGGTTAATTATAGATAAAAATTTCTTTAATAATTAAGTTGGACTTTTGATGAAACCAAACATTATTAACTTGTATTATTGAAGGTAAATAAAGATCTCTTAATTATTAAATATAGTATTAAATGAATACCTAATAATTAACTCGTGAATAGGACATTTAAATTCAACTATAAATTAAACAATTGTTACTATATAATACGAAGGGGTTAACGAATAGGGCAATGATTTAATTAAATACTATATATACTATTTATTAACAAAATAATCAACACTCAAATACTCAATTTCCTAAATTGAATCCTTATCATTTTAAACTTTTCCCTACAAAGCTTGGGACTTTATGGAAAGCTTTGGTTTAATCAATATCTTTGAAACGAAAATGAAGAAACAAAGTTTATGGATTTTATTGGGCCTGAACTTGTCCTAGCCAAAAATCTATTCTTATTCTTATTATTATTATTTTCATATAAACCTTCAAGTTAGATTCATTGCACCTATTAATTTCACTCACTACAGGCTTATGAAATTAACTACAAAGTTGTGAAATCTACTCAAAGAGAATATGATTCCTCTAAGGATCTAAAATTAATAAATAATAGTTTCTAAATCAACTATGCTGGCAAAATTAGATTTTAATGAAGGCATCATATTGTACTCTTTTGGAGGAGAGTAGAACATAGCTACTAACCTTAACATATAGAGATTAGCTCTAATTATGAACACCCAATCATAATATAAAATTAGATCATTTGTTCGAGGTGATGATGTATCACTAAATCCTCCATTTTGATCGATGGTTAGTTGATTGAGTTTTGAGAGGGAGTAGTGATTATTTGACAGAATAACTCAAGGAAATGTGGTCTCACAGACTGCCATGATTGGAGGATATACATGATTGGAGGATATACACGAAATGAATTTGTTAACAAGGCTTTAGAAATTTTCTAGTGAACGAAGTGGTAGGTGCAAAGCCAACTTCACAACCTGTCTCAGCATCGACACTGCCAGACTCTTTCTTCACCGGTTGCCAATGGTATCAGGGAGATTATTTAAATTTATACACTCTTCTATGCTCGCGTGCTGTGACCACAATAGATTATCAGAAAAATCAAGCAGGTTATTTAGACCTTTAAACTTCCTATTATGTTCAAGAGCTACGACTGAGACAGGCTAACAAACAATGGAATCAGAGAGAATATTTAGACCTCTACAACATTCTATTTTCAAGTACTGCAGATGGGACGGGTTGCAGAATGTGCACAAAATGGATTTTTCAAGGGAATTATTGAAGCACTCTCAAATACAGCCTAACATTGTAAGCTTTGCATGTGTCCCAGGTGCGCGCAGTCATGCAGGTTTGGAGAATGAGGGCTGCACATACTTCACACATCCGCAACCCTTATTGCATTACATGAATAGCTGATCATTAGGAGTACATGGTTTACCTTCATACCCATAATGGCTATCTTGAAGACAACCCAAAACTTAATACTTAAAATGCCAGTTGAACCCGTGGTGCCCAAGGATCATACGTGAATATAGGCTGAGAATTTCCATCATTTAAACAGAGGCAAGGTTCTTATGGAGATTTAAGGGTGATGCTAAAAGAAATAATCTGCAAAATAAGCTTGCACTGAAACAATACCTAGGCAGATTTGCATGCAAAATGTGAAATATAGACGAAGCACGCTACTGTTTGACAGAATCCATCACAGAAATGTGGCGCGGTTGCAATTTGGAGGATACACACAAAATGGTTTGCTACAAGAACCTTTGAGACTTGCCAGTAAATGCAACTGGGGAGTGTGAAATGAGACTCCACAACCTTTGCGAGCATCCTCCTTGCTTGAGCACAAATGGGAGCTTGGGAAATGGGTAAAGGCATTCGTCAAGCATAACGGAAGGGGGATTTAGGCAGATGCTACAGTTGCAACTAAGTTGGAAGTCATGTATGCAAAGTGAGGATGGCTACACACGAACTGATTAACAAAATGCCTCAAAAAGATGAGGTCTGGTGGACTGTAATGTCTGCAGGATATACACACGATGGATCTTGCTGAAAAGGCTTTAGAACTATAAGCAAATGAAATCGACAGGTACTTACCTCCGGTCCCTGCGTGTTCCTCCTCCTCAAGCACCAGATATCTCCCTGCAAGCCCTTGATGCGTCTCCACTTCCCAGCCTTCTCTAAAATGCGGAAAGATAGACAGGGGAAAAGATCCGATGACCGAATTCTTTCCAGAAGATCTCATTCCCCCCAGCCATTCCCAAAATTCCTTTTATTAAAAAGCCTTCGAGACTTCCCGTGAATGCAATTGAGAGATGTAAGAAAATAAAAAGCCCTAGAAACTTTTCAAGCAAATGCAATTGACAGGTGTAAAGATAAGTTTCCATGCTGTATAACATGCAAATTTATTCACCTTTCTACTATTTAATAATTTAACCGTTTTTAATCATTCATTTTTTACTATAAAAATTATTCAACTAGCATTTTTTTTTACTTCACTTTATTACTATATGTTCATTTATCTTATCTTATTTTTTTATTTTATAAAATATTTAAATAAAATAGAATAAAAATAATTTGCAATATCTTTATTAAAGACAATATTATTTATTAATAGTGTAGTATTTATTTATTCATTCATATTAATTACACAAAAGTAATATATATATATATATATATATATATATATTTGTAGTTAAACAATTATTCTCCCAAAAGATAAATTGTCAATTAAAATATGATTTTAAAATAACATTCTTTTTTTATCATGATAATTTAATCCAATTATTTAATACTAAAACATTACTTTTACAAAGTAATTTAAATTTAATTATTTATTAATCCAATTCCTTTATGTTTGGCAAAACCAATTAATTTATTTGTTATATCAATTTTTTCAACTTTAATTTAGATCACCTTGTCAACCAAAGTTAATTTAGTTAACTCATTAAACAAAGTCATTATGTTTACCACACAATTCAATGACACTGTACCCAACGAAGCACAAATAAATACTTACACCAATATCCAAAAAGGCCACAACATAGGGGGCACTACAATTAGGCTCTATGTAGATTTTAGAGACCTTAATAGAGCGTCATTAAAAGACCACTATCTGGTGCCCTCTATGGAGTAGATCCTTCAGGTGGTTGCTGGTTCTGAAATATTTTACTTGCTTTATGGCTATTCTGGTTATAACCAAGTATTAGTCAAAGAAGAAGATTAATACAAGACTGCTTTTACTACAAAGTGGGGCACTATGGCCTATAAAAGAATGTCTTTTGTTCTTTCCAACACTGGTGGCACTTTTCAGAGGGCCATGGCATTTCAAGGTTTGATTCATAAGCTTGTGCTCATTTATCTTGATGATGCAATAGTGTTTTCCAAAAATGTTGATGAGCATTTATCACATTTGAAGCAAGTATTTGAGAGATGTAGGGAATATGGCATATCCCTCAATCCCAAAAAGAGCATCATTGCTATCTATGAAGGCAAGCTTCTTGGACACATAGTGTCAAAATAAGGAATCACCATTGATCCTGAAAGACTGAAAGCCATTTTAGAGTTGCCTTTACCCAATCATAAGAAGGGTCTACAAAGCTTTCTTGGTAGGATTAGTTTTTTAAGAAGGTTTATTCTAAATGTTGCAAATCTTTTAAAACAACTAACTACTATGTTGAAGAAAAATGCAGCTTTTAGCTGGACCAGAGAGGCCAAGCGTAGTTTTGAAGCAATTAAGGAGGCCTTATCAACAACTCCTTTTGTAAATCCAAACTTTTCAAAGGATTTCATTTTCTATGCTTTTGGTAGCATAGATAATATTTTTGCAATGTTGGTACAATAGAATGATGTTGGTTTAGAACAACCCATTGCCTTTTATAGTCAGGGTTTAGCAGATTATGAGCAGAAGTATACTTTTGTAGAAAAACATGTACTTCATGTTATCAAAAGTCTGAAAATTTTTAAGCCTTTGATTTCTAATAACAAGATACATTTAATGGTTGCTCATCCTAGTGTGAAATAATTTTTGCTAAGCAGATAATTGAATGAGAAAAGGGCAGGATGAATTACAAAAGTCATGGAATATGATGTTGACATAAAGATAACTAAGATTGTAAGGGGTAAAGGGTTGTGTGAACAACTAGCTACATGGTTTGGAAGTGAGGAAAAGATAAAAACAAAGATTGTTTTGGTCATTAATGATGAGCCTCAAAATGCTACACTTGCATTAGTTGCAAGTTGGGTACAGGACATGAGTCATTTATTACAAACTAGTGAGTGTCCACCAGTTTTAGATAAGGCTAAGAGAAGATACTTCAGAATGCAGTCTATCCCTTATGTGCTGGTTGATAATGTTCTTTTCAAAAAAGACCTTAATGGTGTGTTGTTAAGGTGTATTGATCATGACCAAGTGGATAAAGTGTTTCATGAGTTCCATGATGGAACTGTTGGGGATCATTTTTCCCCAAGAACTACTGCATGGAAGATAATGAGAGATGGCTATTATTGGCCAAGATTATTTAAGGATGCCCATGCTTGGGTAAGAAAATATGTGAAATGTGCCATTTTTGTAGGCAAAGAGAGGCTACCAACTTTTCCTTTGCAGCCAGCTCAAGTGGAACAACCCTTCATGAGGTGGGGCATTGATTTTATAGGACCTATAAAATCCACCTTCTAGTGTAGACCACAAGTGGGTACTTACTGCTACCAATTACTTTACAATATGGACTAAAGAAGTGTCTTTGAAAGAAGCCAATGAGTTTGTTGTATTAAACTTCTATTATGATTTAGTAACTGGGTTTGGAGTACTTGAATCAATAATTTCAGATAATGCTTTAGAATTTGTTGGATTAAGAGTAAGTGATTGGGCTGCCAGGAATGACATTCATCTAAACACATCATCAAATTATTACCCACAGGGTAATGGTTTGGCATAATCGACAAACAAAAATCTGATACAGATTATCAAAAGAACCATGGAGGATAATAAGAGAACTTAGCATACCAAGTTGAAATCTACCTTGTGGGAAAATAGAATAACTCCCAAAAGGTCCATTGGGAATTCTCCATATGTATTAGTTTATGGTAAGGAGGCATGATTGCCTTTATCTATGGAGCTTCCAGCTCTTGATATTGTGCATCAACTGAAAATGTTTGAAGAAGAGGATCCAATGATAGTTAGGTATGCTCAGCTCATGGAGCTAGAAGAGTTAAGAGATAAAGCAATGAAGTACATGGAGTATCATCAACTTATAAAAAAAAGAGTCTTTGATAAGAAATCAACTCCTAGGGTATTCAGAGAAGGAGACCTTGTGCTTAGGTGGGATGAGTTGAAGAGCAGGCCAAGAAAGCACACTAAATTTGATAATTTATGGAGCAGCCCGTTTATCATTACTGAATACAAGGAGCACAGTGCAATCCAATTATAAAAATGGATGGAGAAATTTTGCCTATCCTAGTTAATGAGATACACCTCAAATGGTGTTTTGAGGTTTGATCTACCTTGTACATGCTAGATTAGGTGTTTTTCTTTCAATAAGTGTTGTTGCACCTTAGTTTAGATGCAAGTTTTCATTTCCCTAAGTGTTTTTCAACATAGTTAGGCAGTTTCTTTATGAAGTTTTGGTGTTTGAATAAGTTTCCAAGGTGCCATGAACTGATTTGTTTGAGTTATAGAAATGTACAAGACTGTTTTCAAGTTGTTTAAGCTTTTAGGTGACTATGTGCCTAATAGATAAGCCCAGGCAACTGGTCTAATGTTTAGCAGGCAAACATATAGTAGATGTCACCAAAAATGTTACTTAATTTCACTAATAGCTCAATCAGGTAGAGCTTTTGTGATTTTCAAATAAAAAGTAAGGTATATTTTTATTTTTACTACATTACATTCATGTGCATAAACAAAATTTGAAGATTACATTACTAGATTGCATTTATGCAGATGCATTTAATATAGGAAAGATTGCATAATGTTTTCAAGAAAAGTAATCTTTATTGATAATGTAAATGTATAATGTCTCACACAAGCCATGAGACTAACTCTTTTAGTGCAAATGAAAGAAAACATTATACATTTATATACAAGGAAAAATAAATACACATATAGAGAAAGGTGACCCTTCATTATCTGAATGACGAGTCCTAGTTGAGTTGCCTTGTATCATCTTTAGTCTTCCTGCTTGTTTTGCATCCAACTACTACTCTCTTGCTGCTCCTCGTTGCTTGCATCTGAAAGAGAGAGAGTGTTGTTAGAGAAATGAAAGGTCACCAGTTAATACATACACATACATCTATAAATAGATAATAGATAATTTGATCCTCATGTGCACTAAAATAGCTAGCATATCATAGATGTCCAAGAAAATAGGAGGGTATCAAACACACCTATCATATGCTTGTTTTAATCTAACATGTTTGCTTCTTGTGCAGGTATAGGTGAAATTCTTATTACTGTTTTGTTTTATCTAATTTTAGCATGTGGGGTAAAATGGGATCCCACAAGGGTTGAGCCCAACATGCTACCTTTTTGTGCTTTTAAGAGGCTTAGAAAGGTAAATCATCTCCTTATGATTTTCTTAAGTAGGCACACACCTTTCATGATAGTGAGTTTTATTCACTGTCCTAGGTGACATACTTGCTCAAGGAAATCATAAAGGATGTATGCAATAATATGTATCAAAATAGACTGCATAAATGCATTGATGTGCTAATCCATGAAAGCACAACCTATGAAGATCTATCAGGAACTAACTTGAGTCACATAGAGCACATGTAAGCGATGAGTGAAATACATGGTCAAGGCTACAATGTATTGGGAGAAGAGGAGTAATGCATGAGGAAGGTAAACACATTGATGCAAATGTGAAAAGGTAATTGGCATTGTCAATTATCATAGCATGAAGTAGTAAATTATACATACAGGGCTCAGATTATTGCAACAAGTTAATTACTTGTGGAGGATTTGCCCCTTGCAATTAGCATTGGTGGTGTTGTTTGCCATGAAAGGACAACCAAGGCATAAACACAAAGAGGATCCCAAATTTGTTCAGGATTTACAGAGCACATGAATTTATGGAATGCATGAATAATTTCCAAGGGACAACAAGTCCTTACACAGGCATATCTTTACCATACAACTAAAAATGGAGCATATCTTTATCATGCCAGTAACAAGTGTCGTTAAAAAATTTAACATTTTTAGGATAATGAAAGCCATCATTATTTGAAAACAAACGACACTGTTAATAGGGACAAAACTTATAGACAACAATCCCAAGAAAAAATAAATGAGGATACAGTCCTATAGTTGATTCTGTGTTGGTTTCTACAAATAGAATCTTCATGGAGTATGACAGTCAAATCAATGAAAAAAGAACAGTATAGAAGCTTACTTGCCAAATTTATTTTCTTGTTCATCAATAACTGAAAGCCAAGTTACTTGTAAGGGTTTGAAGAGTAGAATTTTTTTGAGGTTCCAAACCCTCAAAAGAGATACCAAGAACCAGTGTTTGTTTATGTTAAATATGAGAAAGAGCTATCTTGAAGATGACTGATTTTATAGGCAAATGGGGGTTGATTATCGTAAATGAGAAGGGGAGTTAATGAAATCATCAGCAAGGGAAAATTGTATGATGAAGGGTAAATTTAAATAAAGCAAGGACAACTATACAAGATGCAGTTCCATAATAAGAAAATATGAAACCCATAAATATTCAAAGTAAGGCTCAAAGTTAAGCCCCAAAATCATACAAAAGAAACCCACAACCATGAAGATTGTTAGGGAAGAACAAAGGCCGAGTGTTTTTTTTTTTATCGGTAATCTGTGGGATGAGGGGCCCACTCCCTTTATTAAAATTAAAGAAAAGGTTACAAAAATATGCCTCTCAGATAATAAGGATCCTAGGTAAGAAGAAATAGAGAGAAGAAACAAGAAGCCTACAGAGAAGCCAAGAATAGAGACAAATTCTAGCCATCAACCAACATACAATGACTAACATGGAGACAAAGAGAATTAGCGAAAATCCCACAACCAGAACTTAAGCCCTTCGACTTTTTTGAAGGAGAATGGCTTCCAGAGTCCATTGGGAGCCGACCTCCACTGCTTCCATTCCTTCTATACGAAGCTTCTCCACATTAGATTTCCTACCAGTCTTATATTTAGATCTGCAATTAGGTTTAGATTTACTAGTATCAGACTGAGAGATCCCAAGTTTTTGAGGCAGAACCAAAGAAAAGTCACTAAAAATAAGCCTAGTTATGATCTTCCAAGTCATCCATGAAAGAGAAAGTCCCATATGAATCAGAACCATCATCCTTTATCTCCAAAGGGGGCACAAGAGAATAATCAAGAATAGGAGGATGCAGAGGGGACGAGGGAGCCAGAGGCTGAATAGGATCCAACTAAGACGCCAGAGGATGCTAAATTTTTTTTCCATGATTCTGCCAAATAAATTCAATATCTAGAGTGCCATCCTTCTTAACCCACTTCTTCAAGCACGCATTCCTTGCCCCAGCCGAACATTGAAGAGGACAAGCATCAATTCTATGACCCAGCTGGTTGTAACGAAAGCAACAAAATAGTAAACCCTCATAATTTAGAAATTGAGTCCATACACCATGTGAGGAATGGACTTTGACTGAATGAGTTAGAGGTTTAGAAATTTCCACCATAGCACAAACCCTATAAAAATTACGATCAAAAGCCACCTTGTCAAAATCGAGCTTGACAAATGATCCCACCTGGTTAAATAGAGTGCTGAGAAGATCCACGTTGCGCAGAACCAAAGGAAGATTGTACAGCCGAATCCAGATAGGAATACAAGTGATCTTGGCAGAGGCCAGATCAAAGAAAGACTTCCATGGGGAAATAAAGAGGCCTGAATGCCCAAAGAACCATGGCCCATTCTGTAAAACAAAGTTGCAGTCCTCTATAGAACAAAAGGTAACAAAAAAAAAACCGAAATCTAGAGATTCAACAATAGGGGTAGATAGATTACTTCACATGCAATTAATCCATTCAAGGATGGAAGTAACCAACAGACGCTTGTGCAAGAACCACACCACCATAAAAAGACTACCGAAATCCCCAGCCACAACATCGATACAATCACAGTCAAGCAGAAATCCACAGTCTCGTTAGAGAAGACCACCTCAGAGTCCCCAAAGGAAAAATGAGGGCTTCTAAGCTGAGAGCCTTTTCCCTGATTCGACAAAGAGGTTGAGGTAGGAGGAGTCGAAAGACGAGGTGAGCTAGGGAGAGCAGTCTGAGTGTGCACACAACAGAAGTCTGTGCACTCATGATAGGGGTTTGATTTATTTTTGCAACCAATGAACAAAATGGTAGAAGCTGCACCTAAAGGAGCCCCAACAGATTTCACAGCCAAGGGATTCGAGACCTGTGAAGGAGATACAACGGTCTGAGGCAAAGACAGAGGCTCCAACAAAGCCCCCAAATGGAGGTCATACTATCTCCTACCTTCACCAAAATCCGCAAAACGTTCGCCCTGATTCGAGCCAGGAGGACAACACGCTTTTCCATTCACAATCACACCTGCAGACTGGCCTCCAGCCCCCGCCGCAATCCTCAGGGAAACGCTGTCGCCGTTTGCACCAGTAGAACCCGTACACATAGTTAGGGTTTTTTTTTTCTTGACACACTATTTGATTCTTGTAAGATCATGTTATTAAACTAGAACTAAGGCAAAAAAAAACCAAAGTTAGATCTCCATTTGTCAAAATCACTAGCCAACAAAGCCTGAGTGTTAAGAAAGAAGGAAAAGAAGATTTTTTTAAAGAATATGTAAGATATGGAGGGTAGAACCCGCAACCTTCATGCAAAAAAACCCTCAGAAGAACCCAAATGAACACATAAAAAAATACATTGGCGTAGCAAGAAATCCATAGAAAGGATTCAAGATGTTTATCATTTTTGCATATAAATGTAGAGCAAACAAAAGAGATCGAAATAGCTACAGGTTGTATGAGCAAAAGAAATGAATGGAGGCATGGGTTTTTTATAACCTAGAAATAAATCTTGATTCCTACAATATGTATGGCCACAACCAAAGTTACCATTTTTTATACATAAATGCTTGAAATTTTCAAAGAAGTGAAAACATATTCATCTTTCTGTAATGGGCTCGATTTCAAGCCCTTTTTCTCTACAGGAAAAGAAATACAACTATTGAAATGCTTTCTAAAATCTTACATCAAGCTTTACAAGGTGTTCACTGCCAGAAAATGTATTAGAAAAGCCTATGTTGTTCCAAAATCCACCATGAATCACTTTCAAGAAGTCTTCCATAAACCTTATGGCAACTGAAAAGCAAACTTCCAGAATGTTCAAGGTGAAATAAAACAAAATGAAGTGCCTTTTGTGTGGTCAGGTTTCCTTTTAGGGTTTAGGGTTTAAATGATATTGTTATAAATCATTGAGTCAAAATTGCTAATTTAAATGCAAGAATGATGTGGTATGCCTTGTAAATGCTTTAAAGGAGATTTAATCGTGCCTTTATGCTTTGCAAGTTTATAGGATTAGTTGAAACAGTTGACCAACATGTGGAGAGCATATAGGAGAGACTTTGTTTGCTTTGTTGGAGGATAAAAGAGCATCTAGAAGGTGGTTTTTCATGCCTCCATGATAGACTTGGTCAATTTTGATTTTTTCATTACATTGGAGCTCTTTTGGAAAAAATCTAGTTGCTATATTTTGGGCTTTTTGGAGACATCCGACCCAAGGAAGCTTCTAGTTCATTTTTTGGTGCAACTGCTTGGGAGTTGATGGATATAGTAATTCATTTGACTCTTTTGTACTTGGTTCTGGATTATGTAATTTTGGACTTAGTGATTTTTTCAGTCCTTTGATAGTTTTGACATATTTTTGTAACTCACATTTTGGACATGAATAATAGAGGAGACCTTGAATATCAATGATTTTTGGGGTTTTCCTTCTCTTTCCTTTCTTTATTGTGTGCATTCAAATGATTTGATCAAGTTATTTGTGAGGTATTATTATTTCCTTATAGCTTTGTCTCATGTTCAACACCTTTATGCAAGAGTTTGTTTATGCAGGTCATAATCTGTGTCAAGTTTTGTGAATGGCTTATAGCTGGAAGTCACCTTCCTTCTAGAATTTTGAGCATCAGGACCTCATTATGAAATACTTATGCAAAGACACACAGGAATAAGTTGTGCAAGTTTATTTTCAGTCATTTTAAGCAAGTGTTGACTATCTGAGTTTATGTCCAAGTTCGGTTTGGTGTATCACCTCTTTAGTCTTTTTGTTCATTTTTAATTTCTCAGTTTATGAATATTTATCTTCTCTTTTCTTTGTCAATCAATAGAATAGTGAAGTAATTTAGGTGATAACCAGCTAGGAGCCAGCCTTATTTGGAGATTCACTCCAAATTCTAGGTGGCCCACAACCTAGGAGTGATTCCATGTTTCTCTAGAGTGCTAAGTTCTGCAACTTTGCTAGGGTGCAACTTTAAGAGTTAACAATTTGGCATGCTCGGTGGGACGGTCAAATTATGATAATTTTAAATTTTCAAATTTTGCTGGTTTTAATATGCAACTAGTAGATTTCAAACCTTTTAGAGGTTGGTGAAGCATATTTGGCAACTCTGTGAGTGGAATAGACAAAGAATCATTGCATTATCAGTTTTATGAGAAGAATACATAGCAAAAGTTTGATTTCATTAGAATATTTGTAGCTGTCCCCACCCAAAAGAAAAGGCAAAACAACTAAGAGAGCTTTGTTACAACAAGGAAGATAATTTCAACTCCACCTGCAATAAGAGTTGCAAATCCTTCTGCAAGGCAACAAGTTTTGGTTGCATAAATGGAAATTCGAGGGAATCAAGCCTTTTTCACTTTCCATGTTTCTCTAGAGTACTAAGTTCTGCAACTTAGCTAGGGTGCAACTTTAAGAGTTAACAGTGATGCAAAAATATAAAGCAAAAAGGGTCTATCTTGCATAGTCGACATCAAGATGGGAGGTTTATCCAAATAATTCTTGATAGATTCAAAATCCTTGTGTCATTCATCATCCCATTGAAAATGGACATCTTTATTCAATATATGCATGAAGGGAAGAATATGATCAACCAATTGATATATGAATCTACGAAATGCATGAATCTTCCCTTATAAACTATGTAGTTGAGAGATATTCTTGGGTGGAGGCATGTTAATAATTGCATCGATCTTATTGGTATCCACTTTGATTCCATGATGAGAGACAATAAATCCTAAAATTTTGTCATATCCATGTCGAAGATGCACTTAAGAGGATTTAGTCTCATCTTATAGATTCGAAGCCTTTTGAAGATAAGACAAAGATTCTCAACGTGATCTTGACAAGTGATAGACTTAGCCAAGATGTCATTGACGTAATCTTTTAAGATCTTGTGAATGAAATTGTGAAAGATAAGAGTCATCGCTCATTGGCAAGTTCCTCCAAAATTCTTTAATCCAAACAATATGACCACATAACATAAAGTACCCCAAGGGGTAGTGAAGGTTGTATTATATTGATATTTTTGGTAATATGGATTTGATTATAGCCTAAGAAGGAATCCATGAAGGACAATAAGGCATGGTTTGTAGTCGAGTCTACAATCATATTCATATCAATATTAGGCAATGGAAAATCATCCTTAAGAGAAGCCTTATTAAGATCATGAAGGTTGATACAAAGATGAATACAACCATCAGGTTTACTAATGGTAATAATATTCGATATACAAGGTGAATAGTCAATGGGATGGATAAAACCAACTTTTATGAGCTTTTATATCTCAGTCTTGACTAATAAAACAACCTTGGGATTCATTTTACGGATCTTCTACTTAATGTGTTTAGCATCAACATATAGGACGATAATATGAAATACCACAAATTTATCAATTTCGAGCATGTCATCATATAACCGAGCAAAGATATCAAGACGAGAATGCAATAAACCATTGCATTGTTTAGATTTTTCTGAAGAGAGACACTTTTCAATCTTTATTACCTTTTGAGAAGATTTAGGATCCATAAAGAAATCAAAAGTATCTCCTTTAAGGAGAGTAATACAATCTTCAGGATGAGGCATAGAAACATTATCACTCATATTAGATAAAGAAGCCTTCTCATCAAAACTCATAACAAACTCTCCAAAATATGCATCTATTTAAGTAATATGGGAATCATTGTTTATGATGATAGGAAGGTAGGTTAGAATAGACACCTAAGAATTATTCTAGTGCTTCATCCAAAGAGAAAACATCTGGAGGAACTTCATTAGAATCTACCTTACTTTCAATGTATTCAGGATGAACTAGTTTAAGAGGATGAAATTCGATAGAAACCATGTTGACATTCAACCACAAATTTACCTTGGACATTATGGGATGGTATCCAAGTCCAAATTTAGATTCACATGGATCAATCTCTAAGGAGACTTTAATACCTTATTCATCACACCCACAATATTTAGCATTGTCACAAAATTTAGAGAAGATGTTAAATCCTGGTCTGTAACATGACTATAATTCCTAAGAAGGAGGATTAGTGTAAAAAGCATACTCCATGCTATAAGTATCACCTTTCTTTACAGAAGCATAATCATCCTTCTTAACATAAGCGAATGAGATTTTTGGAATGTCTAAGTGGATTGGATTTACCTTGTACTCCCTGATATAAGATTCAATGAAGTTCAAGGATCCCCAATCATCACCTAGACATGCATTAAGTTTAGGAGAAGAAATAGGAGTAGACTCAAGACTACCTTCTTTAGGGACATTTGTATCAAGAGTATCATTTGTGATAGGTACTACTGGAGTAGCGTCATGTCCCTTTCTCTAAAAAATAGTCGAGAGTAAAATCTGGGAATTCTACTGGATTCCTCTACAAGAGCATGTTTAGGTGTGTGGTTTGGAACATAACACATGTGATGGCACTTACATATCATATCCAAAACTCAAGGGAGGATTGGGTAATGGAAATATATCACTAACAAAAGGCAATTATGCTAGTCAACTGGAACCCACCCCTATAGGCTTGAAGGATAAGATATTGTGGGATCATGCAAAAGTAATAGTGAAGTTTCAAGAAGCTGGATTGAGCAAGGCAACTGTTTGGATGGGTTTGCAAGAAGACACACTTAATCCAAAGGAATCTACATTGACCTTAAGGCCAACCTAATGTGGCATGTTGGGAATTCAAAATTTTGGGCTTTGGTGCTAATTGGGCTCAAGGTCGACCTATTCCTCAAGGAGGAATGCTAGCATATAAATGTAGAGAAACTAATTCATGTAAATGATTAAATTCTTATGTCTTTTTCTTGTAAATTTGGGACACTTGTGTTTCATTTCCTTTTCTGGACAAAAACCCATAGGAGTTTTGTTCATTGGATGAAAACCCAATGTTCACTAGGATTAGAGGGTGAAACCCCTTTGGTTCTTGAGGGAATTCTCATTAAAGGATTGCATATGAGCTTCAAAGATTTTGTAAGAAAGTGGTACTGTTGTTGTTTGATTTGGGGATGTAATTGTAAATCATTCATGATCATTGTTTGAATCGTAGTCAATATATAATACATACATTCTGGACCTCTCTTCATATTTTGGAGTAATATTTGTTTTGCCTATTTTATTGTGTTTGAATTCCATCCATAAATTATTATTTATTAAAATTATATGTTAGGGACATTACAATGGTATCAAAGCAAAATTTTGCTGGCCTATAGGGTTTCCTAATGATTAATGTTGCCAAGTGAAAGGGAGATCAGGTTTCAGAGAAGATAACTGAAGAAAGTGGAGCAAGAGGAAACAATTGGGGATAATGAAGCTAAAGCAAAACTTGAAGAAATGATGCAAGGGAAAAATTGTCTTATCAACATGTTTGACCAAATGTTTTAGTGGATGCAAGCTAATGCAAGGAAGGGGAATGATAGAATTAATGGAGTTGGTGCATTTAGCAAATCAAGTGGTGGAAATGGGAAGGAGAAGGTGAGTACTACACAAATTTCTAGAATAGACTTTAGTAATAGGCCCCTTAAGCCCAAATTCATTCAAAGAATGGAAGAAATTCCAAAGGGAGAAACTACCCTCCAAGATGACATCTCAAGAGCTTATGAAGAATATAGGGCTTTGGATCCTCTAATAAAAGAGATCTTGTCTTTGAAAGATTTAATGGAGATGAAGAAGAATAAAAGGGGAGCTTACCATTCACCCCTCAATCCAAAAGAACTCAAGCACTCATTGGGAAAGCTATCTATTTCCCCTTTTGATGGATCTGAGAAAACCACTGCTAGGGCATGGTTACATAAAATTGATACATATTTGTCATTCAAGCCAATGTCCAAGGAAGGTGCTGTAAAATTTACCACCCTATATTTGGAAGGAATTGCTCATGATTGGTGGTACAATGGTCTAGTCACTCAAGGCCACAAATTGATCAAATATTATGATTAATTTTGTAGTAGACTAGTTGAGAGATTTGATAGGAGAGATTTGGAAGAACATTTTAGAGAGTTGGCTCACCTCAAGTAGAAAGAAAGTGTGGAAGAATATGTTGCATATTTCTAGAAGCTATCAGTCATGGTAACATATATTTCAAAGAGAAGACTCATAGTCTTATTCATAAAAGGCTTGGTGGAACAACTCAAGGGCTTAGTAAAGGCATTCCACCCCTCAACAATTTAGGAGACTATTCAGAAAGCCTTGGATTTGGAGAATTATGTGACTCAAAATAAATCAAAACCTTTAATATGGAATAAGACAAAGGGGAATCTCCAAAAGAAGCCTTGGACTACTCATAAATCAGCTCCCCCTTCCACACCAAAGAAGAATGATGATAAGACCTAGAATGAACATAGAAGGAAGAAAATTGTTTCTCTTACAGAGAACCATGGGTTTCAAGACACAGGTGTCTTGGAAAAGGGAAAGTCTACTATATAGAAGTCATCTTTGACAAAGAATCAAAATCAAATGGGTTTGAAGAGTTTCATGATCTGAAAGACATCCCTCAAGAGGAAGAAGATAAGGATAAGGACAATGACAACATTCTAGCATCTCTATCCAATGCACATAGATACTATTCTTTTGAGGTATGGGAAGTCCTTTTCAGATAAAGAGTGACTATCTTGATTGATAGAGGAGCTACTCATAACTTCATTGATGAAGAACTTGTGAGAAGAAGAAGGCTAGATGCAAAGAATTTTAAAATCTTCACCGTCAAAGTGGTAGATAGGTATAAGTTACCCTACAAGGAGAAAGTACAAAAGTTGGACATAACATTTGGAGATCATAAGGTTTGTGATGATTTATATGTTATTGGTTTGGGTGAAATTGATGTGATTTTGGGTGTGTAGTGGTTACATTCATTAGGTGAGTACACTAAAAACTACCAAACGATGGAGCTCAAGTTCAAAGCCAATGGGAAGGATGTGGTATTAAAGGGAATGGAAAATGGTGGTTTGTAGGCAATATCAGCCGGGAGAATGGAAATGATCTTATGAAAGAACCAAGTTGCCTGGTCTGCTAGTTGTTTGGTCATTTTAAAGGACCCTTTTGAAGGTAAGGATGGTCAAGTTCATCTTGATATACAAAATATTTTAAATAAGTGTAGTTTGGTTTTCAGTGGCATGCCTCCCAAACTACCACCAAATAGACGTTTTCATCATATCATAGAACTTCAACCGAGATAAAAGCCAGTTATGACCACTCCTTACTGCCATCCCCAAATGTATAAGGAAGAGATAGAGAAATCAATAAATGAGCTATTAGATATGGGCTACATTAGACTGAGCTCTAGCCCTTTCACATCTTCTATAGTGTTGGTGAAGAAGAAAGATGACACTCTACGAATGTGCATAGACTATTGGGAATTGAACAAGAAGACCATTAAGAATTGGTACCCCATACCATGGATAGATGAGTTGATTGATGAACTACATGGTCTAGTATACTTCTAAAATATTTATTTGAGGTCTGAATACCACAAGATCCGATGAGGGAAGAAGATGTTCAAAAGACTACTTTCTGGTGTCATTGTGGGAATTTTAAGTTCCTAGTTATGCTCTTTGGTCTCACTAATGCTCCAAAAACTTTCTAATCATGCATGAATCATGTTTTTGGTGACAACTTAAGGAATTTTGTACTAGTTTTCTTTGATGATATTTTGATCTATAGTAAAACATGGGAAGAATATTTGAAACTTGGATATAGTCTTGGGAATTCTGGAACAACAATCTCTCTTTGAAAAGATCTCCAAATGTGAGTTTGGATCAACAATGAAATTATACTCAAGGGGTGATCCCACAATAGTGGTTTACAATTTTTGGCCAAACTGGACACTAAAATTATTATTTTTAACTAAATCTTCACATTCGGGAACCTATAGAGGCTAAACCGTGAGGAATTTGAAGATGGTGAAAACTAGATTCTCATCACATTTTGTCTGTAGATTCTAAAAATATTTTTTTCAAAATTTTTGGAATAATATTGCACTTCTTTTTCCATCTCCCAGGAAAACTGGTTTTTTTCAGAAAACAACATTTTTAAAAAGTGACTCTCACCATATACAACATAACTTTTTTTGTATGAAGGATAAAATTCTAGTTTTTTCGAATTTAGATTTGTAACTATGATATCTAGCACTTTCATTTGGTCTCATATTTTTTCCTTAATAGAGTTTCGAAGTCAAACTAATTGCAATTCAAACATAGGCAGATTGTATACAACATAACTTTTTCTGTATGTATCGAAATTCATTTTTATTTTTTTTAATGGATCAAAGACATCAATACCCAGCACAAACATATTTTAAATTTTTTTTTTTTGATAATTTTCTATTTTTCCACATGTGCAAAACAAAGAGCTTGATTTTCGGTGAAAAACCTATGTTTAATAAAACTAAAAAACCACACACATAATAAAACCAAAACATATTAAAATTATATTCATGGGATAGCTCATTTCGAGGACTACCATAATAATTTGAAGTAAATTTTAAATGAATTCATTTGATCCCCCAAAAGGTAAATCAAAAGTGATTTTTTATCAGCATTTTGTTAGGTGTAAAGGAGACTCATTTATAGGTATGGTTTAAAACCAGCGAGGTTCTATCCAAGGGGGTTTGATCTAAGGTGGTTTGATAAAACCCTCTTCAATTGGAATCCTTAAAATGGAACTTTTAAAGGCTTAAATCATTATATTTTCTAAAAATATGTGATTTCAGAAAAAATCAGTTCCTCTCAGAAATTGTAAACCAGCTTTGTGGGATCACCCCAAGACATGTCATAAGTGCAAAGGGAGTTCAAGTTGACTAGCAGAAGATCCAAGCCATCTTATATTGCCCCCTCCCACGAATTTGTCTTGGCTAAGAGGCTTCTTTAGACTATGTATCTACTACCAGAGGTTTTTCAGAGGATTCTCTTAGTTTGTAACACCTCTCACCAATTTGAGTAAATTAGGAGCCTTTGAATGGATAAGGAAAGCACACAGGACCTTTAATAAATTGAAAGAGGTAATGAGCTCTTGTCTAGTTCTTGCAATTCTTGATTTATCACTACCTTTTGTTATAGAATGTGATGCTTCTGGTGAAGGGATTGGAGTTATTCTCTCTTAGAGGGGACACCCCATAGCATTTGAAACTAGGAAATTGAGAGACCATGAAAAAGGATATCACATATATGATAAGGAGATGCTAGCTATAATGCATGCCTTGGAGAAATTTTGGCAATACTTGGTATGCCAAAGATTTATGGTCAAGATAAACCATAACGACCAAAAATTATTCTTGAGCCAACAAAATTTGAATGATAAACAACAAAAATGGGTAAAAAAATTATAAACATATGATTTTAATATTGAATATATCAAGGGAAAAAAGAATGTTGTGGTGGATGCACTCTCTAGGAGACCTATTATGTGCCATGCGTCCATCTCATCAACCGATTGGAAGGATTCCATCATAGAGGAGTATGTTATGGATCCTTTTGCTACCAGTTATAGGGAGGATGTAGAGAAGGATGACCAGTATTTGGTGGAGGAAGGCCTAATACTATTTAAAAATAGAGTGTTCCTAGTTTTGGGATCTAAGGTAAAGGAAAAGATATTAGAAGTTTATCATAATGCACCAACAACATGACATCTCAGATTCTCTAAAACTTATTAGAAGATCAGGGAAAGGTTTTCTTGGAAGGGCCTTAAGGAGGATGTTCTCATATATGAGAAATACATTACATGCTAATAGAACAAAGGGGAACAAGAGTTTTTGGCTAGATTACTACATCCTCTTCTCATTTCAGAGCACAAATGGGAAAGTATCTCTATGGATTTTATCACCAAATCACCCAAAGCACAAGGCAAGGACTACATCTATGTTGTTGTGGATAGATTGACCAGTATGATCATTTATTTTCCATCTCTAGTGATTACAAAGCTCCATAAGTTGTTGAACTATTGTTCAAATAATTTTTTTGGTTACATGGATTACCCAAGAACATTATCAGTGACAAAGATAGTTGTTTCATCAACACTTTTTGGATGGAGTTGTTCCATCTTCTAGGCACCAAACTTACCCCTAGCATAATTTATCATCCACAAACTAATGGGCAAACTGAAATTGTAAACAAGTGGTTAGAAGGATACTTGAGGAAGTATGTCACTAGTCAGTAGATGACCTAGATCAAATGGCTGCATTTGGGAGAATATTGGTATAACACAACTCATCACATGTATATTGATTGGAAAGTCCCCATTCAAAGCCCTCTATAGATATGATGCATTAACCTTTGTAGAATTAGTCCTCATAGATAGTAAAGTTTTGGTAGCAAGTGATTTGGTTAATCAAAGTCAAGACATCTTAAGAACTCTCAAGGATCATTTGTAGGTTGCCCAGAATCAACAAAAGTTGTATGCAGATAGAAAGCGAATAGAAAGAGAATTTGAGGTAGGAGATATGGTGTTTATCATATTGCAGCCATATAGATAGAGTTCCATCAAGAAAGGAGGAGCAGAGAAGCTCAAGGCTAAGTTCTATGGACCATACAAGATAATTTAGAAAGTTGGAGAAGTTTCTTATGAGGTGTAACTTCCAATAGATAATGAAATCCACAATGTTTTCCATGTTTCATGTCTGAAGAAGGTTTTGGGATTGAATATATCTCCTCCTACTTAGTTACCACCCCTTGGTGATGAAGGGAAACTCATCCCTATTTTGAAAGCTATGATTGATACTAGGGTCAAGAATCTAAGGAACATGAATATAACTAAGTATCTTGTTCATTGGAAGGACTTTCCAATTGAAGATGCTACCTAGAAAGGACCTGGAATGCTAGAGCATCCAAATTTTCATTGCTTGAGGACAAGAAATTTTTGGAGGGGAGGATTTGTCATGTCCCTTTCTCTAGAAAAATAGTCCGAGAGTAGAATCCGTGAATTCTACCGCATTCCTCCACATGAGCATGTTCAGGTGTGTGGTTTGGAACATAGCACCTATGATGGCACTTGCACATCATATCCAAAACTCAAGAAGGGAGGATTGGGTAGCAGAAATATATCACTAATAGAAGGTGATTGTGCTAGTCAACTGGGACGCACCCCTACAGGTTTGAAGGATAAGACGTTGCAGGATCATATGAAAGTAATGATAAAGTTTCAGGAAGCTAGATTGAGAAGGGAAATCGTGTGGATGGGTCTACAAGAAGGCACACTTAGTCCAAAGGAATCTACATTCTCCTTAAGGATGACCTAATGTAGCGTGTTGGGAATTCAAAATTTTGGGCTTTGGTGCTAATTGGGCTCAAGGTTGACATGTTCCTCAAGGAGGAATGTTAGCATATAAATGTAGGGAAACCAATTCATGTAAAGGATCAAATTCTTATGTCATTTTCTTGTAAATTTGGGAAACTTGGATTATATTTCCTTTTGTGGATGAAAACCCATGGGAGTTATGGTAATTGGACAAAAATTGAGTGTTCACTAGGATCAGAGGACAAAACCCCTTTGGTTCCTGAGGGCATTCTCATTTAGGGATTGCACTTGAGCTTCAAAGATTTTGTAAGAAAGTGGTATTGTTGTTGTTTGATCTATGGAAGTAATTGTAAATCATTTTGGATCATTGTTTGAATTGTAATCAATATATAATACACACATTCTGGATCTCTCTTCATATTTTGGAGCAATATCTATTGTGCCTATTTACATATTTAAATTCCATCCGCTAATTAGGATTTGTTAAAATTATCTTACAAACATTACAAGTAGATGTCAATGCATTGGAAGATAATGAAGGGATAAAATTATTAAGAGTAGGTACAACTGAAGTTTGACCAACAACTATCATCTCACATAAGTGTATAGCATTAAGGTTGGCCTTCATTTTTTTCACCTCATTATTAGCAATAATCTTCACAAAACGGTGCAAATTAGAGGAAATTAACCCCAAAGCATGAATCCATGGCCTTCCCAAGAGAAGATTATATGTAATGGTCTTGGCATAACATATACCAAGGTGGGCATGGTAATGGGTCTCGACATTAAAGGCAAGATTGTTGTGCCTAAGGTTTGTCGACCAACATTATCAAACCAACGAATATACAAGGAAGAAGCAACAAGGAAAGTTGAATCGACTTTAATTTTAGGAAATAAATCAATGCTACATACATTGAGTATCAAACCACATCTAATGGCAATATTATTTTACATTACATAAAAGGTGTGGTGATGAGAGAATAATTTTTTTTGGGGTAGGAAGCAAAAATAGAAACAAAAAGATACTATCATGCTATCTTCAGACACCTCAACAATCACATTGATGTTTGCCTTGTGTAGATTCATCCTCTATTGATAGAAAACAATGTGGAATTGTATAGTGTCAAATAATCTTGCAAAACAAATGTGTAACAATGAAAGGAACAATGACAAAATAAACCATAATAATATAATCAAAATTGAAAATTGAAAGCACAAGGAAATCCAAATATGAAACCCAAAAATACTTCATTGAATCTCAAGAAAAGAATTACCATGTCACTTATGTCTAGAACAAAGAAAAAAGATACAAATATAGACAAATTTGTGAAAATACTAAGTATTATTTTAACCTTTAACTTTCACATGAAATTGATAAAATTACATATGTGCTTAGCTTATATGTATCTAGGGTTAAAGCCTACATGAAAGTGTGTGGTAAAAACAATAATAGTATAATCTTAATCTATGAAGTTATATTATTATTCTAAATCTGCATATAAAGGCAAAAAAAGGCGATGGTAGAATCCAAATGTGAACTTAAGAATGCAGCACAGTATTAACAAGAAATTTTATATAAATCATAGAATGAGAAAGTTATAAAGAAGATAATATTATTTATAAGTCTATGGATATTTTCAAAAATAACAAATTATAACAATAAAAAGACAAATAAACAAACCCACATCAGTTCTAAGAAAATTCTCTTTCAATAATTCACCTCCAACAATTCATTGTCGTGGAAAATTCATCACCATCAATTCATCACGGTAGAAAATTCACCACCAGCAATTCATCGCCGTGGATAATTCATCATATATACAATTAAGAAATTGATGGTGATGAATTTTCCACGACGATGAATTGTTAGTAGTGAACTTTCTTAGAAATGAATTTATCGTGACGATGAATTGTTGCCAATGAATTATTGAAATTGCTAACAATAAATTGCTGACAGTAAATTGCGTCACCAGATTGAGAAATTTCTAGCCACCAGCTTCCTAATCCAATGGAAGATAAATAAAATAACGTTTTTAACTAGCAAACGTATAGATATCTGTATTGTAGTGTGAAGACCAAAACCACAGCTGCTGCAAGTATTACGAAGTGTCTCAGAATTGGAACGACACCTATGAAAATATTAAACAAGGTCTTTATGAACAGCTAAATGCATTAGGTATCCCTGCTCTAGAGTGGGAAATCTTACTACAGAATAGAAATAATATATCACTGCAACAATAAAGGATGGAACGTGGGTTTATCAATGCAAAATTCTTTTGTTAAATCGTTGTAAGAAGGGAATGAGTCATATGAAACAAAACAAAAATGCCATTTGCATGTAGAATCCAATGAATATACCGAACTGCTACCATGAGCCACAAAATTTATAAGTATAGAAAGAGAATTTGGTGAAGAAAAATGGGTTGGAAAAGGTCGTTTTAAAACCTTAAAAACAGTTGTGTAAAAAGGACATTTTGCATGGAGAATCATGAGATGCTAAGAATATAATCCAGCATCTGAAAAATACAGTGTCATTGTATGGCACTCTAGGATTAGACGAAGATGCTTTCTTTTGTTGAACTTTTATTCACAATAATGTTAAAAATAGAATCATTACAGAGTATTAAGAATATCTCATGTTTTATATGTAGAATATATGTAAAATGGAACATAGAGCTTAGAAATAATATATGGAAGGATATAATAACATCTTCATTAGATGGATATAAAAATAAAAAAAGAAATTGAGTCAATCATTGGGAAGTTTATGGTAGAAATGATTTTTAATATTCAGGGATTGTTTCTGTAAATTCATCTTCTATTGATAGAAAACAAAATGGAATTGTATAGTTACAAATGATCTTGCAAAACAAATGTGTTACAATGAAAAGAATAATAACAAAACAAACTATAATAATATAGTGAGTAAGGATTTCTGGAATAAAACTGTGTAGATTTTTACATCAACATTTCCGATCATATTCCATGATCCATCATCAGCATGCAATAAAGATCATTTGATGATGGATCATGGAGTTCTTTTTTGCATCTTGATGATGGATCATAGAATATGATTGAAATGTTGATGTAACAATCTACACACATTTTTATTCCAGAAATCTTTACTCACTATTATCATGGACTATGGAAACTTCATGTATAATAGTATAATCAAAATTAAAAATTGAAAGTACAAGGAAATCAGAATATGAAACCCAATAATACTTTATTAAATCTCAAAATAAAAATTAATATATAGAAATTTGTGAAAGTACTAAGATCCTTATTTTAGCCTTTAACTTTCACATGAAATTGAGAAAAATACACATATGTGCTTAGCTTATATTTGTCTAGGATTAAAGCCTAGATGAAAGTGTGTGGTAAAAGCAATATTAGTGAGGCAAAAAAGGTGATGGTAGATCCAAAGGTGCGAGCTTAAGAATCCAACACAGTATTAACAGAGAAATTTTATATAAACTATAGAATGAGAAAGATATAAAGAAATGATATTATTTCAGCTGCTGCAAGTAATACGAAGTTTCTCAGAATTGGAATGACAGCTATGAAAAGATTAAACAAGGTCTTTATGAACAGCTAAACGCATTAGGTATCTATTCTCTAGAGTGGGAAATGTTACTACAGAATAGAAATAATAATATATCACTGCAACAAAAGAGGATGGAACGTGGGTTTATCAATGTAAAATTCTTTTGTTAAATCGTTGTAAGAAGGGAATGAGTCATATGAAACAAAACAAAAGTGCCATTTGCATGTAGAATCCAATGAATATACTTACTGTTAGTTAATCTGAGCCACAAAATTTAGAATTATAGAAAGAGAATTTGGTGAAGAAAGATGGGCTGCAAAATGCCGTTTCAAAACCTTAAAAACAGTTGTGTAAAAAAGACATTTTGCATGGAGAATCATGAGATGCTAAGAATAAAATCTAGCATCTGAAAAATACAGACTGTCATTGCATGGCACTCTAGGATTAGACGAAGATGCTTTCTTTTGTTTAACTTTTATTCACAATAATGTTAAAAATAGAATCAATAGAGTATGAAGAATATCTCATGTATATGTAAAATGGAGCATTGAAAGCGGCTTGAGTGTTACAAGGAGAGAGCTTAGAAATAATATATGAAAGATATATAGTAACATCTTCATTAGATGGATATAAAAATAAAAGAAGATGAAATTGAGTCAATCATGGGAAAGTTCATGGTAGAAATGATGTTTAATATTTAGGGATTGTTTTTGTAAATGTGAAGACATCTTTGTAATGGTGAAAACAATTGTGACAACATAATGATAATAAAATATTGTTTAAGGACAAAACATATAGGAAAACATGAATTCTAAATAACAGATATGAAAACACATGTTGGTCACTTAGATCATAAAATAGTTAAGATTATGGCTAAAGTGAGTCCTAAAATTACATTAGGGATGCATGTGTTCAAATGGGTGCAATTTGTAGATTTGGAATTGCAAGGTATATAGTTTTTTACTATGCATTTTTTCTTAACTTTAGCAAGCTCATATCACTACATGATATAGCTCAGTTAAAAATACAAAAAGTAAAATGCATAAAATAAATTACGTAAAATTTAGAATGTATTTTGATACACTATAATTTCTTCGTATAGAGAATTTGTATCTCTAGATTTAGATCTATAAAACAAACATGTTGGAAAAACTAACCTACAACACAAACATGTCAAATGAAATATAGCCTGCAATACAAGTATGTTAGCATGCACCATATATCTAATCCAACATATACATAATAATGCAAAAGGAAAGAATTCCAAAGGTACATGAGATATAAGGGTTTGTTCCCCCCTTCAAATAATTACATAAATTGAGTGTATGCAATTGATTTTAAGGTAGATATAATGGGATTTAAAAACATTCCTATGGAGGAAGAAATATAAAAGATCACATGCTTCCCAATTTCAATTATTTTCAAGCCCCCAAAATATATGCAAAGAAAATACATATGAAGATTGTTACCAAAGAAGATGAGGTGCACGCACAATTTATCCGCACAAAATGACAACACACATGAAAAGCAAGCTATGAGTGCCACACTATAGGTAACAAAATATTAGATAAAGGTAGATATAAATAAGGATAACCAACATAAGAAAGAAGGCACATAAACTTTGGGGTGAGAAAGATAGAGGCACTCTACATTGAAGTTAAAAATATCATAATGAGAGGAGAAAAAACATGTAAACTATTCCAGGTTAGCAAAATAGAGGTGATTCTTTTAACATCAAGGAGGGGTAAATTTTTTATTAAACCAAGGAAACATTACAAAGCAAGGGCATTAAATGGCCCTATCAAGTTCAGCCAAGTGATCTAATTGATGAGACAAATCAGGGGGTAGTTGACCTCGATCCACCAAATTCCAATCATGAATATGCTCAGAAGCCCATTTTGCCAAGCAATCAACAACCCCATTCGATTCACAAGGAATATGAGTGAAAATAATATGCTCCAAAGAAGCACAGAGAGTGAGAATTTGTTCAACAATCAAAGCCAATTGCCAGCTCACATCATCCAGATACTGCCTTTTTAGTAAGTTCACCACAACCTGTGAGTCAGACTCACATACGATCCTTTGCCATCCCAATTGACTGCCTCGCTCCAAAGCTAGTAAAATGGCCTGAGCCTCCATAAGATTATTAGAATGAAGACCCTTATACACAAAGAAGATAAACTGGACATCTCCAAAGCAATCCCTGCCAACACCCCCAATGCCAACATGACCCGGATTTCCACGAGAAGAGCCATCAGAGTTGATTTTTAGGACTCCATGAGGAGGAGGGGTCCATCTTCCCTCCCTATTCACCTTCGGGGTAGGATGTCTACATCTGTTGCGCATGAGCTGCTTTTGCGGAGGAGGAAGATGAAGATGATTACAACATAGAAGTGATTCTCAATGACATGCGCCATCACAATTTTTTTTAGATATGTATGTACAAAGTAGTAGGAAACACATGTAGAGGATTGTAGAACACATAATCATTAAAAACGTGGATAATAGCACAAAGCATACAAATAAGATAAAATAGGAAGATACATGAGACATGAGGGATATCAATCAATGAAGGAGTTGGGGTGATTTATTGAAATAGAAAAGTTCACCTCACAAGGAGAATAAAGAAAAGAAGTCTCAAAAGGGTGATGGGTATCGAAAGTGAAGATATAAAATAGGGAAATAATGTTAACAATAGATTGAAGCAACTTCTTGCTAGGAGAAGAGAGAAGTGTACCAATTATTATTTTTTTGATCGGTAAACTAGAAGTGTACCAATTATTATAGGAATGGGAATAGTAGCAATAGAAAAAGAAAAGGTGGGAATATATGATAGTCCTTGAGGATGACAACTTGGGTACCATAGTCACAATAGGTGGTAAAGGGGAAGTTTTGGAAGGAATGAAAATAAGAGCTTTTACATAACTTTGTGTATCAAGAAGGCAATGATTGGTAACATGTGTATCATAGGTAGAAGATGTCACTTTAATTTACTTGGTTTCATTTGCTAAATCAATATTACCAACATGTGAAGAAGGGAAATGGGAATAATAAGAAGAAATACTGATGCCAATTGTATCAACAAGGTCTTAAATTTTACCTTTTAGAGCTTTGAACACAAATTGATTGGTATAATTACTTAGCACCCTATTATATGCATAAAGATATGTACTACATGACTTTACTTAAGAAATTTATTATGTGTTGTAAGGAAATATCATGTATTTATTTCCATGACATGTTTTTCTCACTAATGCTTGTGTGCTAGCACGTATTGGGGACCTAATTTGTAGAGGGATTGCTTATTGATTAATGTAGTTGATATTTGACATGAGATGTTCATATATGTTCTTACCCATACTATTGCAAGTATGTTGTTGGTGTTGTTATTGATGTCAATAGTATGGATAGTGTTGGTATTGCCAAGTACTAGTGCTAGTATGCATGTGTTATGGTTTGATAAGAAGGTGTTGTGACACTGTCATCAATGTTGTCATTAATTTCTTGATGGATAAGAGTTGCAGTTGTGGTAAGTTCACTTGGTCTCCAAGTGATTTTGAGAAAATCTGAATAAAAGAGTGTGCAGTGTGATAGAGATGTGTTCAGTGTTGTGCTCCAAATTTATTCATGATTGAAGATATGCTTGTGTGGTTTGGATATGATGATAAAAGGTGTTCAGAGGTTCTATATCCAAAGTTTCAATTTCTGGATCGTTTTGCAGTGAAAGTTGTGTTTGTCATTTTTTCTATCTGTATAGAAGGTTGTCTGGGAGAAATGAGATTTCTCTGGATTTATCCGTAGTAAGGTTTATTGTCTTGCAGATTTGGGAATATGCTTATGTTGTGTGTAACTTCCTTCCCTTGAGGTGTTCTGCAAGGTTGGTTAGTAAGTTGTGTTCTATGGCAGTGTGTTTGGTTGCACAAAATGATGGTGTTCTTTATTTTAGGTGGTTGTGACAATGTTGCAGAATATTTAGAGATGTGTGGATGTTCTGAAGTGTTGTTATGTGGTCCACGTGACCTAGAGAAGTGTGTATGTGGTCACTTGTAGTGTTAGTTTAGGTTTGGCCAACCTGGTGTGCTAGCATTATTTGGGGAGGTACCTCATGGATTATGGATGTGTTGAGTAGCATTTTGATGTGTATTTGGGTCCTAATTAACCCTTGGTGTGGTTTTCCTTCACTTCTCTCCACCGTGGAAGTGTTTGGTGTCAACCTATTTTGGTGTTGCTTGTTTTAGGTGCATACGTTTCATTAGGGACGACCTAATTAAGATTGTTTAGGTCATGGATGGTATAAAAGCAAGGTATATTGTTGGAGATGTGTGTGGATCTATGTGGCAAGTGTGAATGATGTGAATGTGATCAAGTGCAGTGATCTAAGTGCAAGCTTAAATGCCTATGATTTCAGATACAGTGAGTAGAAGGCTTACATTTTGAATGTGCTTGAAGTTGCTAGAGATAGTGAGACAAAGGTTGTGGATGGCATAAAGTTGCTGTGGTGGATTTTTTTGTTGCTCTAAGATAGTGAATCTTTGCAACTGTTTCTTCTAGATTCTTCTTTCTTCTTGGTAGTGAGCCACTTGACAACTTGAGACTTTCTTCTTTTTCTAGGCAATGGGCCTAATTATATTCGGTGTTGTTATTCACATATATGTGATCTAATCCTCACCATGTGGTTTTTCCCTTCTTGGGTTTTCCATGTAAATCTGGTGTTCTTATGTGTTTGGATGTGTTTGCATTGTTGTTTCATATGTTTACATTCTGCTAATGCATGATAATGGTTTAAAGGTTAACAAGGGTTTAAATGTTAATGAGGGATTAAATTCTTGTAATGTACAACTGATTCACCCCCCTCTCAGTTGTCTTGTGCATCTAACATGTACTTGTTATGGATCATGTATTCATGATTAAATCAATATATTAATTTATATGGTTTAGATCCATGCTTAGATAGTACAATAACATTTTGTGATATGGGTAAGTGCACCAATCTGTGACACAATTTAGGTGCCAAATTGAAAAAACGTTAAAAAAACCCCAAAATAAGCCATTTGGTGTGCGCCAAATGGTAAAGTAGACATAAAAGTCAAAAATCAGGTTTCAAACCCTCATTTTGTCTTTAACTCGCGGCTTGAGGAAGAGGATTTTAGGTCTGCAACTTGTACTCGTCAAATATCTTCCATTGTTTGCATCCTTAGCTTGCCATTTTCCATGAGGATGCTACCAACATGCCAGAGAGGTCAAAGATTGCAAAGAGGCATGCATTTTTATTCTATTTATTTCGAATTTGATTTAGAATGCAAATTTAAATAGGTTTTTATAATAAAACTTTGTTCCAATTCTCAGGGAATGAATCTCCACCTCAAAACACTGAGAATTCAAAATCACCCCCTCACAAAGAGCCTCCTATACAAGAACAACCCAAAACCCCTCCATCAATTCATAGGCATCCTCAAGGAACACAAGAAAATATTCAAAATCAAATTGAAAATAATAAAAGAGGCATTCAACAATTAATTGCAAGATTAGCCGAGCATGTCGAAACCCACCCTTATAGGAGAGGGATTGCTGAATCATTGAAGTCAATTGTAACTCATATAGGAGAAATGAGCAAGCAAATGAATTTTTGGTCAAACAAAAGGCATGAGATGAGACAATTTTATGCTAGTGGTTTGTTATATGCAGATGTCAAAAAACTAAAAATTAGCAAAGCCAACTTGTGTGCCCTATTTATAGACCCAAAAACCAATGAACCTTTGTGTCATGCATGTAGGAGGTTCCCCATCCATTGGTGCCACCATGAGTTAATTAATTTTTTTTTTTTGGAGCGGTGGCATCGTATTTGACCAACCTCCATGCAATAACCATGAGGTGCCACAATAATTTTTGAGGAAACTCTATTGCGAGTTTGTCCTCAATAAAATTCCAAACTATTTTGACATCTTAGACTTTCAAGGTAGAGGTGGGGGCTCCACACGTGATAGACCTGTTGCACGACGTAATCCACAGTTGGCACCGAGATCCTTGGGTAGACCCATGGTGGAGCATGTCACTGTTCCTTCCCTTATTAAGGACAGTGTAGAGGTGGACATGCCGAAGTCGATTGACTCACTCACCCAGACCATTTTACAGTGTGTGAGTCCTTTATTAGAGCCTGGTGTGGAGGAGATGTGTAGGACCCAAGATCCACCCCACCATTGTGGCGCTTTTGGTGTTGTTTGTACCTATGATTACCAGAGTGCTTGTGATGCAGCTACATAGCCTACATCAGTTGCAAAGGCGATGGATTTCACAGATGATATTTTGAATGATATATTCAACATTGACACTTAAGTAAAATTTAGCAAGTTATTTTAATGTTGTTTATTAAATTATATTTTGAAATTTAAGAATACCTAAATTAGTAGAATTTTGATATGATGAAATTTTAGGGTCGCACTGTTCATGAGACATGCTCTATTCCTATAGACCCTTATACATTCTCAACGATGAGTCCAAATGTATGCAACTACTATTAAAGATATTATTATTGCATTTGAACAGTTGAATGCTACATTTGAATGTTTGTCTCATAACATGCTTTGGATTTCAAACAGTTTCCTGGTGCACCTTTTTCCTCCACACCTCGCGATTCATATCATCAAATAACATACACTCAAGTAGCCTTTATTCATTAATGGTGTTGTAAATCTATGTTAGCCAGTTTTCATAATTTTGCGCATATACAAATCTGAAAAATTGATGAGAAACACAAACATTGCATTTGTATTCCTTGATCGTGTCACATTATGTTCTCCTAATTCACTTTTTGTTCCTTTATTCCTTCCTAATCCCTTACCATTAACATTTAAAGTTCACCCTATTTTCCATGATCCCCTCTTAGCCCATCCCACTAATATCTTCTAGTCCATGCTATGTGTCATTATGTCCTTCTACTCCCATCTTATTGTACCCATTATTATTTCACCCTAGATGTTCCACCCTATGTTCCTTTATATCATCCTATGTTATACCATATTTATCCACGTTTCATCCTAGATAACTCTTCTCTATTATTGCTACACACAGGTCAAGTTCTCACTTCTTGTACTATAGTCAAACCCTAAGCACCCCTTAATTCACCCTATGTTGCATTATTCCCTAATAATCGCATCCCATTAACCTCTAATTGCCTACCCTATATTTTGTTATCCCATCCTAGCCCATCCCATCAATCTATACTACTCCATCCTATGTTCCATTAATCCCTTTGGTGCAGGGGCACCATGCTTTTCTATGTTTCTTCATTAAATGTATGATAGGAAAGGTGTGTTAGGATGTTTGAGTTGAGTTCTTGAGTCTTAATAAGGTCCAATGTGACCATTCTATTGTAATTGATCAACTTTGAGGGGCTTTTGTATTCATATTGTAAGGTTTGCAAATCATGTGGAAGGAATTGTCAAAGTTGACAAGGGGTGTCAAGGTAGATAGGATGATTTTTTATTGAGTAAGTCATGATTTCTTATTTGAATAAGGTCTCATTAGACTATTTGTAATAATTTAGGTGTTTAAGAGGATCTAGGAAACAATAAAGAGTCAAAACTTGAAAGTGCCAAATTTGTGAGTTGTATAAATGCAACAAATTTGTAATGCAACAGTCACGAGAGGCTTAAAAAGTAGTTGTAAGGAATTTGGGAATTTTTTTGATGAGGAGAAGCCTTTAAAAAGGCATGACAACTCATTTTGTAATGGTGGCTTGAGGTTTGAAGCATTGGCAATAAGAATATCTTTGTTTTTCATCAAATTTTTGAGTTTTCTTGTCATTTACAGGACTGTACGAGCCCGTATAGATTTATTGTGCCATGTAAATCATTTTACTTTGTGGTGGAAGGTGTTAAAAATCTTTTGGAACAAGTTTGAGGGAGATCCATTGTGATTTGTGGTAAATATCCTCGTTTTCCTGTGACAGGCCGAGGACACACTATTTGAGGGTTTTGTAACCAAAATCATGATTTAAGGGCCCTTACACCGACTTTACCTACTATAACTAGTGTAATGGGACCTAGGGAGTTTGAGTAGGTTGTAGGTTGCATGATTAGAGTTGTGGAGAAGGAAGTAAAGAGATGAACCTATTGTCTTGATGAGTTTTGTGAAGAAAAAGACATGAAGATGGAGCCTTGGGTCTAGGGTTTGTGGAAATCAATGAGAGTGTGGAGTATTTTTCCAACTTTTGAGCATATTGAGGTCAGATTATACATGTCTGAGTCAGTGGCATGGTCTGGGAGGTTGTGCAAGTGGGACTTTGAATAAACCCTCTAACTTGGCATAAAATTGAGGGTTTTGGATTTTTCTATGTTGGAGGTGTCAACCCTAGGTGTTGATTGTGGTTTTAGAGGTTTGAGGGCATAAGAAATTATTCCCCAAGGTTTCAAGGGTTTATGTTAAGTTTAAAGGTATGTTGCTTTGTAAATTTGGAATAATTCATGGCCTAGGACAATGTTGAGGGTCTAATTTCAAGGGATTAGTCCAAAAGACTTGTATCTGGTTAAGAGATATGTTGTATAACTCTAAAATGGGTATCTGAATCCACCTTTTGGTTGTCGAGTGTTTTGGAAAGCATGGGAGTTAAAGGCCAAAAACTGAGTTTGCACTACTACTAGGTTACATGGGTGAAAGTGAGAAGTTAGACTCCTGATTGTTGTCAAGCTTTGAGGATTGTTTGGATTAATCTAATAGGCCATTTTAATCTTGTTAGATGGCTCTTGAATGCAATTTGTCACTTTGAATGAGTTTGAGCCCCCTCTCTGCATCACCCTTCTATTCCCATCCCATTACCCTCTCTTATTTCACCTTATGTTCCATTATCCCCTCTTGGTCTTTATATCAACATGATGCTTGAGATATTGTTTAATTTGCAGTTGTTGACAAGAGACAACCCTCGTGATGTTGGTGGCACAATGGACCATGGAGTTGTTGTAGCAATAGCCAGTTCTGATCCATTGAGAGAGGTATGGAATAGATTAGTCGATTTGACATTATATTTGCTCTTTTATGATCTATTATAGAAAATTTTCACGATAATTTTATGTAGTTTAATTTCTATTTTGATGGTTGCTACAGGTGGTTGTCACTCCAGATCATGGACGTGGCAATTTTGTAAATGTGCATGATGACTATATGTATGCGGTAAGTGATTATATATTCTGTTATATGCTATTCCACAATTCAATTTCTATGTTTTAACATCTTTAATTTTTATTGTATCAGTTGAAGGTCCAGAGTGAAGAGAGGAGGACTAGTGAGTGTGTTCAAAAGATAAGAGAAGCAACAATCACTCCATCCAACCGAATTTTGAAGGCAACACGAGATCTATTTCCTTCCCCTAGAGGGAAATGACTATATATTAGTGTTGTTTGTTGTATGCCTATGTGGCATTTTGGAACATATGTTTTGTACTATCGATATATACGTGACATTTTATGTCCATATGGCTCCTTTGTGCTAAGCCTGTATGGTTTTTTTGGATATATTGTATTATACTTTTATCAATATATATCATTGTATAGCCTTTCGGATTTTTGATTAAAGAAAATCTTATTTTGCTACTGTCATTCTTGAATGATGTTATCATGTGTAACTTATAAGTTGTATGCTTGAATGTTGTAGGCATGGATTTTGTTTACATCTAATGCTTAATTAATTATTGTCGAATTCTCAATAAGCCCCATCTAAAGCGTATTGTGTAAATAAGCTACATTCGTGGTGGTTTGTATCCTTTGGAATGCTTCAATTACTTGTGCCTAGCTTATTCACATGTATGCTTCACTTATTCACATGTATACTTCACCTATATTGTGTGTATTCACGTGTATGCTTCATGCTTCCAATGCATAGCAGCAAAAATCTTTGGGGGAAATTTTTGACAAACCAAAAGTATAATAGTTTGTGAAAAAATCGGGAAAAATTGTAGAACAAGAGAGAAATTTTTTTTTAAAAAATTGAAAGGTATTTCCATAGCATATAGAGATATACAAAGCAAATAAAATAAATATTTTAACAACTGAATTGTAAAAAATGATTTTTTGTAGTTTATATTCATATCATTGATTACATTGCATTGCACATCTTTCAAAGTCAAAGCATTACTTCACTTTGCATAACTAATAACTAGATGTTGATAGATGACAAAATTTCAATTACAATATAGTTTGTACAAAGTCAACCTAAGCAGTTATGCAATTTTTTCACATTACATAACTAATAACTAGGAGAAGCTGCCAATTGCATTTTCTTATCATGGCATTCTATGAGACCAAATTTCTTTGAGGAATTTTTTTAAATAGTTCCCTGCCTTGTCTATGTTACCACATTTTTCATTCATGTCTACCAAAGAATCTTGTCAAATAGTTCACTGCCTTGTTGCTATGGCTAAAATCCTAAAAAACGTGATTTCGAACAAGCTATGGATGCTTCGAAAAATATATCAAAAGCATAATAGTAAGTAATAGCATAGACAAGCCAGTGAACTGTTTGAAAAAATGCATCAAATAAATGTGGTGATGGAATGCCATGACAAGCCATAGAAAAGGCAGTGAACTAGTTGATGATGTAGAGGTGGTGGTAACTCAAGAAACAAATTGACACAACTTCTCTCAAATATGCCCACTTTGACACCAATCCTCAAACACACAACAGGGCAACTCAAGTACTCAGCACAATCTAATGATCTGATCACACAAAGACCTATCTCAACATCATTTAGGCATCTACTCAAACCCAATACAATATTCCAATCAGATTCTTCAAGGTTCATTAGGCCAACACCTAGTTTCACAAGACTGCCCTGCTCAAAAGGCTACAACAACTAGCCCTCCTTTCCAAACAAAGTACCCTCAGATCCTTTTTTTTTTTACAAAATCTCTTTGGACAGAGTTGTGTTATGATGCAAAACCACCAATTTACCCTTCAAAACTTAGACAACTGACCTTTGGATTGTAAGTTCACCAAACCCTCCTTTTACATGTAAAAGCCTAGGGATTTCAGCATTTCACCCTCACAAGGCCTTCCAAGCCCAACCAAAACATCAAACTACTTGTTTAGGGTCTACACAAGCATTTCACAACATTCCCAAGTCGTTTCCATCAATGGCTCACAAAAACCACCCTTGAACCCACCATTTTTGATATAAAATCACTATTTCCAACCCTTAGAACACTACTCCATGTAAAAACCATGACTCCACAGCTTACCCAACCATTTGAACACATAAAAAAACATTAAATATTTCATCCCACTGAAACACAGAGTTTTACAGTAGGTGGGATGACTGATTTTTCATTTTCTTCCTCAAAACTATGGTTTCACTGCCCCAACAAACAATTTTCAGAAGAAAAAAAAGAGATTTCTTTCCCAAAACTTGATGGAAAACACTCAATGTTTTTCCAAATGAGACTTAACACATGATTCTATGCAAATACTAGAATTCTAATTGACACCTTGACTATACGGGCCGTACAAAAGAGAAGAAGTTCTTGCAAAATGCATGTTGTTTCTCTTATGAAATCCTTCAAAAATAATTGAACAACCTTTGGTTCGAGCCTTCTATGGATTTTGTGTGGTTAGAAAATGCATAGATTAAATAAACAATAAACTAACACACCAAGGAGACATTAGATTGAAAAAAATCTAATCTAGAAAGAGTAAATGCAAACTCTCATGGCAGCAGCTTCTTCAAATTCCTCCCATCGTCCTCTATCTCCAAGGATTTGATAAAAGATGCTGGCTCTTAGTTGTGTAAGTATCAGCTTGTTGAAATGACAACTTAGGAGAACGAGATTGATAAAAAATGCATATTTATGACTATATGATTTAAGCTATAGAATTAAAATGCTGATAAAACTGAAATGTAACTATAATAACTACGTATGAAAATCTAGAATTCGAGGCCCTTTTCAACTCATAAGAGGGCTGTATTTATAGATTTTTGAAGGCAAGAATCCAATTGGTCAGGATCAACGGTTGAGTTCAAACCTGTTAAGATGAATGGTGAGAGATCGAGAATTTGAAAAGAAGATGGAATTTTAAGAGATGGATGGAAGATTAAGAGACAAATGGAAGATATATCCATAATTAAAATAGATAATATTTAATTATGTGTGAGAAATGAAAAGCTTTTTAATTAAATATTAAAATATTTAATTATTTGAGAAGAACTTGAAGAATTTAGAAAGTGTTTTAATTAAATATTGAAAATATTTAATTAAAAGTGAAATGAAGAATATCATTTAAATTTAGAATTTAAACTTGTGATAATTAATATAAATAAATTGTGAAATCTATTTAATTAATTAAGAGGAAGATAGCATTAATTAAATAAACTTATTTATTTAATTAAACTAGAAGAATTGGAAAAATGAACAATATAAATTTATAAATTTATTTATATGTAGATGACTTAAGAATATTAATTAAATAATTCATATTTAATTAACAGGTTTGGTTAACCGTGACCATTTTTAGATGTGTGCATTTTGCCCCTCTTTGAAGTGATGTGTTTTACACATTGCTTCAAAGAATTTTGCCCTAGATTTTTGGAAATTACTAATGCTATATGCCCCCTCGGGTGATGAATCAGATAAAGATGATTTTTGAAATTTTTTATTGATTTTCTATCTGATTCATCGACTGATAAAGATGATTTGATGAAAACCCCTATTGAAAGATTGATATGAAGATGAAGAACTTTGATTTTGCCCCGATTGATGATGCTTTTTGATTGATTCAGCATGTGATAGTGAATTTGTGATGATTGATTGATGATAATTGATAAGAATGATAGGATAGATTGATTGAGATTATGCAAATCAGATGTGATGGATATGATAATGATCATGCACAAACTAATATGGATGCAATCTATCTAATATGAAAACTAAAATGCAAAGTTGTCATTTTGTGAGCTGCTTTATGCTTTACGTTTCATCATTGAGCCTTTTGATATGTTGGAAGTTAGTACAAGCATCAAAGGGTATGTTAGCACCAATGATGACCTGAGTACTGCTTTCATGATGTTTAATATAGCAAGTTAATACAAGCATCAAGGTATAATTGAACCAAGATGACCTGAGTATTGCTTGCATAAACAGACAAAAGTTAACAATTTTTCTATGCAAATTTTGAAATGTCATCAATGGTACATTGTAGAGCATGTCCCATGACAAATTTGCACATTACTAATGATTAGCTGACAGACAACAAGCAAAGAAAAATCATACTTCTTCCTTGTGATTCTAGTTTAGTACATCATTGAACCACTCCAAAGATATGATGTCATCAAATATCAAAACAACAATTGCAATTGATTTGCGTTAAGTTTATCATTCATTTTATTCAGATTAAGATCATCTAATTTGTTTTAAACATCTGACAAAAAATTCATGTAGGCTCAGTCTAATTGGACAAGGTTTGTTGTTTCTGATATTTTGATGCTTGACACATGTTGCCGACTACCTGCTAGAAAAGCTCCCAGAGGCGAACTGCATGACGATATCAGTGCTCTGTTTTGAGATTTTGTTGAAAACCAAGCTAAGGTTGATTGATCAGATTGATGGATTGATAGTTTGACTAAGTGTGTTGAGCCAAACAAAGATGATAATGAACTTGTAAACCCAAGGAAGTTGTGTTATTCTAGAGTAAACTCGTTCACAAGATGGTAGTTTGACTAAGTGTGTTAAGTCAAACAAGGTGATAATTGATTGGATTCGATTGATCAAGATTGATGAAGCTTGATTTGGAACAAAATTATTTTGATGATTTGATGTGAAACTGACATGCAAGTTAGATGTGACTGATATGAATTGTTCAGATTGATGTTCGACAAAAGATAAAGCTTGATAAGGAGCGTCTTTCTGTCAAAATATGCCATGGGCTAGTGATTTGGATCTTTTGGCTCGCCAATGCTTGACCAATTTGATTTTACGTCTTCCAATGTTCAGATCACCAGATAAGTTGGAGGATATAGATCAAGGTTTATTCTTGAAACAAGATGTAAATATCTACCCCCAGTGTCTAGCAATGTTTGAACGACCATGGGTGGATTCTTGAATAGGTGTATGGAAAGATACTGTAAGCATGCAAAGGATGCCAAGGATTATCTTGTGACAATATAAGGTGTTCGAACAAAGGAATGCTCATTCGGATAATGCTTCAAGGCTCAGATAATGTTTGGATTGGATAGGATCAATGAAAATGACCCATGTCAAGATGTTTACCATAAACAAGTGTAAAGTGTTTACCAAAATTTTTTGAGATCAAGATAATGTAAATAGATGGTAATGGGCTAGATAAACAGTTCATGGATGAACAGATGATATGGATGGAATGTTGGTTTTATTATGGATGCGATAAGATGCTTTCTCCTAAATTGGCGCACGTAGATGTTCGATTCTACACATGATGCTTGTTTTCCAGGTTTTCATCATGGTACCTGTCCAAAGCGCCATCGAAATGGTTTTCGCTAGAGGACGATTTTTCTCTTTACTGTTTCCAATCCTTTTTTTTATTTTTTTATTTTTTTGTAATTTCTGAGAGATTTTAAGTTGATGTTGAACCACCTGGTGGTGTTGATGTTGATGCTTCTATTATAATGTGCCATCGATATCCTGCTTGAAGAAGCTGCTTTGCCAAGATACGTGCACTTGAATGCAACTTTTGAGATCCCTGATCTGCTTTGTTGATACTGGAGTTAACTTCATCTTTGTGCGCACATCATGATAGAGTGCCTTTTGAATCCTTATGATGAACGGTTTTTGCCAACACATGGTTAATGAAAGAATTGGATATCATGCGTGGAGGCATGGATGGAGTGCATTTAGGAATAAACGGTGGATTAGTTGAAAGTTTGGAACCTTTGACTCTCCAAACTTGGGAAGATGAGTAGTGATGAGTGGATATGGAAGTGTGCATGGAATTAGGACCAACTGCTTGATATACTTTGTATGTTGCTTGAGAAGCTTGTTTTTGCCTTTGTGGACATCTTTGATGGATACTTGCCCCTTTTTAATTTTTCCCCATAGTTTCTTTGATTGATGGAGTTTGATAGGGATAATCTTTCTTTGTATTTTTGGTATCCAAGTGTATTTGATTTGCCTGATATGATTCTTAGCTTCTTTTTCTTTGATAATGTTCTTCATGCTTTGATTCAAGTATTTTTTTTGACGTTGGTCCCAATTTGTGGATGGGGTGATGGGTGGATGAAGATTTATAATGTGTCTGGTTGTAGTATTGGCATTGGTTTCATCATAAAGATTCTTTGTGCCCTCTATGTTGACATTTGCTTGAGACAAAGTTGCCCCTAATTTTATGAAAGTATTACTGATATGTTGAGATCCCTTGATTGTAGAATTATCAAGGCCTTGATGCTTAGGATTTCCAATAATCTGCACTGGTTTTAGGATACCTTGTTCATGTAGGCCTAATCCTCTATTTTGATAATTTGTCTGCTAAAAAAAAACTATTTACAATAGGATATGATTTACTTTGGAAACAAGGTGCTAATCCTTCTTTGCTCTATGGTGGATCTTCAAAAGTGACAACTTCCTTATTGATAAGATAATTTTCCCTTACAAAGGTGAGTGATCCAAGTTTATAAGTGATAGGATCTTCCATAAGTGGGATGAATGCCTGATTGGTATGTTTATCTTGATCTTGTGAGATATCGGATTGTAATTCTCCTTCAAGAGGTGTTGATGCTTCACTGTCCTTGTAAAAGTGTTCCTCATGATTCATTCTTGATATGCTTTCACATGATGTTTCTGATTCACAACTTTTGTAGAAGCCTTCTTCATGACCTATTTTTGACATGTCTCTGGATTTCTCTATATTTTGACCATGTGTTTAAATGTTAAGAGTAAGAGACTCTTGTTCCTTGGTAAGAGTATGAGACTCTTGTTTTGAATGACGATCATCTATGTGTCCATCCAAAGAAAGCATATTATGGGTAGATGGAGGAGTATGTGCTATATGGATATGATCATCATTTGCGATATCTTGTATAGATAGGAGAGTGCCCATTAGATCATTGTAGTATCTCGGAGATACGAATCCTTGATCTTGACTAATTCTGGAATTACTTTCGACATGTTTTGGATCAAGTTCTTGACATGGGTCGATTTCAAAGGGTTTTTGGACATCGTCATAAGGCGTGGGAAGTGGCTCAATATCCTCTTGATCTTTGAGTGGACTTGGATCAAATGGTGAGTTGAGGATTCTTTCACTGTTCACAACCGTGAGATCGAAGGATGTTAATATGCCTTGGGAGGGACCATTGCTAGACCTTGGTGATAGTTGTTGATCATGCTTTGAAATATGTTCTTGAGATATGTCCTCTAACTTATTAGGCATTGTAGATAAATTTTCAATACGATCATTGGTTAATGGATCATGGATTATGTCAATAGGATCAAATATTGTCAACACTCCTTGAAATAGATCTTTGTAGGAGGGGTCTTGATCATAACTAAAAAATGGCTCTTGATGAATGTTGATTTGATCACTAGATGGGGTAGACATATCTTCACAGTGCTCATTGATGGATTGATTTTGATCATTGTCTTCAATAGTTATGGTGGAGAAATTGTCAATGTTTTCAACCATATGATCAAATGATGTTAGCATTTCTTGAAGAGGTGTGATGAGCCCTTGACATGAGGATGATGGGATACTTTGATCTTGACTTGGAAAAGAATCATTAGATGAAAGAGATGGAGTAGCTTGATCATTAGATGGAAGGGAAGCTTTGGATAGGATGGAAGAATTGTCATGCTCCTAGGATGTGATTGAGTCATGAGAGGGTATGGATTCATAAGATGGGGTGGAGGGAGGACTTGGAAGAATATTTTGTTCTTGAGATGGAAGAGAATTATCATGGATGAATAATGAAAGGAGGGAATCATCATATGATTCTTGAGATATGGGATCTTGATCAAAGATTGGAAGGGTTTGTAGAATTTTGGTATCATGGGATGGAGTGGAGAGAATTTTTTGATCAAGATGTGTAGATTGAAATGAATCATTGGATGTAGAGGATATGATAGAAGAAAGTGATTGAATAGGATCATTGAATTGGGTGGAAGAACCATGAGGTTCATTTTGAATTATGGGGGATGAAGATAAATGCATGGCATGACAGGATTGGTCAATGTTATTTGATGGCTTAGATTTGGGCTTCCCCTTTAACGTTTGCAAAAATTCAGAAACATTGAATTTGGTTGATGTTATTTTTGGAGGAGAAAAGGTCATGTTCATATTTCCGTTGAAGGAATTTTTAGTTGTGCCCCCTTTTATTTCCTTGATTTTCCTTTGGAGTGCTCTTGTTGGGTAAGAGTACTAAGATCATTTAAGGGAGTTTCCTTCTTTTCAGGATTCTCTTTAATTTTCTCCATATTGTAGTCAGAGGGCAATTTGGCACCTTGGTTTGCCAATAAAAGAAAGTATCCTTCTTTATTTTTCTCTAAGATATTTTCCATAGTTAAGAGAAACTGTGGATCTTGTTCAACTTCTTGAAGCATTTCTTCTTTTATCTCTTGATTTGAAGTATTTCCATAAAGCCTATGAACAAGATTTTCTTCCCTATCACCCATGTTTTAAAGTGGATCTCTTCTTTCGTCTTCTTTGTTTTCAAGACTTTTTGGAAATAGGCATATGCTTACACCAAATTTCAAATAAATTTGATCACAAAATGAGACAGTGCAATTTGTGGGATATCTTAGTCAGATAGAATGAGAATTCTATGACTAAAGAAATTTCTAATTTTTAGCTCATGATTCCCCGGTTGGAAGGATGATGATCCTGTAGTGGGAATTAAACTAGAAATCAAAAATAAAGGTGATGTTGCACTTTGTGATGTTTTGATCATAGTTTGTGAAAATAAGGATTTTGCAAAAGCCTAATGTTTCCAAGTTTTTCTCTATTTCCAATCCCTTAACATAAATTTCACGGTTTGATTTGCCAAATTCTTGTTTTTTCTGGATGATCTTATCTGAATTAATGTTTTGAAAACACAACATGCAATAGGAAGACAATTATTTTTAAAGACATAGAATCTAAAATATTGAGTGTATGTTCTTGAGATTTTCACATGTTTTGAACAAAGTAAGCATTCCAAGCAGACTCACTCTTAGTTGTCAAATAGGTCATCATAGAAATCACAACCCACAACTTGAAATCGCATCAACTCACACAACTATGTCACCCCCTAGAGGGCGCCCGTGTTTTTTTCTTTTCCAGGTGTGTACTCAAGGTGACAGAAGTGGATACCGAATCCCCTAAGCAAACAATCTGTGGCAATTATATGGTGAGTGTCTTGGGGGTAGATTCTTCCCTCCCCTTGCACCGTGATTAAGATGATGTTTGGATACTGACACGGTTGGCTTTCTACACTATGGTTCGTAGTCAAGGTTTCCGTTCGGCATAGCAATAGATAAACTCCCTCAAGAGACCTCCCAATTTTTAGAATAAAGATTTTGGGGATCGTTATCCTGCACACTGCCGTCAAATTGCGGACTTTCCCCAAATTCGCTTTTGATTATAGTGGGTTGGAAAACTTGGCTTTGGTTGTTCCCACTTAGGTCATTCCTCTTGGGTGAGTAATTTTTTCCAGAAGAGAAGGCCCTCTAAAGGATGTAAGAAAGCATAAACATTGCATGAAAATGAAAAGGCAGTCTGGTATTTTGGTCACCTAGTTAAGGGGAGAGCATAGACCTATTGCCACAAACAAAGCAAACAATGTTCTTTTTATATCACCAAATGACAATGATCTAAACTAAGTGAAGATGTTGCTTCACAATAGGCATGGAGTTTATTATAATTGCAAAATAGCATGTGGTGACTATCCTAAGATTGATAAATTCTAGATTTTAAATTTCTATCCTATGATTCCTTCATTTTATTCCCCATACATCAAATAAAACCACTGGCCGCGGTCGTGTCAGATCCAAACAACAATTTAAGAATGAGATTATAATTGCTCCCAAAGTGTTTAAAAACACTTGTTACAATCATGTGATAATTCTTTTTCTTTCATTTTCATGCTCCATGGTCCTTTAAAATCTGTAATACAAGCTCTAAATGTTAGATGGAATCAAGAAACAAGAAGATATGAGGGTTAGATAAATGATTAAGCATAACAACCCTAAAATTTAGACCAAGTTTCATTGTGGTTTGACATTAAGTGAGAATTTGAAAATTTCAACTTTGTAAAAGTTGATAAACACCTACACCATTAGATAGCTTATGAAATTCTACCCTATTTCAAAAAAAAAATCTCCAAAAAAGACCAAAATATGACCAAGATATGGCCATTTTAAGATTGATTAAAAAAAAAGAGAGCAGACATCGTATGCGCTAAAACAGTCCCTGGATGCGCCAAAACAGTCCCTGGATGCACCGAAGCAGTCTGTGAATGCGCCAAAATAGTCTATGGATGTGCTAAAACAGTCTGTGGATGCGTCGAAACAGTCTAGGGATGCACTAAACCGAGACTCGTATGTGCTAAAGCGCAACTCCAGTCCGTCACCTGTCAGAAATTTCTGCAATAAAAAGATTAAAACAAGGGGATGCCCCATGGTGGGCACTAAAAATGCGTGGTTAGAAAATGCGTAGATTAAATAAACAATAAACTAACACACCGAGGAGACATTAGATTGAAAGAAAGCTAATCTAGAAAGCATAAATGCAAACTCTCATGGCAACAGCTTCTTCAAATTCCTCCCATCGTCCTCTATCTCCAAGGATTTGATAAAAGATGCTGGCTCTCAATTGTGTAAGCAACAACTTGTTGAAATGACAACTTAGGAGAACGAGATTGATAAAAAATGCATATTTATGACTATATGATTTAAGCTATGATACTAAAATGCTGATAAAACTGAAATGTAACTATAATAACTACATATGAAAATCTAGAATTCAAGCTCCTTTTCAACTCATAGAAGGGTTGTATTTATAGATTTTTGAAGGCAAGAATCCAATTGTCCAGGATCAACGGTTGAGTTCAAACCTGTTAAGATGAACGGTGAGAGATCGATAATTTGAAAAGAAGATGGAATTTTAAGAGATGGATGGAAGATTAAGAGACAAATGGAAGATGTATCCATAATTAAAATAGATAATATTTAATTATGTGTGAGAAATGAAAAGCTTTTTAATTAAATATTAAAATATTTAATTATTTGAGAAGAGTGAAGAATTTAGAAAGTGTTTTAATTAAAAGTGAAATGAAGAATATCATTTAAATTTAGAATTTAAACTTGTGATAATTAATATAAATAAATTGTGAAATCTATTTAATTAATTAAGAGGAAGATAGCATTAATTAAATAAACTTATTTATTTAATTAAACTAGAAGAATTGGAAAAATGAACAATATAAATAAATAATTAAATTTATTTATATGTAGATGACTTAATAATATTAATTAAATAATTCATATTTAATTAATAAGTTTGGTTAACCGTGACCATTTTTAGATGTGTACAGATTTAAATACATTTTTGCATCAACATCCAAATGCCTAACTCCTTTTAACTGTCTTTTAAAATCCTAACTCCTAATTACCCCTAAAACTATGTTTTCACAACTTAATTGTGCACTTAATTACATTATTGTGCAACCATTGACATTTAGGCCTTTATGACTCCCAATCACCTTGAATTCAATCCCATGACACCAAAAAGACCTCACTCCTGCCCACCTACCTACAAATTCAAATGTTTTTGCCTCCAAGGCTTACAAATTTCAAATTTGATACATGAGTGCACTTGTGCACATTTGACCATCAAAACACCAAAACCCCTAAATACATGAAAGAGTGGTCTATTTAGACCTTATTTTAAATACCTACTAAGATAAAACACTTGAAATTTCAAGATTCACCTAAAGTTCCCCAGAATAGACTACTACAAAAATGAACTTTGTAACATGGTTGTAGGTGCCCTTGCACTAGTTCAAAAGATTCCTCAAATAAATGTGGTCTCATGGTGACTAAATTCCATGACAATCAAATTGCTTCTGATTGTCATGGCATTCCATCACCATGAGACCTCATTTTTTTGAGGCATTTTTTCAAAGAGTTCACTGCCTTTTCTATGCTACCACATTTTTCATACATGTCTATCAAAGCATTATATCAAACAGTTAATTGCCTTGTTGCTATGGATAAAGCCCTAAAACATTGCTACAGTGGGGGAGGTCTTGCAATCTCACTAAACACAATTTCAATTATTAATCACAATCCTCAAGTCACAAATCCTCACAACTATGGATTGTCATGACATTCCATCATCATGAGACCATTTTTTTTTAGGCATTTTTTCAAATAATTCACTGCCTTGTCTATGCTACCATATTTTTCGTACATGTTTACCAAAGCATTTTATCGAATAGTTCACTGCCTTGCTGCTATGGCTAAAAGCCTAAAATGGGTGGGTTTATTGAAAATCCAATTCCCACAACTCATAACACCTTGCCAATGCATCAAACATGCTTAAAAGAACCTCCACATGCTTAAAAGTCCCTGAAAAACTATTGCCCCAAAGGATTTCAACCATTTCCACTCTTAAACCACTGAATTTCACCAAAACTCATCAAATTGCCAACTACGACATCACACCAAGCCACTCAACTCACCTCCCCTACTCCAGAAACTATGCACACATGTTCCCTGCCCCTAATTATTCCATTCCACTAAGTTACAGTAAGATACAATGGGTGGAATGACTATAAAGTCATTTTTACACATTCAACTACTTGCATTTGACAACTTTTTTCCCAAGTGAGAAATCGTCACCACGGGAAAAGGCCTCTGAGATATTGAAAACTGAGAGAGGTTATTGTAGAGAGGCCCAACATGATCCCATAAGCTTAGACGAGAAGTTTCTATTCATCACGGTGTCTGAATATGAGCATTCTGAAGTTCACAACTATTTTGCACTTTGAACCCTTAAGGGATCGATCTGGTTGAACGTAGCTCAGAGCGATTTCGCGTGTTTGGGTGCGAAAGAGGACCATTCCTTGCATAAAAGTACCCACCCATACACGTTGCAACAATCCATTTGGTCACATGAACTGTAGAACGAAAGTTACAGCACTTTGCAACTTCCAACTAGCATTTGACAACTTTTTCCCCAAGTGAAAATTCGCCACCAAAAAAAAAATTCCTCCGAGATAGAAAAAATTGAGAGAGGTTATTTTAGAGGGGTCAGATATGATCTCGTAGGATTAGATGAGAAGTTTCTAAGCATCACAGTATCCGATTAATAACATGCTGAAGTTTGCAGCCATTTTACACTTTGGACCCTTAAGGGATTGATCTAGTTGAACGTAGCTTAGAGTGATTTTGTGTGTTTGAGTGCGAAAGAGGACCATGTATAGCATAAAAATACCTATTTAGATACGTTGGAATAGTTCATTTGGTCACACAAGCTGCATAATGAAAGTTGCACCACTTTGCAACTTTCAATTACTTGCCTTTGACAACTTTTTCCCCAAATAAAAATTTGCCACCACAGGAAAATGCCTCTGAGATAGCAAAAATTGAAAGAGGTTATTTCAGAGGGGCCTAACATGATCTCATAGGATTAGATGAAAAGTTTCTAAGTATCACTGTATCTGAGTAATAGCATGCTGAAGTTTGCAGCCATTTTGCACTTTGGACCCTTAAGGGATCGATCCGGTTGAACATAGTTCAGAGTGATTCCATGTGTTTGGGTGTAAAAGAGGACCATGCCTAGTGTGAACATACCTATTCAGATGCATTGGAATAGTTTTTTTGGTCACACGAGCTGCAGAACGAAAGTTGCACCACTTTGCAACTTTCAACTACTTGCATTTGACAACTTTTTCCCCAAGTGAAAATTTGCCACCATAGGAAAATGCCTCCGAAATAGAAAAAATAGAGAGAGGTTATTGTAGATAGTCTCAAATCAATCTCGTAGGTTCAGACGAGAAGTTTCTAAGCATCACAGTATCCGAGTAATAGCATGTTGAAGTTTGCAGCCATTTTGCACTTTGGACCCCTAAAGGATCGATCCGGTTGAGCGTAGCTCGGAGTGACTCCGCGTGTTTGGGTGCGAAAGAGGACCATGCCTAACATAAAAATACCTATTCAGATGCATTGGAATAGTTTGTTTGGTCACACGAGATGTAGAACTAAAGTTGCACCACTTTGCAACTTTTAACTACTTGTATTTGACACTTTTTCCATCAAGTGAAAACTGGACACCATAGAAAAATGCCTCCAAGATAGAAAAAATCGAGAGAGGTTATTGTAGAGGGGCCCAACATGATCCCATAGGCTCATACAAGAAGTTCCTAAGCATCATAGTGTTTGAATACGAGCATTCTGAAGTTCACAACCATTTTGTGATTTGGACCCTTAAGGGATCAATCCGGTTGAACGTAGCTCAGAGCAATTTCACGTGTTTGGGTGCGAAAGAAGAGCATCTCTAGAGTAAACGTATCCACTCAGATGTTTTGGAACAATCTATTTGGTCACACGAGTTGCAGAATGAAAGTTACACTACTTTGCAATTTTCAACTACTTGCATTTGACAACTTTTCCCCAAATGAAAATTCGTCACCACAGAAAAATGCCTCCGAGATGGCAAAAAATGAGAGAGGTTATTATAGAGGATCCCAACACAATCTTGTTGGATTAGGTGAGAAGTTTCTGAGCATCATGGTACCCGAGTAATAGCATGCTGAAGTTTGTACCCATTTTGCACTTTCGACCCTTAAGGAATCGATCCAATTGAACATAGCTCAGAGCGATTTTGTTTGTTTGGTTGCATATCAGGACCATGCTTAGCATACACTTACCCACCCAGACACATTGGAACAATATGTTTAGTCACACGAGTTGCAGAACAAAATTTGCAGCACTTTGCAACTTTCAACTAGTTGCATTTCACAATTTTTTTCCCAAGTGAAAATTTGCCACCACAGGAAAATGCCTTTGAGATAGAAAAAATCGAGAGAGGTTATTGTAGAGGGGACCAACGTAATATCATAGAATCAAATGATAATTTTCTAAGTGTCACGGTATCCGAGTAATAGCATGTTGAAGTTTGCAGCCATTTTGCACTTTCGACCCTTAAGGGATTGATCCAGTTGAACGTAGCTCAGAGTGATTTTGCATGTTTGGGTGTGAAAAAAGACCGTTCCTAGCGTAAACGTACCCACTCAGATGGGTTGGAACAATCCGTTTGGTCACAGGAGCTGTAGAGCGAAAGTTGCAATACTTTGCAACTTTCAACTATTTGCATTTGACAACTTTTTCTCCAAGTGAAAATTCGCCACCATAGGAAAATTCCTTTGAGATAGAAAAAATCGGGAGATTTTATTGTAGAGGAGCCCAACGTGATCTTGTAGGATCATACGAGAAGTTTCTAAGTATCACGGTACCCGAGTAATAGCATGCTAAAGTTTGCAGCCATTTTGCACTTTCAACCCTTATGGGATCCATTCGATTGAACGTAGCTAAGAGCGATTTCGCATGTTTGGGTGCAAAATAGGACCATTCCTAGCATTAATGTACCCACCCAAACGCATTGAAACAATCCGTTTGGTCACACGAGTTGCAGAACAAAAGTTGTACCACTTTGCAACTTTTAACTAGCATTTGACACTTTATCCATCAAGTGAAAACTGGACACCACAAGAAAATGCCTCCGAAATAGAAAAAACCGAGAGAGGTTCTTGTAGAAAGGCCCAACATGATCTTGTAGGTTCAGACATAGATTTCGTAATTACCATGGTTTACGAGTAAAACCCTATCAAATATTTCTGCCCTTTTGAACTTTGGACCCTTAAGGGATCGAGTTAGTTGAACGTATCTTAGAGCGTTTGTGCTCTCTTTTCGATGAAATTAGGTGGGCAACAAAATTAACTCCATTTTAGTTTTGGTTTGGTTGTATTTCAAGTGATTTTGTGCATTTTAGAAGCCAATTACTAAGGGTCAGTATGTATACTCTGTTTTAAGGGTTTTGAGTGCATTAAAATGTCATATTAAGCCTTCCACCCACTGTATGATTCTATAACTTGATGGAAAGACTTAGTTAGGGTTATAAAACATGTGTGCAAAGTTTTGTGTGCAAGAGAGGTGAATATAGGGTTTTTAGGTGATGTAGTAGATGTCAAATGGTGCATTTTTGAGTGGAAAATGGTGGTTTAGTGCTAGGGTTTGAAGAAATATTTGGGGGCAGCAATATCTCTTGAAATTTTAAGCTTGTGCAGACCTTTTTGAAGGTGTTTCAAGCTTTGGTTGGTTGTGGGAAGGTTTGGAGTATGGTTTTTCAATAAACCCTTGCCTACACCTCACCCTCAATATTTGATTATTTGATGGTGAATAGGTTGTTGTGGGTATTTTGAGCATGCTTTGCCTTGAATATGGTCAATTAAGACCATTAGGTATGTTTTAGGATGAGTTTTGGATCTAGTGATAAAAATTTTGAAAATTTCAATCTTGTACTAGAAGTTGTCTTTGTAGCCTTTGAAGGCAAATTTGTGTATTTGTATATGAGTGTGCAAGAATGGATTTTTTTTTTAATGTAATAAGGCTATTTACAAGGAATTTGTATGGGTTTAGAGGTCATTAGTTGTATTCATTAGGTTGGAGGAGTCTAAAGTTGCAAATTTGTAAGTTGCTTAAAGCAACAAATTTGAAATGCAATGATTACTTGTTTTAAAAGTTGGTATTTAGTTAGTTGAGGGCATGGATCAGTTAGAGAAGGATGTAAAGGACTATGTAAATCCTTGAGATGTGCATTAAAGGAGGTTGTTTTTGAACTTTTGGAGAATATCTAATAAGAATTATTCACACTCTTCTCTATTTTTCTGTTTTTCTATATAAATTTGTTGATCCCATGCTTGGTACGGCCTATAGCTTGTCTATACAGATGCAAGGATGACATGGTTCGATAGAGGAGTGAGATAGCTTCCTTTTGGTAGTGGTTTGGTCTAATTCCATAAATAATATAGGGAGCTATCATCGTTCTTCTGGAACTGGTAAAAAACCCTCAAAAACTAGGGTTTGATCACAAGAATGCACACAACTTGCCATTCCCTTTTGGTCAAGGCTTAATTCTTGGTGGAATGCAAGAGTTCATCATGTAATTTATGTTTTAAGAGGCTTTGGAAAAAAACATGGAGTTTGGAGTGATTTCTTGGTTACCTTAGGCTTGACATCCTCATGTGACAAGCCTAATTCTATGTAAGAAAGTCTGAGTTTGATGAGTTGTGAGTGGAATCTATTGAGAGGGGTCATTCAAGGGTGTTGAGATGTGTGTATTGATGTTGTAAGAACCATGTTCATCGCTTAGGGGAGTTGGGGTGGTGCAGGTGCACCTTGGGGTCCAAATGCTTCCATGAGGCTTGAATGAATATTATTATTGTTTTTCAGGTTGATTTCAATGTAATAAGGTCCTAAGGACCATCTTTAATGTTTGTAATAAGCTTTTAAGATTAGTGTTGATTTTTGATGTTTGTAGTAGGTCTCCTTCTCACCATGTAGAGTTGGTGTATCTAGGCCAACTAATGAATTTGAGGTGAGTCACCTTGGTCATTTTTTGTGTTTTGAAGAGCCTTTAACAACTTTGGAGTGTTCTACCCAGTCAAGTTCTTGGTGTAGTGTTAATTGCCTTAACTAGGCAATTAGAGGTCTAAAAAAGAGTTAGTTGGTTTCCAACGTCCCTCCAATTCAAAATACAGTTAAGGGACATTGGAGGGAGGTTTTTAGAGTTTAAATATGCCTCTCTTGGTGAAGGCAAGGTTGTTGATGAAGAAATAAAGAAGATTCAATAAAAAGTTTGCTTTGTTTTCTGATTTCCTGTGCAAGAATTGTTGATCCCATACTTGGTACAGTCTGTAGGTTTGTTTTCAGACTCCAAGGCTATAATGGTTTGAAATGGGGTTGAGTTGGATCTCTTTTGGCATTGGTGTGGAGTAATTTCATTGAGGGACAAGGGAGATATTCATATTTCTTTGTCGGGTGGTCTGAAACCCTCCAAAATTAGGGTGTTGACTGAATATTGCTTGTATCTTCCATTCCCACCATGCATTAAGGCCAGGAGTGGGTGGAATGGGAGAGTAAAATATGTAATTTGATCTTATAATTATTTCATAGAGTGGCATGCAGGTTTGGGAGGGATCTTTGAAGATCTAGGCTTGGCATCATCACGTGACAGGCCTACAATCAAGGGGAAAAGTCTGATTTTTTGGTCTTTGTGAGAATGTTTTGTGAATACAGTCCTGTAGGGACTTGTGAAATGGATGTAAGAAGAGTATAGGAACTTACTTGTGATTGAGGGGTGTTGGGGAGTGCCTAGGTACTAAGTTCCTTGAGTTGAGCAACCTATTAGGCCTACCTTGTAGCGTTACCTTTTGGCTTGTTGTGACTTTACCTTTGATTATCAAGAAGGGAGGCTTTGAGACTTTGTAGGGGCATCCATTTGTTGGCCAAATTCAGTGGTTTGAGCCTGGTATAGGCTTGTATGTGTTTTTTTTCTTGACTTTCCTACCAGGGAGTGCTACAAGGGTTATGGGTAAAAGAGGCCTAAAGGCTAGAATAAAGCTTGGAAATTACTTTGTTTTCTCATAGTTTTACTAATTTTTCTGATTTCCCTACTTGTGTATAGGCTGAAAAAGTTTTAGATGTATTGAATTCCCTTGAGAAATAGTAGATAAATATTCTAACTTGTGTTTGGGGCCTTGACAGGGTTTGGTTTAATCTTTTAATGCCTTAATTCATCAAATTGCTCCTACCGAGTTCTTGAACAACCTTAAGGTTTTGGGGTTATTCTAATGGAATAACCATCATCCCACCTACTGTCATCAAATTTAAATCAATGGGATGATGTATTTGAGTGTAGGTAATGTTACTTTAGGAGTAGGAGGCGTGGAAGGATGATCCCTTGGCTTGAAGAATGAAAGGAAGGGTTGGAGGTGTGTGTTTTCCCTTGGAAATTGGTGGGTCAAACCTATGGAATGGATAAGCCATATTGTTAATGGTCAAGTAAGTGTTCCTTAAGTATGGGTGGACCTATTGAAATATTTCTGCATAGTTAGATTGGGTAGGAATGGCTGGGAAGGTGATTATTCAATAATGGTACCCTAAAACCCTAGTTATTTAGGCTACAAGGAGGGTTTTTGCATTGGAGGCTTGTTTGAGAATTTGGGGTCAGGAGACTTGGAAAATCCTTGGTTTGGGAATTCGAGTCAAGATTTTTTTGGGTTAGAAGGTCTAGTGTGGAGATCTAAAGGTAGTCTCTTAGTAAAAATGGCCTAATTTGAGGCTTACAACTGTGAAAGTCCAATTTTTAGGCACTTGGTCCTAAGAAGGTGTATCTGATTTTCCTGTATGTTGTGTATCTCTAAGAAGGGTATTTGAATCCATGATTAGTTTCCTAAGTGTTTTGGAAAATTTTGGCCAAAATTCTAAAACACCGGTTTCCAACTGATGCAAGGGAAACATATGTCAATAGGTAAGTTTTGAGGAATTCAATGAATCTGCCTTAGGGATTGTGCAAATTTGATTTAATTATCATTTCTTGGATGTTGACAACCTTTTTAGGGTCCTTGTTGAGTTTGATGCTATTTTACAAGGTTGAGTTAATTGAAAGTTGATGTCTTGCTTGGCATATTTGAGAGAAGTTGTGTCAATTTGTGTCTTGGGTTACCACCACCTCTTCATCAGTAGGGGCAATCTACAATTATATTAGACATTATTTCATTCTTTCTCATAAATCCACATGTTTTTCCTTGAAGACAACTTTAAATGTAAACCATGAAGCATTACAACTAATTTTAAATATAATATACACATTTAATTGAGGCATATATTAAGGAATATACACATTTGCATGTATTAATTTCTCATAATTTTTTTATATCAAAAAATACACTAAGTCAATGAAAAATATTACAATAGTGATGGAAGAACATCTTGAAAATATTCCCATTTTTCAATACTTGTAGCAATACATGCAGGGAAATAATCCTCCCATTTGTAGCATAGATCATGAAATATATTGTACTTGAGAAGAAACAAAAGGAGCTGATGCCCAATTTTGTTTCTCCATTCCACCTCAGCTGGCCCAGTTATTTGCATTCCAAAATGGTTCAAAACATGTACATCCCCTTCTCGCTACGAAACACATGGGTAGTAGCCTCTCTATGGTTGTGTAGTATAATAAGAATTTGGTCCACAAAAAACCTGCAAAAGCCTATCAATCTTAGACATGGACTCACCTAAATTTTTTTAGAAGAGCAATAACTAAATAATGTTAGTCATACAGCTGACGAGACCTACTATCACCTTGATGCACGCTAGATAAGGAGGTCGATTGAAGGTTCTACAATGGTGATGTGCCCCTTCGCTACTTTATCATCTCTCGATGATCCTACGTATAAATTTCAAATATATCACTGACATAATTAACATAAAACATGTATAAGAATCTAATAAATCTACGAGATGGAAAAGAAAGAGAAGATTGACAACCAAAAAATGCACCAACAACCGATGTTTCTCATACCATTGAACACTTGCACAACCAACCGATGTTGTTCTTTTCTTATATACTTTGAAAAGCTTCAGTATTACCTACAGTCACAATCAAAAAAGGATCAATGACAGTCGTAAATGCATATGACATCAAACACTAATGGTGAAAAATCCCGATTGCAAGGTGTTGGTCCAAAAGAGTGATCAATAACATGACTTTACAAATTCAATGTGCATACTTACAAATCAATCCAGGGAACCATCTGGGTCTGCTCTACTCTTTATTGTGTCAAGTATTGCCTCGTGGTCAGACTCACACACTTTCCACAAGTTCTTGTTCGTAGGTCTGCCCTTATATTTGATCAAATGAATGTTGGTGGCGACGATAAGGTTCGAGTAGTGAAGAATTTTCCAATGCATGTCGAAGTCCTCAAACAACCAAACTGCAACATTCTTAACTGGATACGTTTGAAGCCATGTTCCAATAACAACCATCGAACCTGTAGGATATTCTATGTTTTCTCCATCTATAATTGGGGCCTCCAGTTTCTTTTTGGCCTCGATACAATGACACAAGTAATAATATATACCCTATTCATTGTACCACTTAAACATGCCCTGCATTGATATGTTCATCTTGTTATATGTATTTACTAAGCAACATAATAAAACCTGTAAGTAAGAAATATTACTTGGTTCTAGTATATCTGATACATGATCAAAGTCAATGGATGATTGCATCTCCATGATTTGTAGAGCCATCGACAACTGATAAGTGTCAAGTGGGGTTAGACTTCTTACAGACCATTCACCAACCCACTTTGTTGAATCGCAATCATTTCATGCTTGATGTGTACATGCATAAGAAAAGCATGCCATCTTTCATGTATGGATAGTCCATGTACCTAAATTGGAACTTCTAAAAGAGTGTAGGTCGCTCGATCCTGTTAGTGTACAACAATCCTCATATTTTGCAATGTTAGTATCATCCACTAAATGAAAAAATCTATGAACCAAAGAATTACCTTCACTACTTGGACCCATTGCACCATTGCACCACTGGACAACTGATCTTGCATTTGTCAAATTTACACTATTTGTGTACTTTAACTCTTCTCATGCTAGGGCTCTTTTGATACATGCACCTGATCCATCATGCTCCCCCTTTCCATGCCCAACCTTTGAGAAGTTCCATATATGCTAAACATCACCGATCCTATGCATCCTGATCAACTAGTAAAAAATTCTGGCACTCTTGAATTGTGATGTACAATTATCTGACCATATGATACGTTGACTAAATGATATGCCCCTGCTAGCCAAATCAACATAGAACATATGAAATTAACCTTGCACAAACTCTATAGAATGTGTGCGATCATCACTGATGTAAAAGTGATGCTCCCTCAATACTTTCTTCTTTTCCTCTGTACTATCATTTGTATGAATGAATGCTATATGCACAAATATAGCAACCTGCGTGGAGTTGTAGTACTGTGATTGCACCTCGTTCTGTGGCTATAGTGTGTAGTTCTCAGTGAAGTCGACAACTGAAATGATATGATGAAGTGGAAATGTGTCCTTGCATAAATTGAACTGTGAGTCCAACCATTGTGCTCTGTGTGTATGCCTTGCATACTCATAGATCACCTGATCATGAAAAATTCCCATAAACTGATACACTTGAATCTTATCACTAACCAATTCACACTTCTTTGCTTCTTTCCCATCTTTTAGACTGTATGCCACTATCTTATATTTTCCAAATTCCACAATTTTGTCTCCCATTGTGTTTGTACTAGCCATGTGTTGGAAAATTGGCAAATGTTGCATGCCGCCACAATGATCACATGTGCCATCCAAACGTGATTTTTTGTAAAAAATTTGACCATCCTCTCTTTCACATAAAATGGAAGACAAAAATTTCCTTGACGATTTAGGTGGAGGCATTATGTTACATTCCTGAAAAACATTGTCAGTATGCATATCTACACATATACGTCGATAAACATCATAAAATGGTTAGAAAACTCAATATGAACCCTACGACAATAAGTAGTGTGTGTGTGTGTGATTTATTTTGACATAAAAAGGCTTTAGAATTTCAAAATACCTTTGACATATTTTAATTTCAGGAAACTTCTATACAAAATCAACAAAAAATTAGGTTTGAGTGGTATCCAAAAAATGCATTGGATGTGGCTCACGGTTTTTACTGCCAATTCTCCTTCTTACAACATCTCTTTGATTAGGAGAGGTCCTTGTGTTATCCTTCCAATAATTCACAATTAAAGATCTCAAGTCTTGAGCAATTCTTGTATCTTTCCGTGGCACTCTACTCGAGAATACCCATAACTCATTGCTACTTTGATCCTCCACTCTTTCACACCTTCCTTTGGCTCTCATTAGAGATGATCTACTTATTTTCAAAGAATTACGTACCTTTGTAAGGTTCACCTTATTCCTTGTTTGACTGCTTAATAGTTTTGTTGTCATCACACGTCGTGTGGCACAACTATCCTTCATGCGTGAGGTGGAACCCATGCTCTCATATGCACTCATCAAGTTCTTTACAATGGAATTTTTACTTGAGTCATTCAAAACTCTTATCCCAAGATCCTTCATGGTGGGCCTAAATTTGAGTTGCCTCATCATTTCAAAAAATAGTTGGCATCTTCCACCCTCACTTAGCTTCACAAAAACTAAACTCCATATCTTCTATGCATATCTTTGACATGTACATTTTGGAATCTTATTAGGCATCCATTTCAAAACATTGGAATCAATATCAATAAAAAATGTATGTTTTCTAAGCAAAACTCTAGGAGTTCTCAAATGTAAATTTGTGTCAACATTGGGAAGGTCAACAACATCAGGGATAGATCTCGTACCTTCAATCAGAGGTGTGATTGATGACATACCTTGAGATTGACATATAAACGATGTTGTAACTCCAACTTGAGATGTTTGTGGAGTGCCTTCAAATAGAGATGTGTTTGCTAATGTACTTTCAAAATGCAATCTTGTTGATGGTGTGTCTTCAATTGGAGATGTGATTTTCGATGTACTTGGAAAACCACATGTTGCCGATGTGTCTTCAGCTGGAGATGTGCATTGAGCTTCACCTATGGTTCGATCATGTGCCCCCAACTTCGGTATCCATTCCTGTCCTTCCACGAACTTTCCTCATTCGTGCCCTTTGTTTTGCCAATTCGACATCTCTCTTAGATTGCAGGGGAATTTTTGGTTGTATAAGCTACAATTCCTTTGCTTCATGAGCTACATTTTTTGATTCTCTCCTCCTTGCATTTTTAACTGCACATTCTTCCGGTGTTAGAGGCTTCAATTGTTTCCTCGGCATGACGTTCAATGGTACATGTTCACAAGCACACCTAGAACCACAAACACACATAGAACAAAAGTAAGTAATGCATTTTATGAAAATATTGATATCACTGATTACATTTTATTAAGTATGAAACACATCAAAGCATTTTATGAAAGAAGGTAGAAAGTTGTTTGGAATTATCAAACATGTCTATGCTAGACAACATTTTTCATACATGATGGAGTTAGATGTCTGTAGGGTTAGATATTAGAGTAGGGATTTTGAGTGTGTTTGATGCAGAGAGGGGTGGAAACCATTCAATACACCAAATTAATGAGAATCAATCAGATTCAAAAGCAAAATCAGATGTTCAACTGAAAATCCCAACTTCTACCAAGCTTTCCCTTGTAGCATAGGTAACCCGGTTCAAGGGCCTTTTCACCAAGATTTTCCAAAACACTTGAAAAAATCAAGGATGATTAAGGTACCCATTTGCAAGTTATAAAACATAGGTAAACCCCAGCATCAACTCCTTTGGACCAACATTGACTTCCAATAGAACCACCTTGGAAAAGGCTATTCAATTGGCCTAATTTACAAAGAGAGTACCTTGTAAACACTAGATATTCACTCAAAATCCTCAAAAAATAGTATGTTATGTGTCAAAACCTCCAATTTCCTAATTTTTTTCCAAGTCCAAGACCTCTAGACCCCTAATACAGGTCAAACCCTTAATTTCAAGCAAAATACTTGGGGTTTTAATGAAACTCCTATCTCCTAGACCTGCCAGACCCATAAAAATAATCAAACACACTTAACTGACCCTACACATGGTGAATACTATATTACATGGACATTCCTTCCCATATTTTGTCAAAACACCACTTGAAGCCCTCATTTTCACCATGAAAATACCCTGCTACAGTCATAAAACATCATCCCAAACACCCAAAATTGACCCCACAACATTCTAAATAGGTTATGCATGTATTTTACAAGTTAGAGGACCCATTCCACAAGTTACAGTAGGCACAAAAAGTGGAATGGGTTGAATTACATCATGAAACCCTTCAATCGAAGAACACTGTGAAAGTAGGTAGCAACAGTAAAAACAAGATAACTTTCGCTATATAAAGAATTAGAACCTCTAAATAGGTGAAAATGAAAGCTAATTAATTAATCTACAACATCCAACTAGTTTCAGATCATCTTAGAGTTTGTACAAGCCGTACAACAACAATAAAATGTGAGAGAAACCAATAAGTGAATGTGAATTGGTCAGTTGAGCATTGAATTGAGGTTTTAGAGATTGAAGATTGTTTGAAACTGATCTAATTATGATTGTTGAAGGTTTTTTCTCCCTACTCTGCATCACAAATGTAGGGTATAAGTTGTTGCCACCTAAATGAAAACTAGAGAATCTTGTGTTTATTTTTCTCAAAACCAAATTTGTGATTATCAACGAAGTCATGAAGAATATGAATTCAAAGAAGGGTTTGTGATGCTATATCTTATAATTATTAACTATTTATTTGGAAATGAAGTAACTTAGAAAGACAATAAGCATTCTCAATTGCACAAAATTTTCCTTTTTTTAAAAAATTTATTAGAAAGGTAAATGGTATGAATGAATGGAAACTTGCATTAACAACTATGTCAACTCACTTGAATTTAACTAAGAACATGTTCAATGCAGGTGAATTTTTTATGGAACAAAAAAATTAATGGAAAATTGCATTAACAGTCATGAAAGCTATTAGGTTTTCCAAATTAGTTGAATTTTTATTTTTTCCAAATTAGTTGAAAATAAAATGAAATAAAGTGAATTCCACTAACCATGCTGGAAATGGACTACTATAAGCAATGTAAATAGAATTCATAAGTAAATTTGTGTTAAGTAAATGTCATGTTTTTCATTTTTTTGTTCTTCAATATTACCAAAATGAATATATTACCTCAGATAATGTAAAATGATGTAGAAACTTCAAAATGTCTTCTTCTACATAGTCTAACATGTAGATTGGTGGTAAAAAGGTGATGGATCAAGCATACATTGGTACAATATGAAGTCAACTGCATAAAAAAAGGCATTTTTGAATCAGATAAAGCATTGAACCAGACAAATACAAAAGCATGTGGGCCTGAATAACGATGTCAACCCTTATTTTTTTGTTTCAAGGTAAAACATATTTGGTGCTCGCCAAATTTGGAGAGCGCCAAATGTGTTGTTTTGAAAAGGAGAGATTCCATAGAGAAAAAGGGAGTGACACTCGAGATAGAGAAAGAGGTGATAGGAGTGAGAGAGATTAGTCTATATAGTGTGGTAGCAATTGAGACCTGAGAGCGATAGAGAGTTATCTAGTTACAATGTCGAAAAATACCTAACAACGGGAGAGGGGTTGGGAGGGATGAGACCCGAGAGATACAAAAAGACCAAAGGGGGAGAGAGAGAGAGGGAGTGTGGGAGAGGGGGTTGGAGTTAAATATATTTGTCTAGGTATGGTGGGAGGTAAGTGAGGCCTGATAGAGAGACTATGAGAGAGGACATTGGAGTGACACAAATTAGTCTAAGTAGCATGGGAGGGAGAGAGAGAGAGAGAGAGAGAGAGAGAGAGAGAGAGAGAGCATGGGAGGGAGAGAGAGAGAGAGAGAGAGAGAGAGAGAGAGAGAGAGAGATTTATTCAGTTATGGTGGGGGGGAAGACCTAAGGGAGGGAGTGGGACCTTTAAACCGTAAACCCTATACCATTAACCCTTAAATCCTTATCCCTCAACCCGTAAACCCTAATCCCTCAACCCTTATACCCTCTTAATCCCTCAATCCTCAACCTTCAACGCTTAAACCCTAATCCCTCAACCCCTATACCCTTTTAATCCCTAAACCCTCAATTCTCAACCCTTAAAATCTAATCCCTCAACCCCTATACCCTCTTAATCCCTCAACCCTCAACCCTCAACACTTAAACCCTAATCCCTCAACGCCTATACCCTCTTAATCCCTTAACCCTCAACCCTCAACCCTTAAACCCTAATACCTCAACCCTTATACACTCTTAATCCCTCAACCCTCAACCCTTAACCGTCAACCCTTAAACCCTAATCCCTCAACCCCTATACCCTCTTAATCCCTCAACCCTCAAACCTCAACCCTTAAACCATAATCCCTCAACCTCTATACCCTCTTAATCCCTCAACCCTCAACCCTCAACCCTTAAGCCCTAATCCCTCAATCGTTATACCCTCTTAATCCCTCAACCCTCAACCCCTAAACCCTAATCCCTCAATCCCTATACCCTCTTAATCCCTTAACCCTCAACCCTAATCCCTCAAATCCTATACCCTCTTAATCCCTCAACCCTCAACCCTCAACCCTTAAACCCTAATCCCTCAACCCATAAACCCTTTTAATCCGTAAACCCTCAACCCTCAATTGTTAAACCCTAATTCCTCAACCCCTCAACCCTCAACCCTTAAACCCTAATCTCTTAACCCCTATACCATCTTCATCCCTCAACCCTCAACCCTTAAACCCTAATCCCTCAACCTCTATACCCTCTTAATCCCTCAACCCTCAACCCCTATACCCTCTTAATCCCTCAATGCCTCTACCCTCTACCATCAACACCCCCCCCTCTCTCTCAATCCTACACCATCTACCCTTAAACTGTTAAATTGTAATCCTTAAACTCTAAACCATCTACCCTTAACCCTTAATCCATAAACCCTAAAACCTCTACCCTCTACCCTCTACCCTCAACCCTCTACCCTTAACCAAGTTAAACCCTAAACCCTTAAACCCTCTACCCTTAAACTATAAACCCTAAACCCCTAAACCCTCTACCCTCTACCCTCAACACCCCCCCTCTCTCTCTCAACCCTACACCATCTACCCTTAAACCGTAAATCGTAATCCCTAAACCCTAAACCCTCTACCCTTAACCCTTAATCTGTAAACCCTAAACCCTTAAACCTTAAACCCTCAACCCTTAACCAGGTTAAATCCTAAACCCTTAAACCCTCTACCCTTAAACCATAAATCATAATCCCTAAACCCTAAACTCTCTACCCTTAACCCTTAACCCTTAATCCCTAAACCCTCTACTTGAGAGAGAGAGAGGGAGAGGTGGTGGGAGGGACATACTTGAGAGAGAGGGAGAGGGAGAGAGATATAGGGAGTGAGAGAGGGAGGGAGTGGAAGAGAGATAGAGGGAGTGACTATGAGAGGGAGAGGGGGTAGGAGGGGGAGACTTGACAAAGATAGAGAGGGAGAGGGGGTAGGAAGAAGATACTTGAGAGAGAGAAAGAGGGAGAGGGGGTGGGAGGGAGAGAGATAGAGAGAGTGAGAGTGAGAGAGAGGGAGTGGGAGAGAGAGAGAGGGAGAGACAGAGAGAGAGGGGGAGGGAGAGGGGGTGACATGGAGAAACCTAAGAGAGAGGGAGAGGGAGAGAGGGTGAGAGGGAGACACTTGAGAGAGAAGGAGAGGGAGACAAAGTGGGAGAAAGGGGGTGGGAAGGAGAGACCTATGAGAGTAGGAGAGGGAGGGAGTGGGGGATAGAGGGATGTGAGAGATACAAGGATTGAGAGAGAGAGAGACTTGAGAAATGGAGAAAGGGTGGGAGGGAGAGGGAGTACTTAGGGGAGAGGGAGTACTTAGGATAGAGGGATTGGAGAGAGATGGAGGGAGTGAGAGAGAGAGATAGAGAGAGGGGGGTGGGGGTAGATACTTGAGAGAGAAGGAGAGAGAGAGAGTGGGAGGGGGTGGGAGGGAGATACTTGAGAGAGAGGGAGAGAGATAGAGGGAGAGAGAGAGAGGGAGTGAGAGAGAGAGAGGGTGTGTGTGTGTGAGAGAGAGAGGGAGTGTGTGTGTGTGTGAGAGAGAGGGATGGATATACTTGAGAGAGAGTGAGAGAGAGAGGGAGAGAGATAAAGTGAGTGAGAGAGAGAATGGAGAGAGATAGAGGGAGTGAGGACAAACCTAAGAGAGGGAGAGGGGTATGAGGAGAGACTTGAGAGAGAGAGAGAGAGAGAGAGAGAGAGAGAGAAAGATAACAACCTAAGAGAGGGAGAGAGAGAGAGAGGGAGAGTGAGGAAGGGGGTTGGAGTGAGATAAATTTATTTAGGTACCAATGTGGGAGGGAAAGAGACCTGAGAGAGGGGATTGGACTGAGAGAGTAGTCTAGGTCTCATGGGAGGGAGTGAGACCTAAGAGAGATACTTTAGAGGGATAAAGAGTTATCTAATTAGGGTAATGAGTTAGAGAGCATATGAAAGGTAAAACCTCAACTATCCATCTACGATCATAAACTGTGCACTCTAAGCATTATCAAAGTTGTCGACCAAAGAGAGGGGAAATTCAAGTTTTGTGCAAAGCGGGTAATTTGGCGAGCACCAAATGATACATCAATTTGGTCCATGCCAAATTCAACACTCACCAAATGACCTACTTTGGATGTGTTAATTGACAACTTTTGCCAAATTTCATCATATTTTCATTCGTGTGCCCCGTCTCATTTGCACGTCTTTCAATGCAACTATATATAGAAAAACATGATAGCGTTAACCTCTCTCTTAGCTATCTAAATATATAATTCTTTTTTCATTTTGATTTAGTTAAGGTTTTGATCCATGCCTCCTTTTGTAAATGCCTCCGTTTTTTTGTCAAAAACCAACATGCGCTAGTTTTAGGATAGATTTTTACTTGTTCATAGAAATGTGAAACAAATTACATTTTTTGAAACTAGACTCCATTCTACACATGCTGAAAAAAAAATCAATTTTTGATTAGTTTTCAAAAAATTTAAGGGGGAGCATGCTCAAATTTCAGCTTTTCAAGATATGTCCACTTTGAAAATTCATAAAATATTATATATTCATTAAAAAAATTATCCGAAAGAATGAGGATAAACTACATGGTGTTAGCTAATTTCTCACCATTGGGATTTTTTAAATTCTAAAAAAAAGTTAATCAAAAAGGGGGGAGCCCTCAGGCGCTATGCTATTTTTTTTGATAAAAACATGAATTGTTTTGGGCCCCCCCTTTTTGAGACCCTTAATATTCATTAATTTCAAAAAAAATAGCAGCTTAGAAACTAGACTCAGAGCACTTCAACTTTTGTTCTTGTTGCATCTTGAAATTTTGAGCGTAACTATCTTCATTTTCTCGTGCAAATCAAATTTTACTAATTTAAAAAAAAAAGTGGCATCTTAAGAGCCAAAATTGTGTCACCTATTGGTGCACTTACCCATCTATATGAGTTGATTGGGTATCATTTATACATATTGTACTGACCATGATTTAGCCATATAATTTTCTCTTCTAGGAGTCTTACTAAGCACTCTTGGTGCCACAAAACAATCAATAGTTTTACTAATAATTAATATAAAAATAGGATGAGCAAAAAGTGTACATGAGGTTTCAGTTAGAACAATCCAATGATTATCTAGGTGATTATCAACTACCACATGGATTCTCTATTAAAGTTCTATTTAATAAGATGGTAGAGGAGAATTCCTGAAACTATTTTACTAGTTCCTATTTAGATAGATATTTGTATAATGGTTTCCTCCACAAGAGAAAAACCCTGCTAGTGGTCCTATCTTGTCTAACATCCTTTCCTCTCTATTTAAATTTATTCCTTTGGACTCATTTTCCATTCCTTTGAATACCTAATAATTGTTATTATTTGCACATTACCATTTTTTTTTTTAGAATTCTAGTTATGATCCCAACTATTCTTTTTAAATGAAGATGTATTAAGTTCCCAAGTATTTTGTAGAGTTTGTCCCTTGAGGGAGTAATATAATTAATCTTTTTATCTTTCTTAATTTCCTTCTTGAGCACTTGATCCATTGGTGAAGGTTTATACACATCCACCTTGTAAGGAAACTAAGGTAGCGAAACAACTTCCTACACTAATCTTGAGAGGAGGATAATGCAAAATTTTACAGATCTTTAACAGTTATGGAAACTTTAACAAAAATAAACATAAATATCATGCATACCACAACACAGTGATTTACATGGGGAAAACCAATGAAAGGTATATGATAATGCTACTAGTAAGTCTAAAACAACCATTGCTATGACAATCTTGTTGTATAGTATAAGGTGAGTACTATTAGAAGGAACAACAAGGCACAAAACATCTTAGGCCCTTCAAATTTTCTAGAGGATGTACATTGGCATATGCAATATTATAAATACAATTAATGCTAATATTGTGTAAATCCACTTAATCCATCCAATAAGTTGAAGCCAACTTCAAACATTGTTACAAAATTCTTATAAAAACCTTAAAATTTACAACAAAGCCTTTAGACCACAAAGCAAACCTTCAAAAATTTAAAGAGAATATTACTCATACTATTCATAGATTCACAAAAATATCCAATCCCACAAATAACTTGTTCTAAAATAGATAAATTTATAATCAATTTTGATGATTTTTGTGTCGTTGGATGCATTGGTACACTCATATTTTTTCCCAGATTCTCTCAAATTTAAGCCACCTACAAAACTAATCTAAAATAACACAAGTAAAATGCCAATGATAACTAAGCTTCTTGGTCTCTAATTTGAGTGAAATGAAAGACTAGACTAAATTTATTGAGCCTTTCAAACACAATGATGCAAATAAAAATGCTACATAGCTCAAAAAAACCAGCTCACACCCAAAACTCCAAAACCTAGTTTTCTCACAAGCTCTTAAAAATAAGAAAGATAGATTGGAGTAGGTCATCATGTTCAATTTTTTTATTAAGCTGCAAGATATTAACCAATAAATCATGCCATTGTGATAGCCATAACACTATTTAATGCTAGGTAATAGGGTGAACAATGCTATTCTTATTAATCAAGAAAGTAACACACATATAAAATGTGAAATTGAGAAAGAAAGAAAGCCAGGTGAGTGTATGTATAAGAAAATGAAAAGAAAGAGGAAAGTGGATCACTCATCCATTAAGAAGTGTAACTCCCATGATATAGATGCATATAAATATCCAAATAGGGAAAATATAAATCCTATGTAAGAGAGACACACCTATCACACACTCTTACCATTATTAAGCCTAAATAAACCTACCTAGGCAAGCTGAACTAGGTGTAGGAAAATGCCTAATAAATTAATGAAAAGGAATAAAACCTAAAACAAAAATATAATAATGTTTAGACAAGCCACACGATAGCTCTTGAGTTTTATTTTTAATATTTCAAATCAAATGTATAATCCTTAATTCTAATAGCATCATACCAACTTTTTCTTGGAAAAAAAACTTATAAGCATGTTCTAGGATGAGTTTACACTAATTTAAGGTCAAAGTCATTGTTGAACATAATGTAAATGATGTTTCAAACACCATGACTCTAAAATAGTATTATAAATCTAAAATATTGATTTCATACATTATTTTGAGTAGACTAGTGCTAATTAAATGCATATGTAAACCTACGGTAGTAGACCAATGTAGATTTTAAGATAATAAATCATAGATAATTTACCGAAATAATGGGATTAGTAAGTCTCATCACCTTGTACTTTCTTTTGGGAAAAAATGAAATTAATATTTAAGGAAAGTTAAGTACAAACACACCATATAGATTTCTAGATAGCTATAGCCATCACAAAAATCAATAGAGGAGAAACCCATTAGGGATTCCTACAATACTACTCAACATAACATGCAACAAAGCTCGAGATCCAACCAAGACTCGCCTTCCCCATAAATTCCAAGCTTCAATCACTCCACCTGATCATCATTGAATCTACTACAATTTTTCCAAGGCCGAATCTCCCCAATCTACAACATTCCAATTACACATTCCTTCATAAGCCCATTTAACTAAACAATCAACCGCCTTATTCTATTATCTAGGAATATAAACAAAATAAATTATGTCAAAGTTTGTGCCAAATTAAGAATTTGTTTGGCCACCAAAACCAATCTCCATGAGGAATCCTACAAATTTATTTTATTCAAAAGGAAAATTAGAATCATGGGATCTATTTCATCTATAACCTTTCTCCATCCCATCAAACAAGCTCTCTCCAAAGCCTTGAGAACAACCCAAGCCTCCATTTTATTATTAGAATGTAATCCCATATAATTAGAGAAAAGAGTGAACCGAGCCTTCATTATTATGACCCACTTCACCACTCCTCATAGAACTTGTGTTGCCTTAAGAGAAACCATCCTTATTAATTTTAAAGAAACCACAAGGGGGAGGAGACTACTTGCTTAACCTATTCACCTTCCTAGAGGCCTAAAGTCTAAGGATAGGCCTATCCTATGAGGCATAGGAAAGTGACAACCCCAAGATGTTATCAATGCATAAATTAGAAGAGTTAGGAGGATCCTGCATACTAAATTTAGCCTTGAAATAGTCTCTGTGAGAATACACCTAATCTTATACCAAACTTGCATGACTATAATTTGACGCTCTTGGAAAATTTGATGGTTTTGCTCCAACCAAAATTTCCAAAGAATGAAAGAAGGAACAATATCCCATACTACCAAAAGGAAAGATGTTGAAGTAGGGGGATGACCTAAACTATCCCAAAACTTAGAGAAGGAACTAGATCTATTCCATATCTTCCACCATAAGCTCCAAATATCTATAGAGAAAGGACACTGAAAGAAAATGTGATTTGAAAATTCTTCATTACAATTGCATGGAACACAAAGGGAAGGCTCGTGGAACCCTATGTTTATGATGTTTCTCAAGTAAGGCACACATTCTAGCTTACCAACCAAATAAAAAAATTACACTTAGGTCAACCTAATTTATTCAAAATTCTTATCCACTAAAGAAACTATCTATATCCCTCTTTCTGTTACTCTAAATATTGATAATCAAGATCAACCAAGTAAAAAGCTTTAGGATTTGTGGCCCCAAGAAAGGACATCCCTATCATTTAGGGAGCTACAAAATCAAATTACTAAAATTGAAGATAAAGTATCCCAATGCTTTGAAGAGCCCTCTTTGGGTCAACACCAAGGCTCCCTCCATTGTCAAAATAGGGACCCCCCATATGAATAGTGTACTTAAAATCAACATCTTTGAACCATCCTGCCTCCAAAAAAATCATGCAAAGATTGAAGTTGGGGAAAGGAAGAAAGAATAGGAGGATGGCTATCCTAGGAATCTTCCCAAAACAAAGCACTATTGCCCTTATTAGTTATCCATAAGAGTCATTCTTTAAACACCTTGTACTCTTTACCAATCATGCAAATTCACTATTTTTTCATAGCAATATTATTATCATCAAATCCCAGGGAACAATATTTTAGTTGCAATGGTAGGCAATATCATCTCTTACATTAATAATGTTGTTTGGCTTGGTACAATTGAGAAGATGAGACAAAATATTATACAAGTCTCCATTGCAACAATGTCACATTCTTGTTTCACAATCAAAGTGGGCAAATAACTACTTATACTATAGAAATTAAACTACTTTAAATCTAAAGCTAATTAAATTAGGTTACATTTCCAATAATAAATTAATATCAAGTTATCAAAAATAAAACAGATTACAAATTAGTCTAACTGATGTTATTTGATTAGATTTCATAGAAAAGGGAATTGATTTGATAAATACTCAAATTACATAAAAGATGTGGTGATGAGAGAAGTAATGATTTTTTGGGTAGGAAGCAAAAATAGAAACAACAAGATACTATCACTATCTTCAGTCACCTGAACAATCACATTGATGTTTGCCTTGTGCAAATTCATCTTCTATTGATAGAAAACAAAGTGGAATTGTACAGTGTCAAATGATCTTGCAAAAGAAATGTGTAACAATGAAAGGAATGATGACAAAATAAACCATAATAATATAATCAAAATTGAAAATTGAAAGTACAAGAAAATCAGAATATGAAACCCAAAATTTCTTTATTGAATCTCAAGAGAAAAATTACCATGTCACAGTTTACGTCTAGAACAAAAAGAAAAGATGCAAACATGTAGAAATTTGTGAAAGTACTAAGATCCTTATTTTAGTCTTTTAACTTTCACATGAAATTGATAAAAATACATATATGTGCTTAGCTTATATGTGTCTAGGATTAAAGCTTACATAAAGTGTGGGGCAAAAGCAATGATAGTATAATCTTAATTTATGAAGCTATATTGTTATTCTAAGTCTACATATAAAGGCAAAAAAGGTGATGGTAGGATCCAAATGGTGAACTTAAGAATGCAACAAAGTATGAACAAGAAATTTTATATAAACCATAGAATGAGAAAGTTATAAAGAAGATGATATTATTTAAAGGTCTATAAAAGTGTGTGGTAAAAGCAATAATAGTATAATCTTAATTTATGAAGCTATATTGTTATTCTAAGTCTCTATATAAAGGCAAAAAAGGTGATGGTAGAATCCAAAGGTGTGAACTTAAGAATGCAACACAAAATTAACAAGAAATTTTATATAAACCATAGAATAAGAAAGTTATAAAGAAGATGATATTATTTAAAAATTTTATGGATATTGATAAGTAAGAAGATTTGCAAATGGGGTTGCAAGTTAAGTGGGCTTAATCTTGGAGGAAAGTTTTGTGGTTAAGCGTGCTTGAGCTGGAGTATTACTGGGATGGGTGACCTCTTGGGAAGGCTAGTGCTTCACCTTGTGAGCATCACCTAGATGCAATTAGTGCTAAGTGGACCATTCATTATCACGAGAGATGGGTTCTTGTGAACCACTACTCATAAAACATGGGTCAATAAGTTTGACTCGTAGAACTACACGGTTGAAGCCTGATAGCAATATCACAATCTATAGATATTTTCAAAAATAACAGACTATAACAATAAAAAGACAAATAAACAAACCTGCATCACCAGATTGAGAAATTTGTAGCCACCAGCTTCCTAATCCAATGGAAGATAAAAAGAAAATTTTTTTAACTAGCAAACGTATAGATATCTGTATTGTAGTGTGAAGAACAAAACAACAGCTGCTGCAAATATTACGAAGTGTCACAGATTTGGAATGACACCTATGAAAAGATTAAACAAGGTCTTTATGAACAGCTAAACGCATTAGGTATCTATTCTCTAGAGTGGGAAATGTTACTACAGAATAGAAATAATAATATATCACTGCAACAAAAGAGGATGGAACGTGGGTTATATCAATGTAATTTTTTTTTTAAAAATCGTTGTAAGAAGGGAATGAGTCATATGAAACAAAACAAAAATGCCATTTGCATATAGAATCCAATGAATATATTCTCACTGTAGTTAATCTGAGCCACAAAATTTAGAATTATAGAAAGAGAATTTGGTGAAGAAAGATGGGTTGGAAAAGGTCGTTTTAAAACCTTAAAAACAGTTGTGTTAAAAGGACAGTTTGCATGGAGAATCATGAGATGCTAAGAATATAATCTGGCATCTGAAAAATACACACTGTCATTGTATGACACTCTAGGATTAGACGAAGATGCTTTCTTTTGTTGAACTTTTATTCACAACAATGTTAAAAATAGAATCATTACAGAGTATTAAGAATATCTCTTGTTTTCTATGTAGAATATATGTAAAATGGAACATTGAAAGTGGCTTGCGTGTAATAAGGAGAGAGGTTAGAAAGAATATATGAAATAATATAATAAAATCTTCATTAGATGGATATAAAAATAAAAGAAGATGAAATTGAGTCAATTATTGGGAAGTTTATGGTAGAAATGATTTTTAATATTTAGGGATTGTTTCTGCAAATGTGAAGACAACTTTGCAATGGTGAAAATATTTGTGACAACATAATGATAATAAAATATCGATTAAGGATAAGCATATAGAAAAACATGAATTCTAAATAACATACAGGAAAACACATGTTTCTCATTTAGATCATAAAATAGTTAAATTATGGATAAAATGAGTCCTAAAATTACATTAGGGACGCATATGTTTAAATTGGTGCAATTTGTAGATTTGGAATTGCAAGGTATATAATTTTTTACTCTGCATTTAGTTTTAATTTTAGTAAGCTCATGTCACTACATGATATAGCTTAGTTAAAATACAAAAATTAAAATGCATAAAATAAATTAAACATAAAATTTAGAATGTATTTTGATACACTATAAAAATGATATGCTATAATTTCTTTGTATAGAGAATTTATATCTCTGGATTTAGATCTATAAAACAAACATGTTGGGAAAGCTAACCTACATCACAAACATCTCAAATGAAATATAGCCTACAATACAAGTATGTTAGCATGCACTATATCTAATCCAACATATACACAATACATGCAAAAGGAAAGCATTCCAAAGGTACATGAGATATAAAGGTTTTTGCCACCCTTCAAATGATTGCATAAAATGCGTGTATGCAATTGATTTTAAGGTAGATAAAAGGGGATTTTAAAATTCCTATAGAAATATAAAAGATCATATGCTTCCCAACTTCAAAATTATATTTTGCCCCCAAAATATATGCAAAGAAAATATATATGAAGCTTGTTGTACCAAAGAAGGTGAGGTGCACCCACATTTTATTCCCACAAAATAGCAACACACATGAAAAGCAAGCTATTAGTACCACATAATAGGTAATGACATATTAGATAAATATAGATATAAATAAGAATAGACAACATAAGAAAGAGGGCACATAAAATTTGGGGTGAGCAAGATAGAGGCAATCTCAATGTCATGCATTGATGTTCAAAATATCATTGAGAGGAGAAAAAATATATAAAATATTGGATTAGAAAAATAGAGGTGATTCTCAATGGCATGCATCATCTAAAAAACATTTAGATATGTATGTACAAAGTAGTAGGAAACACATGTAGAGGATTGTAGAACACGTAGAATCATTAACAATGTGTCCATAATAGCACAAAGCATACAAATAAGAGAAAATAGGAAGCTACATGAGACATGAGGGAAATCGATCAATGAAGGAGTTGGAGTGATTTATTGAAATAACAAAGTGCACCTCACAAGCACAAAAAATAAAATAAGCCTCAAAAGGGTGATGGGTACCAACAGTGAAGATATAAAATAGGGAAGGAATGTTAGCAATAGATTGAAGCAACATCTTGTTAGGAGAAGGGAGAAGTGTACCAATTACTATAGGAATCAGAATAGGAATAGTGAGAATAACACAAGACAAGGTGGGAATATATGATAGTCCGTAAGGATGACAAAGGGCACCACAGTCACAATAGGTGGTAAAGGGGAAGTTATGGAAGAAATGGAAATAGGAGATTTTACATAAATTTGTGTATCAAGAAGGCAATGATTGGTAACATGTGTACCATAGGTAGAAGATGTGTCTTTACTTGGTTTCATCTACTAAATTAATATTACCAACATTTGAAGAAAGGAAATGAGCATAATAAGAAGAAACAGTGATGCCACTTGTATCAACAAGCTCTTAAATTTTACCTTTTAGAGCTTTACATTGATTGATATACTGACTTAGCATCCTATGGTATGAATAAAGATACGTATTACATGACTTTTCTTAGGAGATTTCTTATGTGTTGTAAGGAAATCTCATGTATTTCTTTCCATGACATGTTTTTCTCACTAATTCTCGTGTCCTAGTATATTCTGGGGATCTAATTCATGTAGAGGGATTACTTATTGATTAGCATAGTTGATTTTTGACATGAGATATTCATATACGTGCTCACCCATACTTGTTATGGATCATGTATTCATGATTAAATCGATACATTAATATATATGGTTTAGATCCATGTTTGGATAGTATAATACCATTTTATGATCTGCATGAGTTGATTGGGTATCATTTCTACATAGTGTTTTGAGGAAATAACCATGAATAGTGTTTTGTGTTATTACATAATTATGATTACATAGAGTAGATATGATATATGTGATTATCATACTATGAGATATTACACATGCCTTCTTTTCAACGTATGAAAGCATGTTGATATACTAACCTAGTAATAGTGCTTTAACTATGATATTCTATTATTTGATATAATTTGTTTAATCAAGAATGCATGACCTTTATAAATATTTGTCCAGTAGAAGGTATGTGGAGGAGAACTCCATGGATATTGCATCACCATCTCACTTCTCCTAAATAAAATCTCAAGATATTTTCCTATGTGTGAATTGGTTACCTAGCCTGTATGGTCTTGTGCCAAACTCTATAACACATTTGTGTATGTGTTTGACCTCATTTTCATGGTTGGTTTATCTTTTTGTTAGTTTTTTCAAAAAATTCAATTCTTAGTGAATGTTTTGATTAAGATGAAAACATGAGAAGGGCCCAAAGCCAATGCATAGTAGCCAGAAAGTAAAAAAAATGAGTCTCTCAAGGAGTGAGATTGAAATTAACAACACAAAATTGAAAAAAAAAAGAGAATAGAACTAGCAAGAACTGAAAAAATGTGACCAAGACGACAAGAGACTAGAGGTTACCAATTACACATCCATGAGAATTTTGAGGCTACCAATGGCTTTCCATTCATGATTCAAAAACTCCATTTTTTCTTCAAAGATTGCCTCCATATACTTGGAGCTCTACGCACCAACGTTGTCAAGGGGAATTAGTTTCAACAATAGTATTTCCCTTAGCAACCTATATTTTAGCTTGAGTTTTTTTAGTAGGGCAAGTCAAATAAGTGTTGGTAGACAGTTTTCTTGATGTTTAACTCCTCTTTTCCAGATCTTATTGAAACACATGCAAAGTGGTGGTCGTTTTCGTCACCATTTCTTTGTCAAAGCGATGATTTGCTTCATTTTGTTCTTAATGATTTCCTGATTATTCTTGAGAGAATCCACCTCTTTCTCTAAATGATCTCATTTATTAAACTTATTAGCTAGGATTTTCACATAATCCCAAATATAATCCTTAATCACATCTATGTTCTAGTCGAGGACTTCAAAGATGGTGACAAACTCCAAATGTTAGATTTTCATCTTAGTGATATGCTACTAAGCTATATGTCATTTAATAATATCATTATGTATGTTGATGGCCTTAAATAGGGTGTTAAATTTCTCCTCTAGGTTGAGGCATGAACTACAATGTGAGTTCCCCTCCATGAATCTCATAGAGAAAGTGTCCTGTGAAACATGGCCAGTAGAGGGCCCAACAAACAAAGGGGGTTTACCCTTAAACAAATTGAATGGATCTGAAGGGGTAGCAAATTCAAAGGGAACCTCTAAGTTGGGATGGTTGTCAAGGGGGCTAGGGACATAGGAGAGAAAATTTCCCTTGACTTTGGATCTAGTATTGAAGCTAGCAAAATCTAAGTCCTGCAAAGGATAATTAGTAAATGTATCATCATCATTAGAGGTGGACTTAGGGGATCCAAATAGTGGATTAATGAAGGATACCTTGTGTTTATTAACACTAGAGGGAGAAGGGGAAGGGTCCATACCGAAGGCAAGCACTGAATCAATCAGTAGGGAGCATAGATTAGTAGAGGGGTAGGATTTGACAAATTTGGGTTTTTAGCATGGCCCTTTTCATAATGGAAAAGGGAAGGTTTATAAATCTATGGAAAAATAGGAGGGGTTGGGGTTTGGGAAAGGTGGAAGTGATAAAAAAATAGATAAGCACTTGATGCATGGGTGACTCTTTTTCAGCCAAGAAGACTTTTTGCACAGATTCTTCCAAAGAAGAGTAAAGCCAAAAAGCAAAATTCATCTTCATATTACATAAAAAATTATTCATAATGGGAATGATATAAGAGTGGAACGTTTTTAATCTCCTCTCTAGCATGATGCAGTGCATTAGAACCTCCTCCACCCTTTTACAAACCCTAAGGAGATCTTCCCAGTTGAAACCATCTTGCAGGTGGTTGATTTTTCACCTCTCTTAAGAAACCTTTTCATGTCTTAATGGTAATGACCCTCCACCTTCTTGGTGATATGAACACCTTCCAACTATAGACTTGTGGCTGAAACAATCACCTCCTCAAAGATGTGGAGTGATATTCCCTACACATTAATCATGCCAACCTTCCAAGAGCTAGTAAATTTAATGGAGATGACGGTGTCAAAACCATTCATTGCCTCCAAATACGAAGAAAATTTCCCTTCTACAAAATTCCCCAAACCTCCATCCCATTTTTCAAATTTTTACAACTTGACGACTTTGTTTGAAGTAGGTTGCCATCCATAGTTAAGGAGAGGTAATAGTTAAAAACCTATATATAGAGAAGGCTAGTAAATTTGTATGGGATAACAAGTTTGAATTTTCAAAGTGAAAATGTAGAGAATAAATGATGAAGTAATGAAATTACTTCCCCTCTTCATACCATTATTATTCTCTTTAGAGAGTTCTTCCACTCGTTATGAGGAGACCATTACCAACATACTCCAATAGATATTTAATTATTAATCTATGTGCCATTTTTCACTTGGAGCCTAATATGATCCAAGTGATGAGAAATCATTCCAAGTTAGGATGCCTTTAATTTAGGTGCTTAGGTTGCAGAGAGCATCAAAAAAGAAATTGCCTTCTCTATACACATTTTGGACTTTGATTTCATCAAAGTTAACCAAATTTAATTTAATTTCATTAATTAAATATTCATAAGACCAACAAGCGATGGCCTTAGAGTGTATCGTATCAATCACATTTTTGGAGTCTCCTTCTATGATTAATTGTTTTATACCTTTGCTCACAACTAATATGACACATTAAAGAGGAGCAGTTGCTTCAACAAAGTTACAAGATTGGATCCATAGGTTCTCTGCATGGGCACCAACCTTATGACCCTTATCATCCCTTATTAGACAACCCCCACCCAACATACTTGGGTTACCCTTAGAAGAACCATCAAAATTATGTTTGTACCAACCAAGATTAGGGGGTCCACCTAGTGGTTTTACAACAAACCAACTTGAAGAGGTCACCTTTAACCAATTTATCAAAGTCTCCATATTTTAGCTATCTTCTCTTCAAGACTTGAGGGGTTGAGCTTAGGTTTCTAGAGATTAGCCATCCTGACATTTTCAACAATATTGTGAAAAATTAGATCAACTAATAACTCCCAAGTTTTGGATTAATATCTAAAAATTCTATTATTTCTTTCTTTCCATAGGCCTCAACCCACATAGACAAAATTTTCCAGCATAATTTCTTAATCAAGGGATGAAGGAAGGGGGACTTCCAACTATCTGTAATACTTCGAGCATTGTCCTACCACACCCATGAAATATAAAAGTTACCAAGGATCTTTTTCTTGACATTCCATGTATAATTGCAGTGGATTAGAAGATGATCTATGCTCTCTTCATCATGTTCACATAGCGAGCATCTATTCCCCATGTGAAAGCATTTTTTTTTAGGTTGTCTATAGTCAAGATCTTATTATAGAAAACTGTCCACCAAAAGAAACTAATTTTAGGAATATTTTTATACATTCAAAAGAAATAGGCTGAGAAGGATCAATCAATTTATACCCAGATTTAGCAAAATAGTTCCTAGAGTAGTCAAAATCTCAAATAAATTTATCCCAGAGCGATTTTCTATAAAATCTATGGTTAGAAATAATGTTAAGAATTTCAAAGGTAGAAATATTAAAAGGAGGGTCAAATTAGTTGGGAGAAATCATCCAAGAAGTAACACAATTATCTAGGTTTCAATAGTCTTTGAAAAAACTATCCAATCTTATTTTTAAATCATCCTAGATCTAGTAGAGCATATGAGGTGATATACAAGCGAAAATGTAGAAGTCTAGGGATCTTTCCAAAATCTAACATGATCACCATTTCAAACTTGCCATTTATGCCCAAAGAGAGATAATCCTTCATCTTGGCTAGATGTTGTTCAAGATATTAGAGCCCAGAGGTAAGTATCGAGATTGTAAAAGGAGAATCCTCTCTCTTTCATTTAGGTATTTAATGAAGATTCAGTGATCATGGCTTCCCCCAAAAGGATCATGTCATCTATGTGGTGTAGGAGCACACCTTGGCTAACCTCCATTTTTGTTATTTTGGCTTGTACTTGACTCTAGCCAAGTCAGGAAGTTTGTTTGCTTTCAGACCTTAGAAGGTCATTGCTTTTGTGGGCTAGGTGAGTTAGTCATTAGGACTAAGGTCACACAATTAGCCATTGTTAGTAGTTTATGTTTTCTTAATGTTAGTTTTCTATGGGAGATTAGAGTCTTAAAGATGTTCTAAACACTTAGTGGCTGTTTTAAAGACGCCTTAAGGCCATTAAATGAGTTGGTTCCTCAGAATCTAGAGAGAATGGTGGTCGTAAGAAATAGGATCAAGGCATAGAGAAAGATGCCAAATGTTGTAAAGAAGTTAGCATGGGCATGCAACTCGGTTACCTTTGGATTCCCTTAAGAATAGGAAGTGGGAGATCGGCCAACAGGCCCTAGAATCATGGGGATGGCATCTATTATGACCCAAGACCCGAATCTCATGTAGAGAGGTAGTTATGTAATTTGTAATTAGTTTTTGAAGTGGAATAGAGACCTCTGCAACAGTTTTTTCAAGAACAACCCAAAATTTTGTGATGACTGAGATGCTTAATGGATTGAGAGATTGAGTTTAGTATTTGTTTAGTGTTCTATAGGATTATCTTAGTCTTTTTCATTTGATAAGCAAGTTGTTTAGAGTAGGATATTTGGTGTTAGGTAAATTGTTTTGGTTTTAAGTTCTTACTGGTCCAGTCTTGACCAGTCGGTGCTTTCATGGCCCCCCCATGAAATCTAGCCTTGGGAAACACTTAAGGATAGGTGGGAATATTAGGGGAGTCATTAGTGTATATAGGTTTAGGATTAGGAAGCATGAAAGAGTGGAGAGCTCTTTTTATCACTAGTCTCTAGGCGAGTAGACAGAGCCCGGTTAGAGGTCTAGGAATGTCACTAAAAATTTCTTGCAGGGTAAAGAGGTACTGTATGGAACAGGTACAGGTTCAAGTAGGGTTTCATCATAGCTCATCATACTAGGTGGACTAAGGTCATGTTAATCATTTAGTTTATGGTTTGAGCAGGTTCCAAGCAAGATTATAGTCAGTCCTAGAAATTAGGCCTTTTAGCCTATTGTCCTAAGTTGTAGGAAACTAGTGTACAGAGGTTGTCAGGCCCTTTGCTCCACTGAACCTTATACAAATTCCAAATGGGTATCCAAATCTGCCTTTAGATTTGTAGGGTCTTTGGGAAAATTTTGCAAGAATTGACAAAACAGGATTGGTAAGATTACAAGGAATAGGCCTATTTAATGTCTCAAATGGTGAATCCTTGAACACGGTAAGGATAGTATTGAAGAACCCTCTAAAATGGTTCAAATATGAAAGGTTATGAATGTTTTCATAAGTATGGACACCCCTGCAATGAAGAATGATGTTTTAAAGAAGATAACACTTAGAGCTTTCTAAGTGAGGAAGAGGAATTGAACTTGTCAAATGGTGTTAGTCCTCCAAGGTGAAGCACAAAGGATAGAACTCTTAGAGAAGAGTTAGAATTGGACTTAGTTAATCATCTAAGCCAATCAGGACCTAGAGGAGACTAGGTGCTAGAAGAGACAAGCTGGGTCTCTTAGTTGCAGTGCAAGCAAGCCTTGGATACTATTACATCACTATGCAAATTATTGATGAGAACTAGGGTTGAGTATGTTGGTGTAAATAGGTATTTTTCCTATCTAGTCAAGTATCTAGGTCCTGTTTACATTGTTAAGTCCACTTAGGTCCTAAGATGGTATCTTTCGAGTTAGCATTGCTTAGGGGGAATCTTTCTAGTTAAGCATTAGTTGTCACTTATCTTATCTAGTTTGATTTTATTTAATGCTTGTATCCTAGGTTATTTAATATTGACTCATGCCATTTAATTATGACATAGTCATTTATTGTAGGTACATCATCACCCTTGCTTATATAACCAAGGCTTCATATGTACATTATCATCAATCTCATTTTCTATTGTGTAAGTCCAATACATCATTGCAATCTTGAGTATTGCATATTGGCTACATCTTGCATCCATTGTTGTAATTTCACGTTCTTGCTTTTCCCTCTTGTGGAAGGTTGTTGGATTTTACAGATGATCTTGGAGGCTTGAGTCCTTGAGTGACTCTAACTTGTTCTAAGAGCTATATCTCAACTCCTACATGGTATTAGAGCTTCAGCGTTGCAAAATCCCTTCTTAGATTTGAGGGTGATTCGAGCTTGAGATTTTGTAGGGTTCATTTTAGGGTGAAACGAACCTCACAATTGTGCCTGGAAGGACACAAAACATCCATTTTCATATATAATACTTCATATTTTCATGCAAGAAAAAAAATTAACTTTTTTCGCGTGACTATCTCAATCAAATCCAAAAATTTGAGCAAATAAACAATATGGATTGTGGAAACTTGATATCATTATCTTAAATTTGACGGCTAAATGATTGTAAGAAAACAATGTGTTAAATTTGATGACCAAATGATCATTGTCCGACATTGTGTTAAATTTGACGTCTAGAAAACTATCAAAATTCACTTTCTTAAATTTTATGACCAAACGACTGCCAACAGGTCACTCCATTTGGACCCACTCTCCGTTGGTAGTTTTTGTTTTGGAGGCAAACATTGGAGGCTCATAACTTGGTCATATGGACTCTTTTTTTCAGTGCAATTTTTTTTAATTGGGGTAGAATTTTGTGCTCTATGCAGTGGTTCACTTGGTTTTTGATTTTTTTTAGAATTGCAGATTTCTAAAATTGTTGCTTAGTCATTCTCATTATCAAAACTTTCGGGGCTTCATTCTCGCTCATACGGTAACATTTTTTAGAGATTTTTTTTTGGAAGTGCATAATTTTTTGTGTACTTTGAAGTGGTATAATCAGATTTATCTCATTTTACATAAAATTTTACTTTGAGCTTGTGGCCAAATTTGGTATTCTACATACACTAAGGTCAAGTTCACTTTGTTGTTGGCAAGTGGCATTTGTAATTGTACTAATCATAAAGGGTCAACCTCCTATCTTTGTATTGGGGGATTATTGATTGATTGGTTGGGGGGGTCTCTTGGTGCTTTTTCTTGATTAGTTTGATAGTGCTCTCTTTGTTTTTCATGGATCATTCTAAGGTTCCTTTGATAACATCATATAACTATTCAACATGGCATCAACATGTATGGAGTATACTAATGAATGAGGGTCACTCTCTATATGTTGATAATAAGGTACCTGAACCTACTGATGATGAAAACAAGATTAAATGGATGATTGAACATACCAAAGCTCTTGGATGTCTTCGTAAACTAGTTTCTCAAGATTTTTTATTCCAAATTGAATCATGCAAGAATTCTCACGAGGCTTGGGAAAATTTGAAAACACTATATGGTGAACTATAGATGAAGTCAGAGGCTATCAACTTGATAATGATTTGATGAGCCTCAATCCTAAGAACTTTGACAATTTCCAAGACTACATCACTAGGATTAATGATCTAAGGGAGTAATATAAATCATGTGGTATTGGGGTAAGTGCAAGAAGTTGGGTCCACAAAGAGGGGAAGTTTCGAAAAAAAAAAAATCTCGCAGAAAACGCATACGCGTTATTAAAAAATGCATATGCGTTATGCATCGGGTACCCGAGCCTAAAAAAACGTGTATGCACTAAAAAACGCGTACGCGTTATAAAACGTGTATGCGTTATATAACACATACGTGTCTTTTAGTGCATACAAGTCATTTATTTAAAAAAGAAAATTTTTAGAAATGGGTACCCGTTTTAAAACGTGTATGCGTTTTGAAAACAAAACGGGTACCCATTTCTAAAAAGCATTATTAAAAAAAGAAATCAAACAAATAAAGAACGCATATGCGTACACGTTATTAAAAATTTGAATCTACAACCCACTTGCAGCCTTGGTTTTAGGCTCGGGAAAGGCTTGGAAATCCGAGCCTTAGCCTTTGACCTGCAACTAAAAAGCTAAGGCAGATTGAAGAAGAATGTCCAACTTTGACAATATGGTTGATGGACTTTTTTTCTGAATCAATCTATAAAATTAAAACCCATTAAAGAACACAATGTCTAGTTTCCAAATATATCATGTTTATTAATATTGGATTATATTTTTTATTTTTAAATTAATTTCAAAGCAAACTAGTCCTTAAACATGAAATATCAGACTTTTTTTGTTTTTTAATAACTTTTTTTTGGTGAAGTTTCTTGTAAAAAAATTTATATGACATCAATCTTTAGACAATTCTCTATAGAAAGAAAAAAAAAGTTTCAAAAAATGTTTAGTTTAGGTCAAATTATGTTGTTCGTACACGTTGATTTTTAAAAACAAAAATTAAGGCCAATAAAAATTTAATAAAACAAAAATACTCAACAAAAAATTATAAAAAAAATTCCTCATCAATCTTCATATTGTTAGCTCTCTTTCCTCAAAAGGAATTAGCAAAATACTTTTATTTGGGTCAAAAAGTGGTGTCCGTACAAGTGCACGGTATGGTAAAAAAATAGGGACTTTTAAAAAGTGGTTTTTATAGATCCCTATCAAAATTTAATTTCTACAATCTAGGTATTTGAATAATTTACATATTTAGAAACTAGATTCAAAATTCTAAATTTCATAATATTGATTTTCTTTAAAATTCATTGTGTAAGTGCCTCAAATTTTCAGTCCAAGTGTGACAAATTGTGAAAAACAACAAAAACACTTCCACTTTTGAGCTTTTTGTGGACCCAACTTCTTGCATCAGCCCATTGATAAGAAGGAAATTTAGTTGGTCTACAATTCATTGAACAAACTTGGTCCTAATTATCTTGCTTTTTTTTCTAGCTTTCATACTCATAGGTTGACCATGGGGTCTGCATATACTATGCCTTGATACATGAACAATAAAAGCTTATTTTGATGGGTTTCATCATGTCTTCTAAATCTCAAGCATTGTTGGCTAGTCAAGTGAAAGAATTAGATACTATTGATAAGAAGTAGAAGAAATCAAAGAATAAACCATATTTAGATCAACCAAGGAATAAATCCTCTTCCTTAAATAAATCATCTAAGAAGGAGAAGTCTACTTGTTCATATTGCAAGAAGCTTGGGCATGATGGAAATTCTTGTTACAAGAAGGATCTTGATGATTTGAAGCATCTTCTCCAAAAGAATCATATTGATTTACCTTTTAGAATGTTTGAGTCTGCACCTTCTTCTTCATCTTGAAAACAGTTTAATAAGGGAAAAGGTCATGTTGATTTGGCTACTACATCAAGAAATAAAGGGCATGCTCTTTGTGATTTTTTAGGTCTAGGATCAAGGAGATGACTTCTAGATTCATGAGCTTCTCATCATATGGCATCTTCATAGTATATATTCTCTTCTTTTGATCCATGTGCTATGTCTCCTATTTTAATGGGAAACAATACATATATTCAAGTGTACTTGGGAAGGCTATTAGCTTTGGGGAAAACACTTTCCAGGATGTTTTTTGTGTTCCTCATTTGACAAACAATCTTCTTTCCATATATCAGATTACACATGGTGGAGATGGGAGACTATGGAGTTCACTCTTGATTTAGTTATTATTCACGACTTGGAGAGTAGAGAGTTTATTACTACTAGGATGGTTGATCATTCATCTCAGTTGCATACCTTTGCAGATTTTTCTTCTGATGGTGGAATTGTTCCTTCAACTGTTGATCACACTTCTAGTGTGAACCATGATTCAAAAGAGACATTTGGATTCTTGAACTTGGGTGTTCTCACATTTGATCCCATTCTTGAGCCTTGCATTTCATCTCCTCCATCTTTTGTTGCATTTGATGATGCTCATATTGGCATAGTTTTGGCCTCTTGTGATTCAATGTAGTAGGATCTACATCATCTTCCATCTATATTCACTTGGGATGCATACGTGATAGACATTAGTGGGTTGTTTGTTGAGTCTCACATTTCAGATTTGGGAGACACCATTGATTGTATACATCTTCTCTTTTATGGAGATGATTCTCATTCAGTTGTTGCGAGGGAATACTCTGACCCTCTTGTTCATTCTCTACATGATCACTCTTTGTTATTTGATATGAGTGTGGATACCTTTGGACAACATTTGGAGGAGGCTTCTTCAAAGGAGGTGGTTTCTTTATCTTTGGAGTATGCTCTACATTTATCTCTAGGAGGTTTTGGATCGACATCTTCAGTTATGTGGCCTAAAATCCCTGTTTGGAGTTTATCAGCTTTCAACATTGACATGAAGACACTTGAGCATCGTTAAGATACATCACATACCATTCTTCTTCCCTCATCTTATTTTTTGGAATGGGATGATATCCTACATATCATCTTGCTTTTGTTTCTTCCTAAGGGGAGGAATTTTGTTCGACGAGATTGGATCATCTTCAATAGTCAATATCGATCTTCTACCATTATAGGAGAATCACCATTGTGTGGGTGGGGGGGGGGGTTGCATGGTCTCTCTTCTTCTCTCTTATGGGGGGGTATTTTTCCTCGGATGGGGTTTTATCCCTCTCATGCATCATTGAGAGTATTTTGTTTTTTCTCTTTTCAGGAGGAGTTTTATCCCACTGGGTTTTATCCTTTTCTCCATTTGCGAGAGATTATCTTTGCATTTGTACATAGGTACCTAACATAGCCTCATAGACGGGACCTATATTTGTGTCATTTGCATGATAATCAACTCCCTAAGTTGTACTTAAGGGGTGTTGGTGTAAATGGGTATTTTTCCTATCTAGTCTTATCTTGGTCCTATTTACATTGTTAAGTCCACTTAGGTCCTAGGAGGGTATCTTTATAGTTAGCATTAATTAGGGGGAATTTTTCTAGTTAAGCATTAGTTGTCACTTATCTTATCTAGTTGGATTTAATTTAATTCTTGTGTCTTATGCTATTTAATATTGACTCGTGTAATTTAATTATGACACAGTCGTTTATTGTAGGTACATCATCACCCTTGCCTATATAAGCAAGGCTTCATATTTACATTATCATCAATCTCATTTTTTGTTGTGAAAGTCCAATACATCATTACAATCTTGAGTATTGCATATTGGCCACATCTTGCATCCATTATTGCAATTTCATGTTCTTGTTTTTCCCTCTTGTGGAAGGTTGTTGGATTTTGCAAATGATATTGGAGGCTTGATTCCTTGAGTGACTCTAACATGAACTTTCTCAGAGTTATATCTCACCTCCCACAAAGTAGGGACACAATATTGAACCTTTTAACTTTTTTTTACTAATTCTCTAATCAATATTTTTTCCCAAGACCTCTACAAGGTTAATGAAAAGGAAGGGGGAGAGATGGTATCCTGCCTTAGACCCCCAAGACATTGAAATGGTCATGTAGGCTGACATTTATCAAAATGGAGGAAGGGGATACGAAACATAATTGCAATATCTTAAATAATTTATTTTGAAATCCAAAATTGGATAGGACTTTGGAGAGAAACTACTAGGAGACTTTGTCATAAACTTTAGAGATATTACCTTATTAATTTTTTCCATAGAGTTGAGAGTTTAATGAAACGTGATGGTAGCATCCATTATTTGTTTTCTAGGGAAAAACCCCTTTTTATTTTGATGTATAATTTTCTCCAGGAAAGGTTGGATTCTCAGGACCTCAATTTGGAGAAGATCTTATAAATGATGTTGCACAAACTTATGGGTCTAACATTTTGTTTGCACTAGGATGTTTGGGAACTAAAAAAAGGAAGGTTTTGTTTATCTCCTTATGGATTCATTTAGAGTTGAATAATTCTCTTACAACTTGAATAATATCACAACCAACAATATTTCAATAAATTTGGAAAAAGGAAAGAGGAAATTATTAGGTCCCAAAGATTTGCAAGGGTCAAATGATAAGACCATAACTTTGACTTCATCATAAAAAATATCTCTTTCCATAATGAGGGGTGTTGCAAGGTTTTTCCCTTGGTCTCCTCTTCCTGTGGTAGGCATAGGCCAATGCGATGCTTGGGCTTCGTGACATGGTTTAACCACCTCCTGTGGATATTGATCTTGTATAGATCCATCGGCTATATCAGGTATTAACAAGTCAATATTTTGGTGCAACGATAGTTTCCTGTGCAACAATTGGTATCAAAGCCGAGGTCACAGGCTTGAACCCCTCGCTTGTGCTGGGGAGATTATTTCAAGGTTTCACCCTTGGTATCCTCTTCTTGTGGTAGGTGTAGGCCAACGTGGTGCTTGGGCTTTGTGACATGGTTTAACCACCTCCTATGGATCTTGATCTTGTATAAATCCAATGTCTGTATCGGGCATTAATAGGTCGATCTTTCGGTTCAATGACAGTCGCTTATGCAATAAGGGGGTCTTGAGAATACATGGAGTTAGGAATAACATAGATCATTTGATTAAAATTTGAGTTAGTATCATCCATGGGGTGTAGGATAGGATTAAGAAACTCCTTAAAAAATATGACCTCTCTTTCTTGGATTTATTCATCTTCCAAGATAACACTGCGATTATCAATAATTAATTCTAAAATCTTATTTATTTTTTGATGTTTGAGGTTTGTCTAGTGGAAGAATTTAGTGTTTAGGTGCCCTTATTTGAGCCATTGAGTCCTCAATTTTTGTTTCAAAAAAATCCTCTTTCTTAATGAGATTATGGAGAACATTGAAGGTAATTTTCTCTCTTGTACAAAGATCCTCCAATGCCCCAACAAAATCTAACTCTTCTTAAATCAAAATTAATTCTTAAATCAAAATTAATTGATCTTTCACTCCCTTCTTCTAGATAAATATATTACCAAAGGAATTCTTGTTCCAATTATTTATATTTTTCTTGTTATGCTTCAAATTTTAGACAAGTTTGAACATAATAGAGCCAATAATATCCACCTTACACCAATTTTTAATAAGGGATTTCAAATCCAAGTGGCGGGACCACATTATTTCAAATCTAAATGAGAAAGAGGATTTCTTGGTAGTAGACATCTAGTTTAATAGGAGAGGGGCATGATTAGATCCAATACGTAGAAGGGTAGAGGTTGCATTTATCAATGATATCCCAATTAGTCAAGATCAAGAATATTTCTAGCTCGTCTTGGATGAGGTTATCCTCATATATTTTGTTAGAGCATGTGCATTGAAAACCTTCAATATCAATATCCATGAGGCCCCCTCTATGTAGGAAATTATGTAGGTCCAACATATTATTAGAATAGTCAATAGATCCTACCATTTTCTCAAAGGGGTAGAGGGGAGAGTTTAAGTCTCCTGCAAGTAACTATTTGTTATTAGAAAAAGAGTTTTTGTAGTATAGGATATTATCCTAGGTTCTATGATGTTGGACATAGTTATTGGGGGCATGAATGTTGAATAGGAACCAATCAAGTTGAAGAATTATCCTTTAAAAAAATATTATAAATTTTTTCTTGTCAAAGAGGAGCATACCTTCAATTTTGTGTGGCTTTCACATTGTGATAAGACCCCCAAAATCCCCATCAACATACACATAAAAAAACTTAGCAAAGGGCCCAATGTAATGACAAACTCTTCCAAAAGTTTTCAAACTCATCATTGTTTCTTAAAAAAGAAAAATATCAGGTCTAATTTCCTTTATAAGGTTCTTAAGGATATTTTTTTTATGGGGACTATTGATTCCCCTTAAGTTCCAATATAGAATAATAATTTTTTATTCCTTCTAGAGCTAACTTGCTCCAAAGTTCTCTACCTGCCATTTTCCACTTCCTTAACAATAGCTTTTTGTCTAGTTTCCTTAAAGGATGTCTTACTTGGTTTAGAATCCTTTCCAACATCTATCTTCTTCTTGAAACCCTTCTCATTTTTATAGGAATAAAAAGGAGAGCATTTGACTTCTTTTAACCTGGAGCTCAAATTATAGGGGGAGCCCATATCATCTACCTTTAAGAGCCCACCATCTTAGGGTTGTAACTAGTACCTATAGACAAGGTACCTTTGAATAGAGGGGAGGTTATTTGAAAGAGCTCATTAGAGGCATTATGACCAATATCAACTTACACCACCTCAAGTATTGGGTCAATCAAAGGACCCGTCATAGGGTTAGCTATAATTTTTATTAAAGGGACATTCTTAAGAATGACCATCTCACCTTCCTCTTGAAAAAGTGTGATAGGTTGTCGTTAGGTCCTACTACTTTAGAATATAGAATGTCAATTAGTCAACCGGGCAGTGTCCAAGGGAGTTTGCAGAAGAAGATGATTTGGATAACTCATTTTATATTTTCTGTTTTTCTTTAAACTATTGAAATTAATTTTAATCTAAGGCTATTTAACTTCTTAGTTGGAAAACAATCTATTCTAAGAAAACTGGAAATACTAAGCTAGAAAGCATAAGATAACTAATTTAGAAAGCATCACGACTAAACTAGAAAGCAAGGAAACAAACAAACTAAACAATTGATACACTACAAAAGTAGAGAAATAAGTGAACAAACTATGAAAAATCTTTTTAAATAGTAAAAGATTCTAAAAAATACGAAACGTAACTCACACTAACTCAAACAATGGTGCTTTGGAACTACAGACTCGACTCTTCAACAAACTTAGTTACTTCCTACTGAACAGTAATCTATTTTAACAAAGAAAATAACATAACAATAAAATACTTATCTATTTAAGCTAACTTCCCTCGAGTGGCCAGTTTGCGGGTTAATAATTTGCTCTCAAATCACATACACTACAGATTCTGGAGTCTCTCCATTACAAATAGTCATCATCATTCATAGCTCAACAACTTAGAAAGTAACAAAAGAAAGTTCTTTTATTCATTAGTACTTAGAAATCATGTAAGTAACATAATGTTATCATTTAGTCTCTCGTATATCTTTTGAAGTTACATTTTTATAGACAACTTATAACTAAATCCTAGATTCTAGATGGCGTGGATAGCCATTGAAAAAGTCTTCAACAACTTAAAACTAACTTCCATGTCTTTAAAGATCATAAACATATAGAAGGCTCAAGACGAGCCATGAAATTTTTGATAACATAAATTAAAGAAACAAAAACTAAATCTTTGGTTCATCCTCCTAATATTTAGGAGTAGGTTTGCAACATCTATCATTTACCATGCTTAAGGCACGTGCTGGTTCAACATTTGTAACAATTGCTAGATGACCGATTATTCCCTACAAAAACACTCAAGTCAACCCATTAAACTTGCATTGGCAAATTTCCTCAATTGATCATAAGAAATAAAGTTTGCATACTTTTCCTTTAAAATAAGCAATTATTTCTCCTAAAGTTTAATAAATTGGCACAGACTTAGGATTGAACTTGTAAGAATAAGCTTTATGATTTTATTATGATGAGGTTATTTTTACCTCATCAAAGTGTTAGGATTTGTTCTACCCTCAAAGGATCTAAGTAGCAAGATCTTGCAATAGGTGAGACAAGAGAGTCAACAACCAAAGTAGACATCTACTTGGTACTCTTTGCTTGCTTTGACATAAGCTATGGAATAGCCTTCTCATCCACCCTATTTGACTTTGGAAGGTGGGAAACAACAAGAGTATTACAAGGATTGTCTAGCGGGGCTTTTTTCTTCTTCTTTGGTCCCGAGCTATTATTCATAGAAAAACCAAATTTAGGTAGGCATTACTACAAAAACAATTTTGATAGAACAAGGTCGAGTTTTCATAAATAATTTCCTAAGTCCATTTACCAAATTTGGATTCCAAGGTGATAGAGGATGGGAGGATATTATGGGGTTCTATATTAACATGAAAAAATCTTCTTTGGCCCTTGGTAACATTATCAAGGGGTAGGAAATGTCCAAAGGAGTTGGCAATACTCATTATAATTTCCTCACCCCATAACTCAAGGGGGAGATTCGGGAGTTTGACCCAAGAAGGAACAAAAATAGTTAGGATATCAAAATAATTAAAGCCATGATACCATTTACAGAGAACTAATCGTTTCTTACCAAAAAAACAAGGTCCTTGAATAAGGATATTAAGGCAGTCCTCCACAAGAGAGAAAGAGAAGCATGAAAGACCCTTAGAGAGTGTAGTGTAGAAAATTGTCACCCTTAACAATTTTACACTATGTTTTCCCCCCCCTAAATTAATGGACCTAATTAAGTCCCTAACTTCCTAAATTATGCATTCCAAATCTTATTTTTATCATTTTCCGACAAAGTTGCAAACATTGGATAAAATAAAACAATTAATGTTATGATCCTGACTCTTAATGTCCTAGCAGATAGGGCTATAACCCATACACCCATGGGCATATGGGTCCCCCTGTCTTTTCAGGGACCAATGTTTAATATGTTGTTGGTGACATCTTAATATTTAGAATTCAAATTTCAATTGTTGGCTTTTGAAATTTGATTTTTGGGAAATTAGAAAAATTGCATATAAATACCTAGTTATTTTATCATTTGAAATAGAACAAGAACTAACAAGCTAGAGGTGAACATCAAGAGCAAATACTATTTTCAAGAGAAGCATATCAGAGCTTTATTGCAACAATTCAAGATCCAACATCATGTCAAATCCTATGTGTGTTCATGTTATTATTTTGTGAAGGCTAACATTGCTATAGGTCTCCAAGCATTCAAGAATTCAAGAAAATCTATCAAGAAAGATCCAAGATCCTTGAGTTGATGTGCATGACTTCAGTCCTTCAAGGAAGCCATTAAAGGGTGGTGAGTTATAATAGTTATTCATTCATCATTCTTTCTTTTCAATTATCATTTACTATCATTGACATTGCCATTGTGGAAGTGGAAACACTTACACAGGGTTTGACTGAGGCAAGCCACTAAATGGCCCAACATTTCATCTCTTTATGAATGTGTAGGTTACAGGTTTGAAGAATATTGAAGGAAAATTCTCCATTGTTGCATTTTGTGTCATATATCTTGTCAAACCATAAAAAACCACCTACGGAATTTATTGACGATATTCCAACAAGTTTGCAACCGAGAAATAGAAGGTCAAATCTAACATCAAAGGATTGCAAAACTAGTTTTAGGACCCCCTATCAGGGACCCTAGGCCCCTGGGTGATTGTGTCCTCCTTTGCATGCTCAATCTAACTTTTGGTGACATGTACACATCATCTGACACTTCTCAGATCCACCTGCAATTTATAGTTTCAATCTGTGTATTTCCAAATTATTGCATTCATCACATTAGGTCATATAGCTCAATTAGGTTAATCATTCCAAATCATTTCCCATCCATATTCAAGGCCATAATAAAGTGGATCCAAGTCTAATTAGCTCACCTTTTTGGGTTGATAGTCAATATACTCACCTTCTTGATCCACGTTCTAATACAACTTGGAAAAAGGATCCCAAGCAACCCTTATGTTTATACCCCTAAACATTAAAGGGTCCCATTTTTATATGTTTCATTTTTAGTGAACCCAATATTTGACATCATAAATTTCTCATTTGGTAGTCTTTCAAACCCTAGATCTAGTTTTGCATCATTTTATCTTGCATTTCGCATTTAGGGTTTCATATTTATATAATAAAAATAAAAATCCAAAAAAAAAACATTTACATTGCATCATAAGTTTCACTAGGGTTTGTTTCAATCATCTTTAGATCTGATTTACATTCATTAGGTTGTTAAAGTTTCAAATTATTCATTGCATTTAAATTGCATCTTTAATTTAAGCCTAAAAAGTGAAAAAATTTGCATTTTTTTGTTTTATGTTTGCATCAAATAATCATTTTCAGAATTTTGCATCTTAGACTAATTCAATTGTTGCATGATTAATCTCTAGAAATTTAATTCAAAATTATCCTTTATTGTTGCACATTTACATTTGGATCACATTGTCTTAAATTGTAGAAATTCTGGAAAAACAGTCATTGTCAAAATCGATTGTAGTTAGAAATAACAACTTCAACATTCAACTTTTCAGTTTTTAGAACCATGATCAAGGACTCAAAAACCTTGTCCTTGCATAGGTGCATTAATAGACCTTTTCACATATTTATGTCTCTATTTGCTCAGTCAGTTTGTGCTTGCAAATCCTAATGTTGGAATTCATAATTGCATCTTTTTAGGTATCTTTCATATAGTTCAAAAATTGAAAAACATTGCATTGTTTGATTTCAAAGTTGCATCAAAATCAACATTTTCAAGTTGTGGCATCCTAGAATCACTCATTTGTTGCATCTCAGATCTAAAATTTACATTCAAAACTTGTCAAAACATTTTCAACTTTGTTGTGTACATTTGCAGTTTGAAGTACATTGTCTTAAATTGAACAAAATCTAGAAAAATATCAACTATTCAACCTATTTGCAACCTGAGATAGTAACATTAAACAAAAACATAAAAAACAATTTTTAAGTTTTCCAAAACCCTATTAAGGACTCATACACCCTTGGGAATCCATGTCCTTCTAGGGGTGTCTTAGGAAAATTCTGCACAAGTTTTTGTCTCTACATTATCAGTTTACTTTTGCTTGCAACTATTTGATTTGAAATTTTGGAAAGATGTTATGGTATGTGCAAGAAAGGTGTCATTTTGCTTGATTTGTTACAAATTTGGAAAAAAAAATTGCATTTCATATCTATAGGACAATTGTTTACATCATGTTCTCATTACAAAAGTCTTGTGCTATCATAGTTCATATGTTATTGTCAAATCTTGTTGAGTATTTCAAGGAAATTTTGTTACAAGCATATGAAAATGAGTTTAATTCCCCTCTTTTGTTGTTTTTTATTGATCACTTTCGCACTATTTCTCCTATATGTGAGGTTAGCTTGCTGAAAGAGAATACAATCCTTGATAATCATGACAATCATGTTTATTCTTCTCCTAATACCCTGCCTAAAGGTGTCTTGGTGTTAGAAGATCCAATCATTGAGCATCATGAGAATCTTGTTTGTTTCTCTCTTGCTACCCCTCCTACTAGGTAAGATATTATTGGACAAGAGGATGAAACCATTGATACATTTATGGATTGCATAGATGAAGATGATAAGGTGACATTAAATCCCCTCTTAGTAGAAGACCATCAACATGAAGTTAAGTCTGTTGAGGTTATGCACACACAATTAGCTATTAGATATCCTTTGATTATTAGACCTCCCAATATTACTCTAATTATTGGACCTCATAAGTCACCTCTAAGTATAGGACCTCCTAAACCTCTAGGTGTTATCTTAAACTTTACAAAACAAGTCACTAGTAATCACGTGTCTAAGAAACCAAGTTATCATACAGTAGCTCACACATATAATACTAGGAATAATAAAAAACTAAAGCAAACTCCAAATTCCATTCCATTGTATCTCCCATCCACATCGAACATCCCACAAGGTACTAGTAAAGGATTTTATCTTGTTGAGAAAATTTGTAACACTTTTGCTAAGATATCCTTGTGAGATTTGATTCAAGCATCACATGATTACCATGGAATGCTTCAAAAGGCTTTACAAAACGTTATTATCCCCCTAGTGTGCAACCAAATGTGGTAGCTTTGATTGAGAATATGAATCAACCTAATTTGGATATTGTCTTTCATGAAAGTGAGTTAACCCCTCTGGAAATGAAAAAATAAAATGATGCTTTGATTATACTAGTTGTTAAATTAACAAGGCTGAGATTAGGCGTACTCTTTTTGATAATGGTTTAGGAATTAATTTTTGTAGTGTAAATTTGTTGGATAAAACCAAAGTGGACAAGACTAAAATTTAACTAAATTCTTTGTCCATTTGTGGTTTCGACAATGTGGGAAAGCAACCACTTGGTGTGATAACATTACTTGTCAAAGTCGGATATGTTACTTTATAAACTCCTATCCATGTCATGCCCCAAGTAATATTCTCTTGGGTAGACCATAGATTCATAAAATGAATGTAGTGCCTTCAATGCTTCATCATTCACTAAAGTACGTATACAACAATAAGGTTTACATGATAAAAGATGACCCTAAATCTCAATAGTGTTTACAAACTGAAACAGGAACAAAGGATTGTCTTAGAACATTGACACCAACTACTAAAGTAGAGTCTTTACAATTTGAGGATAAAATTGAGCCTCTTTCATCGATGACAAATTTGTTGGATGATGATTGGGGATCATTAGATTTCACACCTACTTTCATGGGAGAATAAAAGATTACAGAAAAAAAAAATGAAGGAAAAAGAGAAAGAAGCTGTAGTGATATCAACAAAATATGATATTGAAATATCCAAGACATAAGATTTCACAATTTCTAGTAGTAAGGAGAACACAGATTACACATCCACATATGATGAAAATGACTATGAAAAACCACCTTCCTCGACAAAAATGGAAAAACTTTATGGAAGAGGTTACCAACTTTTGAAACAATTTGGTAATAATAGAAAAGGATGTGGAGTGAAAGATCATAATACTACTTGAATTTCTTAGTTTTTTCATCCTTAGAGTGTACTTTCATACTATTTGAGTTAGGATGTATACGTAATTACTCCTCTATCACCTCCTTACTCATGGTAAGGGCATAAAATATACAACCAAAAAGTATGGCATGCACTACATAAGGTATCTCTGGTTTTGTTTTAATTTCAACCTTAGGTTTCACTTATTTTCATGAGTTTAACTGTATAAGACCCATAGTTGATGTTAGGGTTTTAGAGTCAGATAGTTAGATCTCCTCCTCATGAGATGGTTTGGTAGAGTTCCTTTTTGAATTGATCAAACTCTTATTATTGTTCTTCCTCTAGGGTCACTTCCTTGACTTGGATCCTCCCATATTCAAATTTAGAGAAATTAAAAATACTATTAGCCTAAGTTTAATTAATTTAGTAGTCTTACATCGTAGGTCCTAGTGTTTGAACCTATGCTCTGATACCACATTTAAAGCAAGTGATCTACTTGGAAAGAAAAACTAAAAAAATGCATTTAGATGCTTTATTTTTACCATTTATATATCACATCATGATACATGTTACAAGTGAGATATTAATATTCAAATCAATATTGGGACTATTCTCCCATCAACCCACTAGTGTTCATCAAGTTAGAAAAAAATATTTTATTTTTTTAATTCATTATAAATGAATGACCAATGGCCATAGTCATCTCATATGAGTGTAGGGAATATGAATGAAAAGTTGTATACAAGAGAGAATCATTTAAGCACTTTACCTTCAACCATAGACAAAGTGGTTCCCCACTCATATTCCTATTGGAAGTGGCTTGAGTCTTAAATGAAGATGGAAAATAATGACATTTGTAGTAAAACCATAACCAAATCTAAGAACCAAGTGTATATAAGTACAATCACTATCACATGTAGTAAATCATGCAAACCCTAGATACCCTTTAACTATTGATGAATTTTTATTGTAATGAAATCATGAGATTACAATCAATTAATTATGCATGTACATCTATAACATTGCTTTATCTAGAATGTTTAATTATAAATTATGTGTATATGAGAGGCATCTATTCACAACACTACCATCTCTTGCTTGACTCATCCAAAATGACCATAAAATGGCGAAACACAAAATATAAAATAACACACCAATTTTTATAAATTATCATATTAACACCACTTGCCCTTAACATATCCTACCCCTAAGTTGGTCTTAATAAATTTTGGTATTTTAAATACTAATGAAACAAGTAGTTTCATTAGCAATCATTTCCATTCTATAAATCAAATACACAGTTTCTTTAGCAATCATTTTCATGCTATAAATCAAATACATATACCTATAGGTATTTAATCATGCATATTTATTTATTTTTTCCATTTACATATATATTCCTCTATAAAGTTGACTAATACTACCAAATAACCATAGAGAATAACAACTATTACAAAAAATAATTTTCATGCATCTTTTGTGCATTCATTATGCTAAATTAGGGACAACTAATACATATATCCTTTTCTTTTCTATCTCAAGTACATGCCCTGAAAATATGAAAAATGGCATACTTTGCATATAATAGAAACATCATATTTAATGCGAATATGTGTGTGTGTAAGTTTTACATACACACATATAATAAATTGCTCTTATAATGGAAACTATGAACACACAGGCAATGGTAATATGTATGCATAGGGTGCATAAATTGTTAGCGTGAATATATGTTTGTACCTAGTAATTTATCTTGTTAGGGAATTAGGGGACTAAGTATTCACATGTTAAGTTTACTTAGGATATAAGATTTCTTCTAGAAGTATTAGTTGGCATGTCTAGATCTTATCTTTCTAGACTTTAATGCTTGATTCCTAGGTTGTTAGTTGTCTCATGTCATAGGATTAAGACACATGTCGCAATCATGTTTAATCCCATTCCCCACCTTGCCTATATAAGCAAGGTCATTGTACACTTTGTAATATACTTTATACATCATCATCATATTGATAGGTCTCAATATTAAGAAAGCTCATATTCTTGCATACCCTCTTATGGAAGGAATCCATTGTGTTTGCAGGGGGTCTTGGGTATAGAGCTAATCTTTAGCTCTTACATAGTATTAGAACCAAGCCTTGCAAAACCCTTCTCAGATCTGAGGGTTGAGCTATTTCTAATGAGAGATCTAGGTTATTTTTAGTAAGGTTGAGTATGCTCTTCCCTTGCACCATATGGTGAACTTGAGAATTAGAAAAACTTGAAAAAATACTAGATTTGGAGGGTTTCTCTATGTGGGTTTTCATTTAAGGTCATTTTTGGCTCATGTTGTAGGAAATTTGAGCTCATTTATGAGTCTAGGGCAATTGAGAAAGTGAAAATTGGCTTTTGTTTCGCCTGAATCCGACATTTTCTACCAAAGTTATAAGGGTTTGAAGATTTCAAGAAATAAAGGTGGCTAAGCTTTCGATCCACTTTGAGCCCAAATCAACCTCACCATTGTATTCATAAAGCCTATGAGATAAAGTTTCACATAAATTATGCCTATGTTCGACGTCAAGTGTTTTTGAGGCAATTTTTTTTACTCGGGTAGGTCGTACGACCCCCCAAGTACATGCAGTACGACTTTTTAATTTCATGGAAAAATTGAATAATTTTTTTTAATATTTTTTGTGCATTTTAATCGTACGGCTATTTTTTTCTGGAAAATAATAATAATTATTGGGGTTTTATTAAAATACTGGGCAAAAATATTTTGGGGTTTTAAAAAAGTAGTTGAATATTTTTGTGACTGCCAAATTGTAGAGTCTACAACATTTATTGTAGGTTCATCAATTTGCAATTTTTTCAGCTCCCTCGAGACCCCTTTCTCCATCCACCCCAAGTCCTATTGTACCCATTGGAGGGGCTTAGCCAAGAGGTGGCGGGAGAGGAGCCACCACCATTCCCGCCGCCCACTCTTAGCTTCACTGCCATCCATTGGGCAGTGTTCTTTTTTTCCTAACTATAGCACCTGTGGTCACATTGGTGACCGACCGCCAACCCTTGGGGGGCCAAAATTTGTACCTATTTAGCCTGCCAGTGCCCAAAATTGGGCCTTTTTTTCAAACTATGATAACTTTTGCTCCATGAGGTGAAATTTTTCAAACGAGATGTCGTTGGAAAGTTGATTCAGCCACCTTCATAGTGGTGGAGTTTATTTCTCAGTATTTTGATTTGACATTTATTGCCAACTAAAGTTAAATCTCCCATTTGGACCTTTGAGCTCATAAATTTTTGCCTAGACCTCTATTTTTCATGATTTTTATGACATCAGAAAGGTATTAAGGAGCTCTATTATTGTGCCCATGAACTTTTTCTAGATTTAGTCCCGGGTATTATTTATTAAGTATTTTTCACATTTGGTATTGTCATTGATTACTCAGACATCTTGATTCTTGGAGAGGTTCTTTCAGTTTGGGAAGGCTTCATTTGTAGTATACATCATGTTTGGGGTTTCTAATTTCTGTTGAAGGTTAATGTCTTTGTAATATTGAATATTTATCATAGTTTATCATGGGTTTTTCATTTCATCCTTGTCTGATTATATTGAAAGGAGAAACTATAAACAATGGAGAGATGGCATCATAAAACATCTTTGATTTCTTCATTTGTTGCCACATTTGTATGATTTTGTTCCCCCTCTAGGTACAACTAGTAAGAAATTTGCTTGGAATTGAAAAAGGGATCATGTCTTTGGAGTTATTGCAATGCATATTGATGATGATAGTTTGATTGCTATTGATCATTTTGAGTGTCCTCATACTCTTTGGAGTAAAATTTGGAAGATATATGGAGATCTTAATACTCAACCATTCCGAAATGATCCTATTTTAGATTGTCTCGTGCCTCTTCATTTTTCAGATTGGACACCCTATGATCATGATACTATGCAGGAGTTTAAATATTTGGAATACTTTGAATCTTCAAATGAGGATGACGAGGTTTCTTCAGATGCTCCTTCTTCTCCTTTAGAGGCAGTTGTGGTACCCTCACCTTCATTGGTTTAGTGTGCAGTCATTAATTGAGGCTTCCATCATTCCTGTTTAGCAGGACCATCCATATTTTGTTGGTGATTCATTAAGAACTTCCATTGATTCATTGCAACATGTATCTCATTATCTTCCTGATTGGGATTCCTATTTATCAAACATAACATCTTTGTTTTTGGAGTCTCACATTTTAGATTTGGAGGACACATTTGAGGGGTTATCTCTCCTCTTTGATGATAGTCATTGCACAACTATTGTCAAGCCATCATTATCTTTGGATCTTGTTCAAAATCAATTTCCACATAGTCCCGGTTTGCCTCCTTCTTTGATTGGGCATGTACCTGATTTAATTGTGGCATCTTTATCTTTAGTGAATAACGAGACACATGAGAAGATTTCAAATACATCATCATACATATTTATGCTTCTTTCTTTCAATTCCTATTCATAATGGGAAGCATTCCTGCATTTGTACTTGCTTTTATTTCTTCCGAAAGGGAGACAAGTTGTTTGTCAATATTGGATCATGTTTTGTCTTCAAGCACTTACCATTTTTGTGGGTGATTATACATTGTGGGGGGGCTACATAGTCTCTCTCTTTCCCTCTTATGGGGGGAATTTGTAATGTATATATGTGATGGGATGTTGTACTTGGGGGTATCATGGAGTCCTCGATCTTTCATCACTTGATTGTATCTTTTCTCTCTTTTGGGGAGGAGTTTTGTTCCACTAGGTTTTCTCCTTTTCTCTATTTATGAGAGATCTAATTTTCATTTGTACATGGGTACCTAAAATAGCCTTGTAGCTAGGACCCATTTTTACATCACATGCATAATAGTCTTCTCCCTAAGTTGCACTTAAGGGGGGTGTTAGTGTGAATATATGTCTTGTACCTAGTAATTTATCTCGTTAGGGACTCAGGGGACTTATTCACATGTTAAGTTTACTTAGGATATAAGATTACTTCTATAAGTCTTAGTGGGCATGTCTAGATATTATCTTTCTAGACTTTAATGCCGGATTCCTAGGTTGTTAGTTGTCTCATGTCGTTGGATTAAGACACATGTCACAATCATGTTTAATCCTATTCCCCACCTTGCCTATATAAGCAAGGTCATTGTGCACTTTTTAATATACTTCATACCTCATCATCATTTGATAGGTCTCAATATTAATCAAGCTCATATTTTTGCATACTCTCTTGTGGAAGGAATCCATTATTTTTGTAGGTGGTCTTGGGTATAGAGCTAATCTTCAACTCTTACATAAACTTTTTGACATAATGCCTCAAAGAAATATAGCCTTAAGTAATATTTGCATGATATATTCATTAAAATCCATTGGATCAAATTCTTGGAAAAGACATATGAATATTTTGATAAAATATTCCAAAGAAGTGTGGTTTCATGACATGCAATGATTACAAATTTTATATGTAAAAAATCATTGGATCAAATGCCTAGATAAGACTAGAAAATCATTTGACAGAATGTTAAAGAGTATGGTTTATGTTATATGTTGGTTGCATAATATTTATATATTTGATTGAGGGTTTGTGATAGCTTTCATAAGGCATATAAATTGTGCAGCAAAATATCTTAAAGAAATATAGACTCAACATATTCAAGCAAATGCAATTAACATGGATGAAACCAAACATATGGCTTAGCACCACAAAATATTAATATAATAGGGTATGTGTTAGGAAATATCGCATTTAATCCACAATCTTATTCATTTCCTATATAACCCATGAGAGATAAACATGCATACAAGTTGCCAAAATACATAGATCAAATAGACAAGCCACAAGATAACACGAGATATACCCTGGGAAAATCCTCAAGAGGGAAAAACTCAACCTCCAAAAACATCCATACTCCATCATATTATTCAGGAATAAAGCAATACAAGAGTTACAATGAATACCTCTAAAGCATCAAGCCCTCCAATGCATTCCCATGTGTGCAAGCATGAATCCATACATCTGATGCCATGCTTCACAAATGCACTCCTCATAAAGACTCAATAATGACAGCCAACCCACTCAACCAACCTAAACCACTACACATGAGTTTTCTTTTATAGACACAAGCTCACACAAAATACAACTAGTGGTAAGGTAAAACCACGTACCACAAAACCACTAACCCCTTATTTAATATTAGGTACTAAGACATCACTTTATTTAATATTTCTCCAATATTAAATTATTATCATATGTATCCCACACATTAAATAATAATACAATGTTACAATACAACATCAAGTGGACCCCAAATAATTACCTAGTGTGATTATCCACACCACCAAGGTGCATCACAACTAAATAATTATTTAATTATAATATTATGATAAATAAATTTATGTAATGGTGTACAACACCATATCTCAACAATATGTACATCCTTAGTGTTGATATTTAGAATATATACACACATATACATATATACATGTATGTATACATATATACATATATGTATACATACATACATACATATATATATATATATATGTATAAATATGTATACATTTATTTATATATATATATGTACATATATTTACATATATACACACATACATATATATGCATATATACATATATGTATATCTATGTATATATGTATGTATGTATATATATACATACATATATGTATGTATGTATATACACACACACACCCATATATATATTTATATTCATTAACAAGTGAAGTATATTGGCTTTGGAAGATATAAATTTTTGGCCTAAACTTAACTTCATAGCCTTAAGGGTCAGATGATCTTCATCCTTCAAAATTTTCTTTAGACTATGATCCAAGACCTAACCCAAAAACATAAATTGGTCTTTTGCATTGGTTAATCTAACTGGAGTATCCATGAAAATAAACTAGCAAGGGAACCCCATTTTGTCAGGCAAAGATGAATTAAAACTGTTGGAAATTACAATGATTAGATGGTCTATGGGATGGGTCTTTTGCCAAATTGTCATCGCCATGATCTCAATCTCACACAAGTGAAAAATCATTTTAAGATACTTAAGCTTTGGAAACATGCAAAGAGCTACTTGAAAATTTTGAACCATTGCAAATAATAATGACCTAGTATATGATGGGTGACATGTGGTGCACAAAAATAAGTTTGAAAAATGAAGAGTTTTTGAGGGATTTAATCTTTAGAAGCCCTAAAAATTTAGTTGTTGCTAAGCAAGCCTTAGGTTAGAAGACTTAGAGATATAGTGTGTCGTAACATTTTGCTGATGTATTCCCCCGAGAGATAAATAGATGCAATAAATTGGCACGAGCAACATTAAAGAAGCCCAAGGAAATAAGGCGGATGAAAATTTTGTCATACCACATGCATAATAATGTATCTGGAAATGGGAGCTACCCCCAAAATGGTAGCACTTACCATATAAAAAAGAAAAACTTGAGTGAAGTATATATTTTTACATATCTATATTCATTCATAAACTCATAAATAACCTCTATAGTAGTGTACAAATGCATACCCAAAATGTGTGTGTGTGTGTGTAAATTCAACGCATAAGAAAGTGAGGTCAACCACATACCGTTCACCTTTTTTTTTATTTCTAGTTTCACTTCTAATTTCTAGCACATGCACATTAAACCAAATGTGCAACTCCAAAAATGCCTCCAGAATGAATGTCATGGCCCAAAATTATGGTGCCCTTCAAACACCTATCAATTTATTTCCAACATAATGTTAGTGTAGATTTTTATTTTTTAGTGGATTAATTTATTTTCTCTTAGTCCTAGGCTTTTCCTACACTTATATTAAACTTCCTTAGGTTAATAAAGAAATTTTAATTATTTAATAACTAGGAGGTAAGGTTTTGGGGTGTCACCATCCTAAAAGGGGGGAGCTTTTACTATTTTTAGACTACCTAGTGGTCAATCCCTATTGGTTGTATTTTCCATCTCCATCCTCTCCCTAGCTTTATATAAAATCACTACCTAGCTTGTTAATGCATATACTTGCATACTGTTGCATATTCATGGTTGCATACTTTGGTATACACGTACATCGATGCATGCAATCATTCTTCTACAACCTTGCTTCAAGCTCCTAATGCAATATTGCCATCTTGACATTTGCACATCTCTTTGAATCATGAGTCTATAATTATGTTATTTTATTTATAATTTATAACATATCTCTCTCATAGAAAGATCTTGGTTATTCATCTATTTTTCTAATTCTGTCATCACCAACTACAAAGGAAATTAATGTTATAAATTCTCCAATATAACTCCTCTCCCACCAAGCTAAATATGTGGTAGAAATGCCTAGAAAATAACATTCCAAGTCATCCTCCATATCGTCACGAACTCCACCATTTCCTCATGGTTGAAATCAAAGTAAAAGCCTTTAGGGTAACTGTTTAAAAAAAAACTATTTCAAATAATTAAAAACAACAAAATTTAAATTTTATTCCTCTTGAAACCCTATGAGCTCAATCTAAAAAATAATAAACATAATTCAAGCCAATTCAAGCATGGAAAAATAAACCTAAAATTAATTTTTGCATAATGAAACCATACGAATATAAGAGCGACTTCATAAAAAACCTCACAATGGTGCTCAAGTGTACGTATACATGCCTATAATGTATCATCATACAATTAGATTATAAACTTGTGTAGGTGTGTGGATTTTTATATAACATGATTTAACTTCCATGTGCTCGCTATCTTTCATTCGCTCTCGGATGATACTCTCCCTCAACATGTGAGAGGGGCGAAATTAACTTGCATCCACCTCACGTAAAAGAGATGGTAGCTAGTCCTTGTCAATATGAAAAATCATAATCACAAAATAAATAAGATATTATCATAATCACAAAATAAATAAGATATTAACTACATATAATTTAGTATGGGTGGGTGGAATCAAAGTAATATAACACTATTGGCGTTGAATCCCTAATAAAGGTATGGTAAGTAAACACACACAAGGATTAATCCTAACCTTCAATAAATTTAAAATAAAAAGATGTAGGTATAAAAATTAAACTCAAAAGCCTTTATTAGAAAGAAGGCTAAGCCCTAAGGTCAAATACTAGGTCATGAAAGAATGTTGGATTCCCAAATATGTAGAGTGGAAAATACCTCTACATAACATAATCTTGGGTAACTAAAAGAATGCAATCAATCAACAAACAATTAACCTACACTAAATGAGTTGGGACTAAAAATAATTAATTGTGTTAATAATTATGACAATTAAATGAATTAATTACATATATGCTTAGCTTTTATTTTAATATATAAGTCTTTCTCTAGGTGTTAGAAATCTAGATTTGCAAAGGCATTTAAAATATTTAATCTATTGTTGACTCGTAAATTTAAAATTTGACTATGCATTGTTTAGGTTCACTTTTATGAGTGTAGAAGTAATTATTGAATGCAAGCCTAAACTTATAACTTGTAGACCTAATTTGGAAAACTTTTGCAATCTAAAACTTGTTCACCTCATTCTTTTGATGTTTGGATTTGGTAAAGATGGACGGTGTTTATAAACACCTTTAGAAAATATATTGAATCATGAGGGTCAAATCCTCCTCAATTTGACCTCAAATAGAATGATTCAAAGATAATGAACCAAGGTTAAAAATAAGAAGAAAGTGTATAATGTAGTCCTTAGATGATAATGCAAATGTTGATGTAAATTCCTTTTGTTCGTTTGCAATTGAATTATAAGCATGTTCTTTGACCACTCCTAAATATGCACTAGATCCTAGATTCCTATACAATTAATCACCATTAGGATTTATCTTTAGATATACACCATGGTATGCAATTTATACAATTTGTATTTTAGTTGACTCATAGCGATCAAGTGAAAAGGGTGATAAATATTTATATTTACAATTCAAAGTTCTAGGATTTGGATCCATAACGTGCATGTGATCTAGATCACTTCCATAATCGTAGACTTGAATTATAAAAGTGAATAATAAATTTTGAGATACTAATATTAGAAGAAGAAAAAGAACATGGCTATACAATTTCACCATTACACTTCACTTCATTTCTATTTCCAAAATATTTGAGAACTTCAATTATTGAACTTGAAAATATAAAATAACATCGAGGTTCACCAAGGCCCTAAATTTGATGGTTGTATGAGTGTATTTAGTCATTTCTACTATAAAATATAATTAAATTTTAGGAAGATTGTATGAGATGGAAGAAGTGATTTTAGACATACAATTGAGATTCTTATAAGATGTGTGTATGGATAAAATTTTAATGTTCTATACAAAACATACTTATATCCCTATATATATGTGATTATCATACATGCATCCATATTATACATGATTAGTAAAAAATAGTCAAAATATTTGCTTTCACATAAATATGAGTTACTACAATTTAAAACATTGTTGTTCACATAACATAATTAATTAGTAAATAGGCTACATATAATGTGAGATTTGAGCTTGAAACAAGTCTCATGCCTACAAACAACTATTTAGTCATCAGAAAACAAGTTTCAACTTCGTTTAATGGTAAAATCCTCCAAAATGTCAAGTGAAAGCTTCCAAAATCTCACTTATCATGTAAAAGCCAAATACATATTGATTTGCCAACTTAATGAGAACATTCTATTTCCATTTTCAATGTTTTTTATCAATTTAAATGATAACTTTCCTTTTTCATTTGCTTTGCTTTATGTTTTAAATTTGCATGCAAATATTTCAAAATGAGATAATACCTAATTTCTTTAAGAAAAGAATCTAGATTTGTTTAAGTTAATTTCATCTCATTATTTAGCACTTATTATTAATTGTTTAATCCAGCCACATGCAAGTAGAACTTGCAGAACATTGCATCCATGCACACCCATGCACAAACACTCTCTCTAATATAGTAGTATACATATAATCTTCTATTGACATAATCCTTGAATCTCCTTTAGGTGCAAGTGCTAGTTGATACATACACTAATTAAGCCATAACCTTACAATAACATGAGAATGTATATGTATAGATGATCAACAAGCCCGTAGAAAAAAAATCAAATGCAAAAAATCTCCAACATAACAATTTTTTTTTTTTTATAATATATATATTTTTTAACTTTAAAACTGTTTTAATCTATTAACTATGGAGACACATTTAATTTTTTTTTATGATTATACATGTCTCATAATATGACTTTTTAGCTATAAATCAGTTATAATCGATTAACTATAAAATAGCTATCTCCATAATATTGCTCACATTTTTTACATAATTTAAAAAAAAATCTAAATATACTAATTCATAGATTTGAACATAATCAAATACATACATACATACAAAACATGTGTAGAATAAATATCTTAAATATAGCCATAAAGAATGGAACTTAATCTTCGCTACATATTCGAAGGGATTATCATCACAAAAAAATTGCTTGCCAAAGTACAGGCACGAACAGTACGGAACGTAAACTACGGGTAACATCAAATAAATAACCATCACAAATAAATTGTTTGACGCCGATTGAGCTTTCAAATTTACACCCTTGGTGCCACCATTAAAATATCTAGCTAGATCTTCTCCGCCACACGGGTCGAAAATTTTGGAATCCCCATCCTCTTTCACGAGACTCTTCTTAAATTTTGGGCCCCATCTTCTTTCACGAGACTCTTCACAAATTTTGACAGGCTTCGCCCTCCGAGAATTCTCCATCGGCAAGAAAAGGTGCCACGTTACTCTTCATTTTCTTTCAGGTTTCTATTCTTGTGATTGTGCTGTAATATACCCGAGATATTCCGCATTTAATTGAGAAAAGAAAAAGAACAGACGCTGCGTGACAGGCGGTGCCACGCGGCGTCACAAGGTTTGCTGAATCCAGTAATTCTCCACATAGAATAAAACGCTAAGAGAATTCTTAAGCATGCCGGGTTTAGAACAATTTGCAGCAGTGAAGTATTCAGAGCAATTTGCTTTGCGATCAACCTAAGTACGCCTGTCAATACACCATGACGGACACCATGGATGACATTGCAGAGGAGATATCGTTCCAGGCGTTTGAGGATGACTGCCGTTTGCTCGGCAGTCTTCTCAATGACATTCTCCAACGCGAAGTTGGCCAAGCTTTTACAGAAAGACTTGAAAGAGAACGCATCCTCGCCCAGGTATTTAACTTCAAATCCAAAATCTTGGCTCTGATGCTTGTCATTTGTCAGACGATGATGCTTTGTGTTCATTTGTCTTGAATGTTTGTCAAAATTTTACTGAAAATTAGAGAAAAAGGGATCCTAATGCTATTTAACTTTGCTTCGAAGTGTAAATAGCTCTGACGCTGGCATATCATCTGTCCGATGATGCTAGGTTGTATTCTACTTTTTGAACGCATAATCTTTGTACGATTAATGAGAAAATTGAAGCCTGTTTTAAAGATTTTGTGAAGACATGAAACTTTGGCTTGATATGCAGGAAATTCCTCTTTAAATTGTTTGAAAGCCTCTTAACGTTTATCGTACTTTGGCTTATAGTGTAGGAAAAAAGTTATTTACATTTGCGGTTTACTAGTCTGGTGGAACGATCCGGCCTGCGGAAATTAATTATAGTTCTGTGGCGTTCATTTTTTGGCAACCTCTGCTCAAAATTGTGGAAATTTGTACTCAAATTAAGTTTTGATTTGAATGGCCAAGGAAAATGTTCATGGAATTCAGTGTCGAATATGTAGTACCAATCGGTCTTGAAATTATTTCATATTCTTTCTTGATTATCATATGAAATTGGTTACTAACAAAACAAAATTCATAAGAATGTGCCCAAACATTCTTGTAAGACATTGAAAACTTGACCTGATATGGAAGGAAACGAATCTTCATATTTCCACGGGCCGATATATCAGTCAGAAGTTTCCAGTAGACTAATTAATACAAGTTAGAGAATATTTTCCTACACTTTAAGGTAAGCTTTGATACTTACTACAGACTCTTAAAGTAAAGACCAGACAAACAAATATGAAGATTCCTGTAGACTAATTAACTACATCAGCAGTTTTCTTCCATATTAACATTCTTGTAAGACATTGAAAACTTGGCCCAATATGGAAGGAAACGAATCTTCCATATTAACTTGGGCCCGTGGAAATGTAAATCAGCAGTTAATATGGCATGCTGATTTACATTTAACTGCCGAAGGTAAACCTTTTTGAAATTCAGCACATCTTGATTCTTAATTAGTGGAGCTGTTCTTGAAATTTACTAGATCTTAGATGTTGGTGGGAAATGGATAGGAAATTTAGGCGACATGATTTTTTAACGTGAGTGTGTTTAGTCATTTTTTCGCTTATTTTGGGGTTTGTGTAAGAGTGCATGCAATTTGAGGATGGCTGGGATCGAGGATGCTGCAGAAGTGCTAGAAAAGAAGCTTGCATTGGAAATCTCCAGCATGACACTGGAAGAGGCCGTGTCTTTAGCCAGGGCTTTCAGTCATTATCTCAATCTAATGGGCATAGCAGAGACCCATCATCGGTAAACCTTTTTTCCTTGGCTATATATTTGTGTATATAGATTTTCTTTTTTTTTTTCAACAGGTGAAGCATAGGTCTTGCTAGATATCACAAATAAATAATATAATAATTGTGTTGTATTATTGACATCTTTTGGTGGGAGCATTCTAGTTTTTCATGCTGGTGTATTAAGATGGCTACATTATTCTTTGATCTTTGCAGTCAACTAGGTTTCTCTTGTAAACCATGTGGTGGAAAACTATCTCGTAGTTCTATTTATATTTTGTCAATCTCAAATAAGTCTATTCTTCCCTACTTAAGTTCAGATGCACAAAAGAGGCCAATAAAGTGTATTGATTCACTTTCTCCAATATGGAACTTGAGACTTTTTAGCCTTTTAACCAAGACAGTTTTTGTGCCTGTTGTTTTGCAATTGTGGAAGTCTGTTTTGTTCAATCAAACAAGGTATTTCTGTCAGCAATTTGATTTCTAGTGTCTAGGAATTCATGTTGTAGATTATTATAGTGTGACCCTCTGTCATTTTGGATGTTTGTTGATCTTCAGAACTAGGGCTACAATCACCTTGATTGTTTGTCAGGAATGACAGTTGGGGTATTTGAATGCCATTTACAGATCATTATAGTTGGCAAGAAATGCTTCTTATATTTTGGCCCTCCTTTAGTTGGAGTAGATTTATTTATGTCAGAAGAAGGTATGAGTTTTGAAAATGTCTATAAGTTTATGGCACACAGTAAGCTATATTGAGGGAAGGTCATGTCCGTTGAATTTGATTCCTGTGTAGGAGTCACTCTCATCTCCTTATATGGGAGTATCATGTAATTGGTTCTACCGTTTTGTGTTTCTCTATTGATTCCTTGACAGTGTTCAGTGTCTATGTAGTTATATTATCACTATGTAATATTAGATGCAATATTCAAATGTCCTGATTGGGAGCTGGGGTTCAAATGAACCAGAGTATTACTGATTATAAATAATTTTACTGCATTCTATAGGGTACGCCGGACCAGAAATACCATTCATTTGTCAAAATCATGTGATGACGTTTTTGGCAAGATGATTCAGAATGGAACGTCTCCAGATGAACTGTATGATGCTGTTTGTAAACAGGTTTTACTCTAACTTAATCTTTTTCCAAATTGAATCTGTTTATGGCCTCATATTGAAGGTCACTAACAGTTGTGGCACCTATACAACAGGAGGTTGAAATTGTTTTAACTGCACATCCAACACAAATAAACAGACGAACATTGCAATACAAGCATTTGCGAATTGCAGTAAGTTCTTTGTTTTCTGCTTTCTCTCATGATAGAATTTTTTGATAGTGATCAATTTTTCATAGGTACTCAACACATTTTGGCATCAAAACCTCACAAATGTTTTCTTGCAATATGCTGTATTTGGCTTTGAATTTTAATATTCTGGTTAGGCATCCACATGTCATTACAGGCTGCGAAAGGTTTATTCTTGAAAATTGAATTTCAATGTTATTTTAAGTTGCAAATATATATCTCATTATATTGGAGAATAAACTATATCATGAACTTGTAAATGGCATGATCTCAAGTAAAAAATGTCATCAAAGCTCATTCGTGTAAAACTATAACCAAACAAGCCATTTCTGATCACATAAAATAGAATATGGCACCATTATTGGCTGCACTATGCAAATAACCAACCAAAGGCTCTTGAACCATCAAGGAGGATGACTGATTTTTCCCCACCCAACCTTTGGATTATCAACCCATAGGGAATATTTCTATTTTTATTTTTATATTATATAATAGTCAACAAAGAAATCAAGCTACACAATATAAGCTTCAGAGGCCAAAAGATCTGTCTGCTGGATACAGAAAATAAACAACTAAGACCGAGATTTAGCCAGCCAGGGCTTAGACAACAAACAGCACATGGGGCATTATCAAAACCACTTTACGGGCAGTCACAAATGTTAAGCAGAAGTTACAAAATATAGATGTTATACCAGTTTCATGCCAAAAAACAGCATACACAGACCATCAAAGTACTCGTTATAAGTTCAACTACAAAATAGGACTCATGAAAACTTCTCAACTTTAGTACCACCATCAAGAACATGGACATTAGAGGCCTGAATACTAGTATCAATACGAATAATTGTACTAATCAGATGGGAAGGAGCTTGAGATCTGATATAGATGTTTCTGGTCATGTTTGCAATAAGCACTATTCTGTTGAAGTCAACAACTGGCTGACACTCCATGGGATAATCCTCTTTGTCACTTTCCTCCAGCCATCCACCATTTCTATCAATGTCCAGCCATCACTCTACCTATATAGTATCAGTCTTATGTAACATTACCTTACCATGATCCAACAGCTTAAAAATATTGCTGTTATAAATCTACAAAGTCGTCTTCACTTGTAAAATAGCAGAAGAGAAGGTAAACTCCTAGCAAGAGTCTATAAAGATCCTTCTTTTGTCCTAGAACACCTCTTCATTCCTAGCCTTCCACTAGTTCTACGAGATTTCAGAAGAGAGATTTTAAGCCACAACCAATTAAGCTCTTTATCAAAGAATTTCGCAAACCCAAAAGAATTTCACACTATGAGATATAATTCCTAATGTCCTATCCCAATTTATCCCCCAAAATCAAAGATCAATAACACATGGCAAATTTACAATCAAGAAACAAGTGTTCAACAGTTCCAAAAACACTTAAAGCAGGGAAAACATAAGGACTGACTCCAACATCTTTAAGATAGTACCGACAACAATATTTTTTAGAACTAGGAGCCACCTAAAACTAGCTTTCTTTTGTTCAAGCCACCTATACTAGATGCGTCTTAGAATAGAATGCTAATCTTTGACAGGAAGGGAGATATTCCACAAATGGTTAAGCATATCAAATATCTCATGGGTATTGTTCAGCATATTATAAATATCTCTAGTCAGCCAACATGAAGAGGGTGCCATTCACTCATTTCATATTGCTTAAGATTTCTGAATTGAATTTCAATTGAATAGGAAGCTTAATATCTTGCAGAAATTTCTTGAGAACGGAGTAAATTTTTTTTGAGTTGTAGGGATTTGCAACTAGCTTTGAAGGTCATTTCATGTCAGTAAATTACCATTTCTAAAAATATCTCCAAAACCTTACAACCTTTAGCATCTCGTCCTTTAGTAGAGAAACTCCTACTAAGGGCTAAAGGCTTACTGTTATAACTTATATGTAAGGCACCACCAAATGGCCTATAACTGACAAGGGTTCCCCTTACCTCTAGAGAATGCATCATGCCCCTCAACCAAATAATTCACCAATTCCTAGGGTTTCCAATTGTTGCAAAAGATAGAAGAGCTACCAAGTTCAACTGAAAATTTCCAAAACAAGATGTTATGGGTTTGAAGGCCCTTCTAGAATTTATTCTTCTTTGGAGCAGTAAGATGGATATTTTTTCTAATAATTTTTTTTAAGGCTCATAACCCTCTTGAGCTTATTAAATCCATTTAACAAGAACAATGTCTTTTATTTTGAGATCTTTCAACCCCATGCCTTGTTGGAAGCTTGAGTTGTTTGTGTGTTTTTTGGGTGTTGTCATTGATGTCAACCCCTTGTATGAAGAGAATGTTGGAATGCTGGTGGTGTTGATAATGTCAACCCCTAGCATTGGAGTTATTGGAAGCTTGGAGTTGTTGGTATTGATGTCAGCACAATGTTGTTGGTGTTGTCATTGATGCCTTACTTTAGTAGAGTTGCAGAAGTTGTGTTTGGAGAGATAATTGGATGTGCTATAGTTGATGAGAGGTGTTGTAGATGCTGCAAACGTGTTGCAAAGATGTTAGTAGTGTTTCTGATACAGTTGGTTCACTTGGTTTCCAAGTGCTTTTGAGAAAATTTGAATAAAAGAGAGTCCAGTGTGACAGAGTGGTGTTCAGTGTTTTTCTCCGCATTTCTTCATGGTTGAAGATATGCTTGCATAGTTTGGATATGATGATTAGAGGTGTTTAGAGGTTCTTTATCTATATTTTTAGGTTCTGGATCGTTCTGCAGTGAAAGTTGTGTTTGACAGCATGTTTGTTTGGTAAAATAGGGTGTCTGGGAGAAATGAGATTGCTCCGCATTTCTTCATAGTCAAGGTTCTCGTCTTGCAGATTTGGGAACATGTTTATATTGTTTGTATCTACCTTTCCTTGAAGTTTCAGGCATTGTGGTGTTCCACAAGGTTGTTTGGTGTGTTGGATGTCTGTGCCAGTGTGTCTGGTTGCATAGAATGATGGTGTTCTTAGTTTTAGGTGGTTGTGGCAGAGTTGCAGAATATTATGATGATGTTGAAACATTTTGAGATGTTGTATGGATATTGTGGAGTGATTTTATGTGGTTCGCAAAGTCATTTCGGACTTGGTTAAGCATGAACTTAATTGTTAAGGGCGTTAATACAAGTTTGGCAAACCTGGCGTGTTAGCGCTAATTGCGGAAGTGGTGTGTTGTTTGTGAAAGCTTTGCAAAGTGTGTTGGTGTAGATTTGGGTCCTAGTTAACCCATGGTGTGGTCGTCCTTCATTTCTTTCCACCATGGAAGTGTTTGGTGCCAACCTATTTGGTAATTGCATGTTTGAGGTGCATAGCTGACCTTGGAGAATGTTTTCAAGGTTGAGGATGATATATAAGCGAGGTAAATCTTTGGAGATAAGTGTGGATCTATAGAAGGTGTGTGAAAGATGCGAATTTGATTAAGTGTGGTGATCTGAGTGCGAGCTTAATGCCTATGACTCCGAAGCAGTGAGCAAAAGGGTCTACATTTGCAGTATACCTGAACTTACTAAAGGCAGTGAGTTGGAGGTTGCGGATGGTTCAGAGTTGTTATGGTGGATCTTCTTGTTTCTTTGAGATGGATTTCTCTTTGTAACAGTTCCTTTCTTCCTTCTTTTTAATTTGGCAGTGAGCCCTCCGATAGTGAGCCTATTGTATTCGGTGTTGCTATTAATTCATATTGTGAACTAATCCTCATCGTGGTTTTTCCCTTCTTGGGTTTTCCACGTAAATTTGGTGTTCTATTATGCATGATGTTTTGATATGTTTACTTTCAAGTTAAATTTGATTAAGGGTTTAAGGGCTAATGCAGATCTGAATGTTAATGAGAGTTTTGATGTTTTAATTTACAACTGATTCACCCCCCCTCTTAGTGGTACTGTGCATCTAACATGCCTCCCTATTTTTTAGATAGAAAAATCCAATTTCACTCAACAAAATGCCTTTTTTATTACCATTCCATTAGACCATGAAAAGCATTTGACCATCTTCCCAAGTTTCTCGACTAGGGAACTACCTAGAAGCCAAGTTGAAGCATAGTAAATATTGAAGGATGATTGTGCCTTTTGACAAACTTGAGCTCTACCTCTACAAAGGAGGGCAATGACTATGCCACTGGGTGTTCTTTTTCTCAATTTATGATACACCAAATCCCACATGTCTTTGAGGGAGGGCTCAACAACAAAGGGGATGCCTAAGTATTTGATTGTTCTATTAGATGCCCCCCAATCCTCTCCAAGCTTTTTTGAACCATTAGGGCAGGCGTGACTTTCAACTAAAGACAATAGATTTGGTGTAAGAAACCTTGGAACCCAAAGACAAACAAAAAGTAATGGGCTTTTCCATTAGATTGTTAAAATTGTTCTCTTCAAATATAGGAAACAAAATAGTGTCATTAGCAAATTATATGCTCAACTACTCATTTTTATTGGGTAGGAGTAGACTTTATGGTAGGATACACATCAATACTTATAAGTTGTGTTACCAGTTTGCCTGTAGGAGACCCCGAGTTCCGGTCCGGTTCAACTCGAGTTTGGGGTTTGGGTTCAATCCCCTATGGGTTCAAACAAGGTCCTGCCCATAGTGTGTGGGTCTGGCTTGGACGAACTTGGTCGAATCTGGGCAGAATTTTGCCATCTCATGCGTCTAGCCGACAAATTTTAGCATTTAATTTTTTTTTCTTTTTTTTACTTGAAAAAGTGCCATTTGCCCCCATAACCCTAAAATGTAACATACAAAAATTCCAAAAGGCAAAAGCAAACTCTTTTTTCATATTGAATGATTTTTTTTCCTCCATTGCTGAACTTATTTTCTTGCTTGCCATTGCACGAATAGAGTTGAAGATTGATCATTGAATGCTCCAAGTTGGTTGTTGTTCTATTCCTACACATTTGCAAGTGTTTGTTTGTTGTCAAGGAGATCGTAGAGGAAGATTTCTTCAAAAGAGTTAGGGTTTTTGAAGTTTATGGTTTATTGCTCTACATTTTTTTTACAAATGAACTCTCTTGTTTTGTTTTGAAGTTTTTGGTTTGTTTTCATTCTTCTAGGTATCTATAACATATGCTTAATTTTTTAAAATGAATTAACTATTAATTTGTATTTATATATATTCGTTTTCAAATTTCATTTTTTTCAATTCTTCGAATGCGTTGTTTATTGAACTTGTGGTCTTAGGTATTACAATGGCAATTGTTTCTAACTCCATGAGCCAACCCCACTTCAAAACAGACCCAAACTCTCCCCTTTGGAAATATGTTGAAATGGTACAACAACTTCTAGGTGGTGGAGGTTATGTTTGGATTTGTGGTCATTGTAAAGTTAGATATTCGAGCTCATACAGTTGAGTGAAAGGCCATTTGTGCAAGATCCTTGGACAAGGCATCACATTTTTTCTAGGCAAAAATGGTAATGGCATTCCAGAAGCACAAGTCTTGGCATATATTGAAGAGAAAGAAAAAGCGAACCAAGAAGTAGGCCATAAATAAATCATTCTTTGTTAAAGAAAGGATCTTGAGGGATGAAGCCCCCTCCACCGCCTTCTCATTTTCAACCTATAGAGAGCCATCCATTTTTGTCCATAATTGAAGAACAACCTGTGGCCTCTACACATAAGAGATCAAAGGGACCATTGGAAATGGAATTTTAGAATGAGGCTAGAGAGATTGTTGATCAAGACATAGCGAGACATGTCTATGTGAATGGATTGGAATTCAATGTTGTTTGCTCACCATATTGGAAAAAATGGTGAAATCAATTAATGAGGCTCCAAAAGGGTACAAGGGCCCAGGTTTTGAGAAGGTGCATAACACCTTATTCGATAAAGAGGTGAAATTTGTAGAGGACTCCTTGAAGCACATAAGGGATTCGTGGGTTGAAACAGGGGTGTCCATGTTGAACACAAAGATGTGCCGAGAGGGGGAGGGGGTGAATCAGCATATATTAAAACTTAACTAATTCCATTTTCAAATTAACAACTCATCACATTAACTGAAAGGAGCAAAAGAGAACACATGCATCACATAGAGACACCAGGATTTTATGTGGAAAACCCAATGAGGGGAAACCACGGTGAGGATTAACTCATAATAAATGTAGCTCATTGCTAACAAGAAATTACAATGTTTGAGGCTCATTGCCTATGGACTTGCAGACTAAGGTATATTGCCTTAGAGCAAGATACAATGGACCTGATGGGACTCGATGTCTCAGAGCAAGATACATGAAATTTAGAGTAAGAAAATGATTATGAATGCTTTGAAGAAGCTTTGAAGAAGCATCTAACACATATTGATGATGCAATCACTATTTTGCACAATTAGCCCTTTACACTGATTTCAGACACTTTGTCTTTTTCATTCCGCTCTTTCATTGTACTCTCACACTCATCATCTTCACAAATGAATTTGATCTTCTATATATATATCGTCCACAATAGCAAAAAACTCCAATTATACGGCTCTAAGATGACCTTTTGAAGAAATAATTGATATTGCAAGGGTCGGCTCCAAAACTCATCCAAAATAAAAGAGATTTAGTTGCGGATCATCATACACTATGTCGGGGCCCAATTCAAAACAATATTAATTGATCAGGATCAACTGCAAAGAATGAAGCAAGTCATGTCGGCCCAAGTAGTATCAATACCATCAACACTGTCACTGTTTGACTTCACATAGCCAGGGATATACCAAAATCGTTATGCGGACTGAGATGTAGGCATTGTAGATCATGCAAAATATACATTCAACCTTTTCTTAGAGTATCTGATCATAATGCATTGGCGCAAGAGGAGAAACCCATTGAATATGCACAAACAGAGCAATCCGGATAGGCTGTAGCATAGTGTTATTCAAAAACTAAACTTGCGGATCACCATATCACTTGATATTGCTAAGTAGTATGCTTTTATCATTACAAAACATATTTACAAAACCACAAGATCATCCCTTAACTTTTGGAGGAATGCAAAGCATTCTAGTAAGCCTTCATCAACACAGTATTTTGCCAAAGCACAGACTGAAATACTGTTACATGTAACTTTCACTGTAGAAGGTGTGATGACTTGATTTCTTGGATATAGCACCTTCACAGCTCAACCATCCATTTTCTAGAACTGCAAGACTAAATATTTCTTAGTAGAAGAATGTGGATCAACAAATCAAGACTCTGCCTTAGAATCTGCCCTGTGAGTGCCTTAGCAAAACTTTTGCAGCATATCTCTATATGCAGTACATCAAAGTTCAAATTGAGATTTTATCAATGTAAACATATTATGAATATATTAGAACATGAGTATCATCCTCCGGATCACACTTAGATATCATACAGATCATTATTCTTCCTTATGTAGTTTCAACAGACTTGCTCCAACTGATATCACAATATAACAACTATCTCCAGAGTATGTACATACTTCAATATTACATCCATGACATCAATGACAAAACCTATTGCCAACAATCTCCCCTTTTTCCATTGATGGCAACATGCACATGCTTCTCTCCCACTTTGACATCAAGGGAAAAGGGCATAAATATCTTTTATTAACAATATTTCAAATGTATGAACTTCCTCTTACTATATATGAATTCCGAAACCAAACCTCCCCTTGAGATGGAGATGCCTCAAAAACTGGTGCTATGTATAGGACAAAAACCAAAAAGATACCGCAACACTCTGCAAAGACCAAAATTGTCTTGATCATACCTTTGTACTTTCCTTAGAAGGCAAGATTTTCTTGTGAATTTCTTTGAGTTGTGCCAAAGTTGCAACCCAGTTTGCTTTTGTAAGGAAAGAATGTTATTTTGGCATTCACACTACATGTACAAATCCTCAGCCTCCTTCACATTACTTGGAGTCTTCATCTTCTTATCAACACTTTTTGCATTAAAAAATAACCCTGATAGTGAAGCAAGTCTTAGGGAGATCACTTCCCTCAACTAACCAAACTACTTCCTTAACTACTCTCTCTGGTCTTGAATCAATGCTAATTGTAAATGAGGATTTTCTGTCTGAGGATTTTCTGTCTGAGCTCTTATTGATCCATTTATATCCTTTGATAAGTCATACTTCAGCCAATTTAGTAATTTGTGACTCAATGGAGTCAATCTGATCCTTCATATTTTTGGTGGAGCTTGGCCACCTTAAGCCAAACTGATACAGAGTAGTCACTTCATTTATACAATCTTTAAACATTTTCAAGTTTTCTTGCAATTTATTATGTGCACTAGCACACTAGTCAGATACTTCCATTCTTTTATCATTTAGTTTTCTTATGGCCTCTTGTTCTGCCTATTTCTTCAAGCGAGAGGAATGATCCTTGAAGGAATCCATCAAAAGATTTAGTTTTTGTTTTGGAGTTAAAGAAACATCAATGTTTACTTCCGGTAACCCTTCTTGAATGATTCTTACAGCATCATCAATCAATTCACTTTTCTTTATATGTTCTTGTAAGATTTCCTTCCTTGCAGAGGTATGCAGAATATCACCAAGATGTAATTTGTGAAGGGGAGACATATTAGATAGATCTACCTGGCCTTCATGAGTGGGGATATGTAGAAGTTGAGGAGTTATTACTAGTTGGAACTGCATTTGCAAAGATAATAGGTCTTTGAGCGAATCCGAAGATGAGGAATTTTGATCTTTACCCTTAGAAGCATCTGGCCTCCTCGCAACCTTCTCCTTTGTATCCTGAATAATAGGGTTATCTTCATTCATCTGTTCATTACTTTCAGAGTTCTCTGAAGGAGCAGCATTATGTTTCAGAGGAGAGAACAACCTTAATTTGTTCAATGCCTTGTTCACCAGTTTTCACTGAAGGAGCAGTCTCCTCATTTTGCTTCTCATCACCAATAGTCATATTGCCTTCAAAAATTGATAGATCAATGTCCTGAGTGGACACATTAGGAATATCCTGCAAGATAGTATCATTCAAAGAAGCATGATCTACGCTCATCTTCATTTCCTCAAGGATCCTGGCTGTCTTCACTTTAGAGCCCTTTTCTTCTTCCTTTTCTATCTCCATTCCGGAGACAACTCGTTCTTTATGTACACTTGAGATGCCTTCTTCTTTATAACATCTGGAGGTTCCTTGCATATCTTTCTGACCAGATGTATCTTCTATATTTGTATTTTCCAGACGATCTTGTGATACACCATCAATACTACCTTGCATCTCATTAATGATTTTCTTTGTAGTGACTTCAGTTTCATTTTGAATTTTCTTTTATAAATCCTCATCCAGGCTCATTAAAAGATCTATTCTTCTCTTGGTCCGGAGATCTTTTGCTTGTCTCGTAACAATCTTTTGTTTCTTTTCCTCAGAGACAAAGATCCTAGACTTATCAAATGCTTGTTGTTTCATTTCCTCATCAGCCTTGATGGCTTCATCTCTTCTCTGTCTTAGTGCCTCAACAAGGCTATCTAGAGCTTTGTTGATAATGCTATTGAAAGAAATGTTTTGCATTAGCATATACTCAATGACAACTTTTTCAATTGTCCTTTTATCTCTCAAAGAAACATCCAGATGTAGCATCGTTGTTTCATTTAGTACTGCACCAAAGTCAAGGGGGTCATGTGTGACCGGAGGAGCCTTGTCATTCTTTTCTTTAGCAATTCCTTTTCCTTTCTTTTTCTGTAGAGAGATCTCTTCTTCTTTTTTGTGACTTGCACCTTTCTCTCTTTTCTCTGAGAAAAAAGATCTTACTCTATCATCTGACTCTCTGTCATTTGATTTTTCTCTTTTTTCCTTCCTTTTAGGCCTAGCATGTCTAGCCTTAGTGGCCCTTTCCACTGGAGTAGTTTGAGATGTGGATTTTCTTTTATTGTTGGTTGTTTGAGTGGATTCAAAAGGTAGTAGAGCAAATGTAACAACAGGAGAGGTTCTACCTGATCGCCTTGGACTAGGACTAGCTTCTGGAAGAGCATATTTGACTTCGGAAGTCTCCACAAGAACACTAGATGTACCTCTTGGAGAGATACCTAGTATTTTGTGAAGTTCCTCTTTGCTTTTAATTTCAGAGTAATGTGGGGCACCTATTTCCTTAACCACTTTGGGAACTTTCTTTTCACCGGTTTCTTCTCTCTCTTTTTGGTAGATTTCATCCATGATTTCTCTATATGGACCAAATCTTTTAATTTTAGGATCTCTAGGTTTTGACAGCAAAATATCTATGTAACTTTGCACAAAACCATCCTCAACCTCATTAGGTAGTTCAAATATCCACATAGTTCTAGGTTTTACTGCTTCCATAAAACAATGATCCTTGTTTACCATAAAGGTTATCTCATTTTCATATTTCCGAACCAAACTAGGTGGTATCTTGTATCTCCCTTGCAACTCTTGTTGTAAATTTTTATAAAAACCCCAATACATGGTAGCAGTGTTACAAGACTCGGACTCGCCTCGGACTCGGCAAGCCGATTTTTGACTCGGACTCGGACTCGGAGCCTAGACTCGCCCAAGACTCGGCAAATAGAAAAACCCTTGAAATTTAGAGATTTTTAAGGATTTAAAGCTTGTTTCATGCACCCTTTAGTGAATAAACCTCAAATACACAATAACATCATGAAATAGAAACTACTATGATCCTATACACAAACATATATCGATCACATAAGTATAAACGCAAATTTTAGCTGAAGGAAATTAGTAATTACTTAATAGTTAATACAAATAATAGTAGTAAGAGTCAAAGTAGTTAGATATATAAATGTTTTGAAATGTATACAATGTAACAATATTCATGGAATATGAAATCCATGGCATCAAAGATTCAAAAGTAAAACAAAAGCTATAAGTCTATGGCTCAGAGGAGCCTGCATCACTAAGCATTAGTCCTCCTGCGTAGACGTCTAAGATAGGTCCTGGATGATGTTGTAGCCATCATCTCTGCCTGTGTCTCAGTGTCAGACTCAGTGGCACCCAAACCAGCATCCAAGGTGTCTCCTCGTGCTCTATCCTCCTCCTCTGCCATGGCTACTGCCTCTGCCTCTCGATCTGCCTGGTTGACCCAATCAAGGTCCTCATCGGTAAAAAGAGGATCCTCGGCCTCAGTGATCCAATCTGACTGTGGATCAACCTCCTCCAACGTGATGGGTGACAAGTCAATGCCCAATATCTGTCCATGGCGAAGGCGCAGGTTGTAATGAACATAAACAAGATCATTCAACCTCTGCACTGACAACCTGTTGCGCTTCTTGGAGTGTATGTGCTCAAACATACTCCAATTGTGCTCACAACCCGAGGCATTGCATGGTTGGCTCAACACTTGAATTGCAATCCTTCGAAGATTTGGTACTTTAGCACCAAATCTCTCCCACCATGCATCTGAGATGAGAAAAAGAAAAAAGATAAATTTCATTGTGAAATGTGAATATTATGAACATTGAATATAAAAGATTGAAAAGTGGTAATTTTTAAACTACTATTATGCCCTTAATAAATTTTTACCTGGCTGCAATGTCGATCGAGTATCTTTGCATATATCTTTTGCAAAGAGATCTCCTTGTGCAAGTCTGAAAATCTCTATCTCGGTGACAATTTGGGCATTAACATGAGAATCAAACATCCGCTCAATGACTGTGTAGAGCCCACTCAAAACCTCCTCATCCGCCTTGAATTCTTTGCGGAATTTGAATGCCGGATTGAGAAAATATGCTGTTGCATGTAGGGGCTTGTGAAGCTGGAGGTGCCATCGTCTATCAATGATCTCCCAAATGGGGCGATACTTACCATCAATTCCCCCATAAATGGATCTAATGGCCTCTTTGGCCCTATCCATGCCCTCGTATATGTAGCCCATTGCGGGCTTCTCCCCATCGGCAACTCGTAATAGAACCACCAAAGGCTCTGTGACCTACAATTATTATGAAACATTGACATAATAAGAGTCAACAAAAATAAGCAAATAAAATAAAAATAAGAATGAAAATATAATGTTACTAAACTAATTACTTATTAGTATTATTGTTTACATTTACCTTGACAATCTCGGTAATAGGCACCCAAAAGCCATGCTCATCAAAAATCCAACTTGACACATCCACCCCTGCATTTGTCTTAGAATATGTTGAGGAAGACCACTCCTCACTAACAAACATCCGCCTCAAAGCTCCTTTTGACTGCAGTAAGGATTGTAGAGTGATGAAGTTGGTAGCAAAGCGTGTTATCCTAGGGCGAGCCAACTCTTTTTGTCCCGTGTATTGCCTCATAAGGTTGAGGACCCATGTGTGATTATATATGAACTTACAAATATTCCTTGTGGTCTCCACACATGCTTTGATCCAATCAAGCTTGCCAAGATCCTCCAATATGAGGTCAAGGCAATGAGCGACACAAGGTGTCCAAAACAATGATGGGTGCCTATCCATCAATAGTCTACCTGCAACAACATAATTTGCTGCATTATCTGTGACTATTTGCACCACATTCTCCTCTCCTACCTCAGCCAAGACACCCTCCAAAGCCTCACAAAGGAATTCAGCATTTTTGGTGTGGCCAAATGCATCAATAGATTTAATGAACACGGTACCACCTGGAAAAAAAACAAAATAAATGATTCAATAAAATATAAATTTAAAATCTTGATTGTTAATCACTAAAGCAATGCATTTTAGGAAGTAAAATATTTACCTGAGGAAGAAACAAGAAAGTTGAGCAATGTCCTATTTCTTCTATCGGTCCAACCATCGGTCATGATGGTGCAACCCTTCATCCTCCAAACTTCTCGCTGCTCCTCTATTCTGGCTTTCACATCAACCACTTTTTGGGTCAAAATGGGGCCTTTTATCTCTTCATCATTAGGGGCTTTGAACCCCGCCCCACAAACAGTAACTGCATCAATCATATTTTGCCAATATGGAGACCTAACACAAAAAAATTAAATTAAGTTAGTAATTACTAATTAGTATTGAAAAATGCATATTTTCAATTTGAATTCAACATAGTTCTAAAAAATTAAAAATAAACTTCAAGAGATAAAGAATCAACTATCAAGCAACAAGTTATATATTTTAAAACAAAACAAAAGAAGAATTACCTGGCTGCATGAAATGGAATGTCGCAATAAAACCAGAAGTCTCCAATTGCAGCTTTGGCTACATCATGTTTATCCTTGTTCCAACCCATGCTCTCAAGAGACGGTTGGGAACCCGGAGTAGTCCGTGGCAAAATATATGAATCTAGCCTAGATCCACGAACTCTAGGCCCAATACTAATGCTACCACTGCCACTGCCACCACTACCAACAACTGAAGGTGAAGACTGTGGAGGAATTGGAGGCATGGAAGAACTCGAATCTCCAACTCCACACACGGCTGCCATCTCCTCTTTTTGCTTTTTTTTTAACTTTTTTTGTTGCTCAAAGGTTTCCAATTGCACTTGCACTTCACGCACTACTTCAGCAGGGACTTTTGTGCAAGGATTAGCATCTCGGCCCGGTATACATGCAAGGTGGTATTTCAATCTATTAATGCCACCCCCAAGAAAAATTGTTTTGCAATGAAAACATTGTACTTCTCCTTTTTTTCGCTGAGTGGAAATAATGGCATGTTTCCAACAAGGATCTCTTTTACTTTGAGACATGGTGAATATGATGGAGAAAATTTATAGATATAAAAAAAGCTGCAATAACACATAAATTTCAAATAAATTAGCATTCAAAGTATAATTTTTAATTAAACTAAAAAACTTAGGGTTTGCAAGTTTGCAACTATAAAACCTTTTTTTTTTTGCAAGAATGCCTAGGGTTTGTTTAACAAAAAACTTAAACACACACACCTAGGGTTTGTATTTATTTGTAACTTGTTCTTTGTTTCATTAAAACAAAATAGGAAAAAACAAAGAAGAAAAAAAGAAGAGAAATGAAGTTTTGGTTAAAAAAAAACAAAAAAAACCTTCAAAACTCAAACATACGTCTTCAATCTTCTTTGAAATCAATGCAAATCTCTTTCCAATCCCTTGTAAACTCCTCTAGATGCAGCAAAATCACCTACGGACCTGCACAAATGTGATTCAATAAGCATTTGGTGCTCAATCTCTTTGCTGATTTTCCTTCAATGCAAATGTGTTTTGGCTCTCTTCTCTCTTTTTTCTCTCTTACTTGGCTTGAAAATGAAATGAAGTGCCTTTTGGAGGAATAGAGGCAAGTATAAAAGCAAAAAGAAAAAAAAAAGAAACTTTAAAATATGTTTTTTTGCCAACTCAAGCGCACAAAGTGACGGCCGAGTCTTTGGCACGGGACTCAGCGAGTCTGGCGAGTCTGCCGAGTCCGGCGAGTTCGGCGAGTCTCGGCGAGTACTCGGCATCCGAGTCATTTTGACTCGCCCAGCCTCACCCGCCTCGAGACTCGCCAATACTCGCTGAGTTTAGGCGAGTCTTGTAACACTGCATGGTAGTATATGATTGTTCATCTAGAAACCCATCCATATGCTTCTTGATTTGTGCAACTACCGTAGTGAATTTATCCCACATTTGGCCTTTGAAGCTAGGTAATTCATTTAGGAAGAAATAAGTAAGACATATGATCAAGGAACCAAACCTGAAGTTGTACTTGGTCTCCTTTGTTCTTTTCAGATTTTCCATCAACTGTTCTCTCAACATTTCATATAGGTCAACATTGGCATTTTCTTTCACCATTTGATGAGTGATGTGAATTGTTGTGGCGATAGCAGACCCTTCCTTGTTTGTGAAATAGATTTTGTATGCAATACCCATTGTAGCATATCGAGCACCAAGATCTATTATATATTTTTCCATTAAGGCTCTCTTATCAAACTTCGCACTAGTGAGTTCCTTAACAGTTTCATTTTTTACAGATTTCCATATTGGGGTTGGTCTAGAGGCGCAAAGACCAATAACTGCCCTATAGCATCCTTGGTAATCAAGTAGGGTTTGTCTAACCAAATGAAATTGTCATGAATACGACTCAATATGATTCTTATCCATTCTTTGCTTTTGCAAAAGTTTGGAAAGTCTTTCCGGATGTCCAACCCTTTTGCAGTGATGTTCCCATACTCCGGCTTGCAATATCCATTCTCATTTAGTAGCTCATGCCGGACCCTTTCAAACGAAGAGGTATGTTTAATCTCATTTAGCTGAGCATGGACATAAATTCTTATGTCCTCATAGTACACAACGTCCACTAAAATCTTTGAAAATGCCCCATCTTTGTCTACCTCCATTGATTTGAATGGAAATTTCTTGTATTTGGGCCTTGGTCTCTCAGTAATATCAATCACAATTGGTGTAGCCATGATACCGCTTCCTGGTACTAGGTTTTTATGAGCAACACTAGAAAAATACCTGATAAACAGTTGTTAGGGTTTGCTTGCAATACACAGAGAGACTTCTCTTCTTCCTTAGCACTTGAATACGCTTGATACTATTGATTGAGAATGATTCAGTTTAACTAGGAACTAAATTTTTCTCACACCAACCCTAGTTATACTGTAATAAACACACTTATTTGCTTTTGACACTTAGCAAATTTTTACTGTCTGGGACATCACAAATATTCTTGATCCTTCAGTATTCTTTTGTAGGAGGTGCATTTGCTCCAAAATCATAACCAACCAAAAACACATTACTATTTGTCATTATATTGAAGATTTCAGCACCTCAAACATTTCAGGGGTCAATAGAATCTGCAATTGCAACTCCCCCTGACATAATTTTCTTTAGTTGCCGGAGGACTTATCTGCACCATGCTAAGGTATAGATTCATTCTTCATTTCACATTCTTCCTTCTTCTACCAAAATGTTTTCATTTCCTTCTTTTGTTGACTAATGACAGGCTTCCTTTGAGAGGCAAAAGATCTTACACTCTTTCCCTTGCAGAGTCTAGCAATGTGTCTAGGTTAATTGCAATTATAGCAGGTAATACTAGATCGTGGAGAAAAATTGATTCTTCTCAAATTAGATTTGCAATCAGCAGCCCTTTGACCAAACTTGTTACATGTGTGGCAACATCCATTAAAGAATTGAGAGGTCATAGCATTATTCCTTATTACCTTGCTTCTACATTCATTAGCTTTGTGGCCATATTTGTTACAAGCATAGCATTGACCATGAAATAATTGAGTGTTCATAGCATTGTACTTTGAAGGCCTCAAAGAGTACTGACTCATCTTGCTTATGCATTCAACTGCCTTATGACTGAACTTATTACAAGCATAGCAATTGCCATTGAACCTAGTGGGAGTAGTTTGTTTAGGAGTAGGCTTCCTGAAGTTCTTTTTGCTCCGGATAGGAGGTTAATCCACCTTCTTTCTTGTTGTCATGGTTTATCTTTGCATCTCTGGAGGATGTTTCTTTAGAATTTTCTATGTAGGCTTTCTCCTCCCTTGTCTTAGACTGTCCTTCTGCTTTGAAGTTATCATACAGATTTGTAGATGCATTGGCCATGGGACTTTTTCCTTTTTCAAAACGAGGTCCAAATTTCTCTTTTGAGGGTTTTTGAGAGTTAATCAACTCATCAAGAATTTTAGAGCCTCTTCTCAGTTTTAGGCCTTTGTCAATTTGTTCTTTGGCCTTTTCAAGTTCTTTTTTCAGGGAAACAATCTCTACCTCCAACTTTAGACACTCAACAATTTTATCATTGAGCTTGATATTCAGACAATCCTCAATCCTCTTGCCTTCTTCAACTTTGAGTTTTAAATTTGAGATCATATTTTCAGCTTCTTTGGTTTTCATTTTACATCCATTGCCACCTTCTATTTGAGTTTTCAGTTTGATAATTTTTTCTTTTGATTCTTTAGCTTTAGCCTTCAATTTATGTATTGTCTCTTTTGATTTTTCTAGCATGCACTCATATTTGAAATTTTGCAACCTTGCTTCATCTAGATCTTCAAGAGCATACCGGAGTTCACCTTCAAAATCTACTTCACAGTCTTCCAAACTAATATCCCAACCTTCAAGTTCCATTGATTCTAGAATAAACATATCATTGATTTTTGCTACGGACTCCATGTGTTCAAGAGGAGGATCAACCTTAGCTGTTAAGCTTCTTCAAGGCACTTGGCTTTGATATCAATTTTTGAACACAGAGTTGTGTTGAGAGGGGCGGGGGGGGCGGTGAATCAACATATATTAAAACTTAACTAATTCCATTTGTAGATTAACAACTCATCACACTAATTGAAAGGAGCAAAAGAGAACACATGCATCATATAGAGACACTGAGATTTTACGTGGAAAACCCAATGAGGGAAAACCATGGTGAGTATTAACTCACAATATATGTAGCTCACTCCTAACAAGAAATTACAAAGTTTGATGCTAACTCGTATGGACTTGCAGACTAAGGTATTCTGCCTTAGAGCAAGATACAATGGACCTGAGGAGACTCACTGTTTTAGAGAAGGGTACATGAAATTTAGAGTAATAAAATGATTATGAACTACTTTGAAGAAGCATCTAACACATGCTGATGATGCAGTCACTATTTTGCACAATTAGCCCTTTACACTGATTTCAGACACTTCATCTTTTTCATTCTGCTCTTTCACTGTACTCTCACACTCATCACCTTCACAAATGAATTTGATCTTCTATATATATATCCTCTACAATAACACAAAACTCCAATTAAGTCGGCTCCAAGATGACCGTTGGAAGAAACAATTGATATTACAAGGGTCAACTCCAAAACTCATCCAAAATAAAAGAGATTTAGTTGTGGATCATCATACACTATGTCAAGGCCCAAACACATTCTTCAAAACGATATTAATTGATCAGGATCAACAACAAAGAATGGAGCAAATCATGTCGGCCCAAGTAGTATCAATGCCATCAACATTGTCATTGTTTGACTTCACATAGCCAGGGATATACCAAAATCGTTATGCGGACTAAGATGTAGGCATTGTAGATCACGCACAATATACATTCAACCTTTTCCTGAAGTATTTGATCATAATGTGTTAGCGTAAGAGGAGAAACCCACTAAATATGCAAAAACAAAGCAATTTAGACAGGTTGTAGCACACCGTTATTCAAAAACTGAACTTGCGGACCACCACATTACTTGATACTGCTAAATAGTATGCTTTTATCATTACAAAACATATTTACAAAATCGCAAAATCATCCCTTCACTTCTGGAGGAATGTAGAGCATTCCAGTAAGCCTTCATCAACACAGTATTCTGCTAGAGCACAAACCGGAATACTATTACATGTAACTTTCATTGTAGAAGGTGTGATGAATTGATTTCTTGGATATAGCACCTTCATAGCTCAACCATCCTTTTTCCAGAACCACAAGACAAAATCTTGCTTAGTGGAAGAATGTGAATCAACAAATCAAGACTCTGCCTTAGAGCCTGCCCTATGAGTGCCTTAGCAAAAATTTTGCAACAATCTCTGTATGTGGTACATCAAACTGAGATTTTATCAATGTAAACATATTATGAATATATCAGAACATGAGTATCATCATCTGTATCACACTTCGATATCATACAGATCATTATTCTTATGCAGTTTCAGTAGACTTGCTCCAACCGATATCACAATATAATAGCTATCTCCGGAGGATGTACATTCTTCAATATAACATCCATGACATCAATGACAGCCCATATTGGGTTGACATCAATGACAACACCTATTGCCAACATTCCATTGTTTTTGATGGATGGAAATATGCATAAAGTTGCCCTTTGATTATTGTTATTGTAGTGCCTCCTAAAGTGGCAATGTTTTTGAGAGTAGCGGATGGTGAAGGAGAGGTGAAGGATGGTGCATTTATTGCTAACATTCTTTGTCAAGCTATTGAGGAAGTGGGCCCCAAAAATGTTGTGCAAGTTATAACAAACAATGCCAAAAATTGTAGGGCTGCTGGATTATTGGTTGAGGAGCATTATTCACACATTTTTTGGACACCTTGTGTTGTCCACTCCCTCAACCTATAATGGTACAAAAAATTGGAACCAAAATTGATTGGATCAAATAAGTGTATGTTGAGGGTGAAGTGATCCAAATGTTCGTCACCAACCACCATATTTCACAAGGCATATTTAGAACACTCTCAAAATTGCAGCTGTTGAAGGTAAGTTAAATAATAAATATGTTTCACTAACTTTTTAATTTTAATTCTAGTTTTTTTTTTTTTTTTTCCTATTTTGATTTTCAAACAAGTTGCTGAGACTTGTTTTGCCTCCAACACAATTGTGTTGAGATGACTTGTGAAGGTTTGCGAGGCACTTTATAACATGGTCATCAACCCAAATTGGTCCATATGAAGGTAAACTAGCACTACAAGTGAAGCAAAGGTTAAGAAAATGGTCCTAGATGACATTTGGTGGGATCGTGTCGAGTATCTCCTCAGTTTCACTAAACCCATGATCCGTTATACCGACATGGATAGGCCTTGTTTGGGTGGGGTATATGATGGCATCGACCCAATGATTAAGAAGATGAAAGTCGTCATAAATGCAAAAGAGCAAGATCCTAAAGAAAAATTCTTCAAAGAACTACACAAAATCATTGTAGAGAGATGGACAAAATCACCACTCCACTGCATCTTCTTGCTTTTGCATCGAGTCTCAAATATTATAGTGCTCAACTCTTTTCTGTGACAACAAGAGTTTCCCCATATAGAGGTGTTGAAGTCACTCAAGGGCACAAGATAACACTTCGCAGACTTGGTGTATGTGCATTCAAACTTGCAGCTCCTTACACACAAAGTGGCTACAAAGAAGGGGACACAAAGAAGTGGGATATCGAGCCAAAGCATATTGACTTTGATGCTTCCACTACTCACTTTGCTGCATTTGATGTTCACGATGACTATGAGCCAACTAGTGAGCATGAAAGTACTAATGCTAGTGCCAGTGACACTATTTGTGGTTCTTCTAATTTACCACTACATACATCCTCTAATATGGATGGTGATGATGATATTTTTGACGAACCATATATATTTGATCAATGATGGCTGATTGTTGACACACAACATTATTATTTTTTAACTTTAATCTATATCATGGCATTTGAGTTTGACTAATATTTGACTATTAATATGGTGGTGTATTTTGCTATGTTATTTGACTATTAATATTGTTAGTGTTTCTTAGATCAGATTAGATAATAAATTACTCAATAGAATTGCAACACATAAGACAATGAACACAACAAGATACCCTGGGAAAACCCTCCTACTCGAGGGAGAAAAACCCAGCAAATGATTCTCTTATATATGATAATGCAGTGACAGAAATCTGCTTACAACTCAGGCCCAACAATGGCCAATACAATGATAATATATTCGCCCTCCTTCAAGGTATATATGACTGCCTTCTTTTTGGAAATCGGACTGCTGCTTCTAAGGTGTGAATTCTGCTCTTGAATATAAAATGCGAACTTGCTTGAATGAATGTTTTGATACCAAAGAAAGGACCTTGTATATATACAACATAGGCGCCTCTTCATTTAGGTCGGCCTTTACATAATAAACATTTAACATGTCTTAAGGTCGGCTCAAGGTTAAGACAAGAATAGCGAACTTATAAGGGTCGGCCCTTTAGCAAATCAAATGTTTGATATAAATTAAATAGCCAAGAGCTATACATTTAATTTATCTTTTCTTCTTGGGAAGTGCAGACTGAAGCTGTCATAACATCAACACTCCCTCTTAGCTAGGGATGAACTTCCACCTGCACAAGACACATTATATTAGAATGAAAAACAAAATAGAATATCACCTCAACGTGATATTAACCATTATGGCTACTCCCATAGATGGTATTAAAGTCATTACGGATTCCCTCACGTGATGTTGTCATGGAGTCGCACACATGACATCCACCATAGCTTCTCCCAGAGGGTGGAAACAAGGGCTTTCAAATCAAATCTCTCTCAATAGAGAATTGCATTATCAAGGGCTTACACCTCAACTTTCTCTCAGCAGAGAATTGCATTATCAAGGGCTTGCACCTCAACTCTCTCTCAGCAGAGAATTGCATTATCAATCAAGGATCACAGATTACTGAGACTCTTTCTTAGTCAAGGCTGCATTCTCCACCATACCAAGTTTCTCTCGGAAGTACACAAACTTAATCCTAGCGAGAGGCTTGGTGAGAATGTCTGCCGTTTGCTCTTCAGTGCTGATATACCTCAATTGTATAGCTTTCCTTTGCACCATATCTCTAATATAGTGGTATTTGATTTCAACATGTTTTGTTCTGTCATGAAACACAGGATTGACAGAAAGCTTCACACAGCTTTGATTATCACAGTGTATAATAGTAGGCTCCATTGATTGTCCAAACAATCCTACAAGGAGCTTACGAATCCACACTGCCTCACGAGCTGCCACACAAGCTGCTATATACTCTGCTTCAGTTGTACTCAAGGCCACTGAAGACCGTTTCCTGCTACACCAGGAGATCATAGCAGTCTCCAAACTGAAGCAACAACCAGAAGTACTCTTCCGATCTGAGACACATCCTGCCCAATCAGAATTAGTAAAACCATGCAGCTCCAAATCCACGTTTGAAGAATATCTCAACCCATATCCAATTGTGCCACATAAATATCTCAGGATATGTTTAGCTGCTACAAGATGTATTTGCTTTGGTTCACACATAAACTGGCTAAGTGCACTCACTGCATAGCAAATATCAGGTCTAGTGCTAACTAGATACATTAATGAACCAATCAATTGTCTATACATCGTAGAATCCATTGGTTCTGAACTAGCTGCAGCTTCTTTCAACTTATCTAAATTAGTCTCCATGGGTGTACACATAGGTTTGCAGTCAATCATACCAAACCTTTTGAGAATGTCAACAGTGTACTTCCCTTGACTTAGAATCATCTCATCTGGCTTTTGCCAAACTTCTAAGCCAAGAAAGTAATGCATAAGACCTAGATTCTTCATCTCAGACTCTGAAGCTAATTCCTTCTTGCATTTTAGAATTAGATGTTCTTCACCAGTAATGATCAAGTCATCAACATATAAAACCAAAATTAATGCTTCACCATTAACTATTTTGAAGTAGAGGTTAGAATCTGCATCATTCTTTGAGAAACCCAAACTTGAAAGATAATGATCAATTCTTTCATACCAAGCACGAGGAGCTTGTTTAAGACCATACAAGGCCTTCTTCAGCTTGTAGACATGAGACTCTCTCCCATGCACCTCAAATCCTTCTGGTTGCTCAATGTAAACCTCTTCTTCTATTATGCCATTCAGAAAAGCTGTCTTTACATCCATTTGGTGAATCTTCCATCCTCTAGATGCAGCAATAGCAATGATGGTTCTAACAGACATGTGTAACGAGCCACAGGAGCAAAAGTTTCTTCATAGTCAACTCCCTCTTTTTGTGAGAACCCTCTAGCCACAAATCTAGCCTTGTGTTTCTCAATGCTCCCATCAGCTGCATGCTTGATCTTGAAGAGCCACTTAGAAGACACCACAGATTTGTCTTTGGGTCTAGGAACTATATCCCAAACATCGTTCTTAAGTATAGACTGATACTCCTCAATCATGGCATCCTTCCATACTTGTTGACTAGAAGCTTCTTCAACATTTGAAGGCTCTGACTCAATAATCTGACTCATCAAGGCAACATAACTAGAGAACTTGTGAGGTCTCTTGCTTTCTCTGAAGGCTCCTCTTGGGGCTGCAAACCTTTCTGCTTCCTGCATTGTCTGCGAGCCCAAAGAGGTCTTTTCTTTCCAATCACAATGTCTAGAGGCCCATCAGTAGGATCCAAAGGCTCAGCTGGATCAATATCTTCTTTAGGTTTTGTATCCTTCCTTCAGATTCTCTGGAATATGGTCAACTTCCATATCTTGAGGAGGTTCTTCTTCATCGATCTCCATAGGAGTGCCTTTGGACCTTCTATAAGCAACATCTTCCTCAAATGTGACGTCTCTACTAATCTCAATAGACTTCTGTCCTGGAATGTAAATCCTGTAAGCTTTTGATGTCTCACTGTAGCCTACAAGAATTCTTTTCTTCCCAGAAGGTTCTAGCTTTGTTCTCTTTTCCTTTGGAATATGAACATAGATTGGACAGCCGAAGATCCTCAAATGACTAACTTCAGGCTTCACGCTTGAGAATGCTTCTTCAGGAGTTTTATTCTCTAAGATCCTGTGGGGACTCCTGTTTTGAACATAGACAGCTGTTCTTGATGCTTCAGCCCAAAGAGAGATTTGTAAGTCTTGATCATGGATCATAGCTTTCACTACTTCCACAATAGACCTATTCTTCCTTTCAGCAATACCATTTTGTTGTGGATTATAGGAACACTCAACTCCCTCTTAATCCCTGCTTCAATACAAAAGTCTCGAAATGTGCCAGAAGTGTATTCTCCACCATTATCAGATCTCAATACTTTGATCCTCTTCCCAGACAGATTTTCAATCTGTGCTTTGAATTCTCTGAATCTATCTAATACTTCTTCTGATTCTTTAGATCTCAAAAAATAAATCCAAGTCTTTCTAGAGTAATCATCAATGAAAATAATATAATACAAGAAACCACTAGATGATGCAATAGACATTGGACCACACAAATCAGAATGAATGAGATCAAGAATACATTTAGATCTACTTTCACTAGAATGAAACGTACCTTTTTTGTTCTTGCCTAGGGCACATCCCTTGCATGTACCTTCATGTTCTTGATCGAATTTCGGAAGACCGGTGACCATCTTCTCCATGATAGGTAGAGCACGAAAGTGAATGTGAGCCAATCTTCGATGCCAAAGATCACACATGCTGGTACTGTTATGCACAAGTGCTTGAAGAGGACAAGTGCACAGCCTGTAGAGACATTCATGTCTAACCCCAATCACTTGAGCAGATTTGAAGCTGGAGTTCTTTGCCCATATAAGAACTTTCCCTTTAGAGAAGGCAACTTGATAACCCTTGTCTTCTAATGCTGAAATTGAGACAAGGTTCCTCTTTATCCCTGGTACGAACAGTACATCATTCAACTCCAAAGAAATTCCAGAATCCAAGTGAAGAGTGGAATTTCCAATCCCTTTTACAGAATATCTAGCATCATCTCCAATAACAACTTGATCACTGGAGTTGCTTTCCATTAAGTTTGAAAGGTGACCTCTGAACCGGTGATGTGCCTAGAAGCACCACTATCAATCAACCAAGTGTTAGAGTCAGTAGAAACATTGCTAGACAAGGCTGAATAAAATAGATAATCACTGGAGTCCTTTTGTGGAGCGACTTCTTCAGCATCTGCAGTGGAGGCTTGAAGCTTGGGTCGTTGAGGGCAAACCCTCACAAAGTGACCATACTTATCACAATGAAAACATTGAATCTTGGACATGTCTCGTTTCCTTTTGAAGGTAGGAGCATCATCATTTCCATCTTCTCGATTCCTCTTGAAGAATCCTTTCTTAAAGCCTTTTCCTTTGTTTGATGAATGAGAGGCAAGAACTTGTAATTCTTCATTCTTTGAGCTTTGACCAATTCCTCTTGCTGTTAGTCTTGACTCCTCTTGAATGCAGTCAATCCTCAATCGATCAAACTTGGGAAGTTCAGATCTTGCACTGATTCCTTGAATGAATGCCTCCCGTGAAAGCGGAAGACCATTGAGAGCAAGCATAGTCAGTTCTTTATCATCAATCATGTGACCAATAGTGGAGAGCTGATCTTTTATCTCTGAAATCCTCATGAAGTATGTAATAACAGATTCTCCTTTCGCCATTTTCACATGATGAAGTTGTTGCTTCAGTGCAAGGGCTCGACTGGTGTTGTTGATTTCGTACATCTCTTCCAAGGTTGTAAACATCTCTCTTGCTGTATCCAACTTGAAAATAATTGGTACAATATGATCCTTGACGGAATCAACCAATACTTTCTTTGCCCTAGTGTCTTTCTTTCTCCATTGCAGCTTCTCTTCTTCCCCCTCAGGTTCGGGAACTTTTGTTTTCACAAACTCAGCCAAATCATTCTCTTCCAAAGTTAGCATGAACCTGAACCTCCATGATGTGTAGTTCGAGATCCCTTCGAGTCTATCCTCGATTTTCAGACCGTTCACCATCTTGAGAAATTTAGAAGATAGACTGAAAAGAAAAGATAATGAGAGTTGCAAACTAACAGATCTGAATCTGATCACGATCTTTTTCACACCCGCTCTAATACCATGTAAGTGTTTCTTAGATCAGATTAGATAATAAATAGTTCAATAGAAATGCAACACATAAGATAATGAATACAACAAGATACCCTGGGAAAACCCTCCTCTTGAGGGAGAAAAACCCAGCAAATGATTTCTCTTATATATATGATAACACAGTGACAGAATTCTGTTTACAACTCAGGCCAACAATGGCTAATACAAGATAATATATTCGCCCTCCTTCAAGGTATAAATGACTGTCTTCTTCTGAAAATCGGACTGCTGCTACTAAGGTGCGAATTCTGCTCTTGAGTATAAGGTGCGAACTTGCTTTAATGAATGTGTCAATACTAAAGAAACGACCTTGTATATATACAACATAGGCGCCTCTTCATTTAGGTCGGCCTTTACATAATAAACATTTAACATGTCTTAAGGTCGGCTCAAGGTTAAGACAAGAATGACGAACTTATAAGGGTCGGCCCTTTAGCAAATCAAATCTTGGGAAGTGCAGACCGAAGCTGCATACATCAACAGTAACGAAACTAATAAATAAATTAGTAATCCACTTCTATCAATTAAGATGTCAGCTTTCTAGGTCTTAGAAAAAAAGGCAATGCAGATCGTGACAGTCCACAATGGCGAGCAGACCATAAGTTTTAGAAAAATGGCTGCACTTCAATCTTCAAACCTCTTTGGCTTTGTCTTGCATGGTCATACTAGCAAAACAGAAAACATTTCAGTGCCTTTGCTTGGAAATCCTCTGTCTTTACCCTCCTTTCATTTTCATATTAACATGCTCTGATACCACATTGAAATGGTAAATGTGTAGGAAACAATAATATACCATGATTGAAGAAGATGAAAACAATGTAATATTATTTTCACAGGATTGATCAATTGACTTGACTTAGAATACAATGGTTTCCATAAAGCCTCAACCATTTCCCATAAACATCTACCTATCGTCTAGCAAACCACTCTACCCAACAATATTAATAAAACATACTAACCAACTAACAATCATATATTTCATATCTATTACCTACTAACCATACCAACTAAGATGTAATATTTCCAACGTTTATTTTCAATTTTGTATTTATAGTTTCTTTCCAAAGGTCCGGTCTTAAGAAAGTGTCTAACACAAGAAACAACCAACTTGAGTGGATCATCCATATTAAAGATGTCCTCTTCTGCCTTAAGATACACCATTCATCCAGCAGAATCTATAAAATAATTGTAAATAAATATTCTTCTGCATAATTGTGCTGAAGGGATGACTACCAAACTTATTTTGAAGCTATCTATAGTTTTCCCATAACAAAACTTCAAGCTTTGCTATTGTAACATTACTAATGCCTATCCAACAAATTGTTGAGCACACAACTCTTTGTAATATTAGTGTTTCTTGTTGAAATTGTGAAACATTCACAAAGCAGGGATCAAACAGCAAATAAGAACACCTTCCACGCATGAGAGCTGCAAACAATGATTTGCTATTTTCGCAAAAAGAAAAACTTACAAAATTGAATAATGCAAAGAAGGATAATGCTTATAAGAGAAAAGCCTAAATGAGAAAGAGATTAGATCATGACAAGTGTTGTCATCCTATGTAATGGGGCATAATGATCTAATAATAGTTCAATCTAATAAAAGAAAAAAACACTCCTAAGTTTAGGTTAAGTGCATAAAGTGAAATTAACCTAATAATCAATTAAAGATTAATTAATTAATAGCTAATAAATGTTTACTCTAAAGCCCCCTTTAAGTGTAATTTAGGGAGTAGCTAAAAAACTCTAAAAGCGAATGCATAAAAAAACAAAGAATGCATGAATGGATCTTGACAACAAGGCTTGATGAGACACCTATGTACAAACAATCTAATCTCTCATAATTAGAGAAAAAGAGAAAACCTCATGGAAAAATCTCCTCTCTAAAAGAGAGAAAGTTGAATGAAGGACTAAAAAGTCTCCAAAAAAAATATCCCAAAAAAACTAGGAACATGAAGAACATTGTTGAAGCATGGAGAAGCTGTAGACAATTGTCGAAAGATGACTGCTATAGTGCTGAAATGAAGAACCTTCTTTGAAAATACATGATGATCAAGATCAAGAAGACAAGAATCTGCATGTGTGCCCCCAATGACACTACTTAAACAATGATTAGATGACAAACAAAGGAAAACATTTGACAATTGATATACAAATGGCAAATGAATTTGCATAAGTGACCCCAATGACACACTACTCAACCATGCAAGATGCAAGTTGAAAATACAGGTACCAATAGTTTGGAGAACATTGATCAAGTGAAAATGGAAGGTCACTTCTAGAAATAGGAATGCAAGAGTGTCCATATGGTAAGTGTTCCATCTTATCGAAATGCATGGGTAACCAACCGTTGCATCCACCTAACACATAGGAACAAATATGAGGTACATAGTTTATTCCAAAACAAAACCAAGAAAGCATTAGTACCAACAGTAAGGGAGAGCCATGAGAGGTCCCTTGAAATTGTGTCACCAAGAAGTGCATAAAGGAGAATAAACATTTGAACATGCACATGAAAGTACTTGCAACTGAAAAAGGGTGTGTAAACCAAGACACACACGTATGAGGCAAGAATCACTAAGATTCGTTGTTGTTGTGGAAGGGACACTCACTTGAAAAAGGTGTGATGGCAAAATAAAGGCACAACACAATCTCCCAATGACACTTTATAACATAGTGCAAGTACAAAAAGACACAACAGGATGTGCGGAATTCCAAAAAACTACACCAGAGTAACACTTTATCTCAGTGTGTCTACAATTAGAAAAGTGTTTACAAAAGATGTCTACAATGCCCAAATAAGACAAAATGTTGGAAATACATGTAGAATAGCCAAAAACAAGTCATCCCATGCAAACAAAAAGTTTCTAGGAGCTGAAACGTCCAAGTAATTTACCAGAATGTGAAAACACAAAAAATGAATAAAATGCACTTGAGGAAAAATCTGAAAAAAGTGCATGGATAGTTGTGAAGAGCCTTGAAAGACCTTTCCAATGTTGCAAGAATTGTGAAAAATAGATAAATTGGTCAAAATTTGTGAGCTCCAGGAGTGAAAACAACACTTTTGAATTCAATAGGTTGTAAAATGCACCAATAGCAAAATCTGGTGATGAGACCCACACCATTGGAAAATATGTGGAACTAGCTTTCTAACGATATCTCGTTTGCCTGTTTTTGACACCGTATGCATAAGTTATAGCGAAAAGACAAGAAAAAAACTCCTTTAGGTCAAATGGAGGCTAGGAAGGGGGCTTGTGGGCGTCCGTACTATTGACGTCTGCATGATGTTAGCCAATATTCCTTTCGTTGGCAAACAAATCGGTTGTCGGTAAAAGAAGTTGTTCACCAGAATGTATCAACTGTCGAAATATTTTGAAAAGATTCTCTTTGGTCGGATAAAAGTCGCTTGTCGTCAAAAAAGTGATAAAATAGTTGTCAAGGACCCATTGATCGTTGGTAGTCTAAGGACTGTTGGTAGCCTAAAAGTTGTTGGGTGGCATGCAAACCCCAAGCATAATAGGTGTTGGCACTAGCCTTAAGCGCTAAGGTTAGTACAACGCTTATGAATGCTTTTAATTTTTTTGAAAAAATTGTCGTACTGTATGGGTTGTACATGATTTGCTTCAAAAACTCCCATCAACAAAAATGCTTAAGTTTTGTTTTTGAAAAAATCGTTGTACTGTATGGGTTGTACAAGGTTTGCCTTAGAAGCTCTGTCGGTGAATATAGGAAAATTTATAGTCAAAATTTATCCGTTTGGCCTCTTGAATGCAATAGTGAGGTTTGTTTTGCTCCAACATGCACCAAAAAAATGTCCAAGTCCAAAACCTACAAAAAAAAAAAAAAGATTCTAGATTTGATGCTCTCGTATCCCTAGTTGAAGAAAACCCTCAAAATTTGAGAGGGTTTGTTGAATCCACGCTTTGATACCATGTTGAAATTGTGAAACACACACAAAGCAGGATCAAACAACAAATAAGAACACATTCCATGCATGAGAGCTGCAAACAATGATTTGCTATTTCCTCAAAAAGAAAAACTTAAATCATGACAAGTGTTGTCATCCTACATAATGAGACATAATGCTCTAATAATAACTCAATTTAATAAGGTGAAATTAGCTTAGTAATCAATTAAAGATTAATTGATTTAAAGCTAATAAATGATTACTCTAATATTTCTTACTTGAAAGTGTAACATTGAAGAAAACATGCTAGAGATATAGCTGGATCCAAAGCCAATTCCAATATTTAAGCCCAAGGAAAATAAACCCAACTATTAGGGATTAAAATTGTGGCTAAACAAGCCTTTTAAATGAATTCTCTCATAAGGATGAAGCCATGTAAGTTATGTTGCCCCTTGACTTTGCACCTAGGGCATACAAATTAAGGCATCTATTGAGATATAGAATCTCCTAACTTTAGGTGAATATCTTTCACTTGATTGGTTAATCCCTTATCATATCTAACGAGTGCATTTGATTGCTTATGTGTAGACTTTTATTTTCAAAATTTGGAAGGCTGAAAATGAATTTTTGAAAGAGCTTTGGTTAAAATTGGAAATTAGACCTAGTAACTTCATCAGTTTGGCAGCATAATATCACTAGATTGATCTTTCACAAAAGATTTAATAGAAGTGGGAAGCAGAAGATTGAAATAAATTGCAGAGAACACTAAGCATTAATTCCACAATAGGTGTTAATGGCATTGATGTGAGCGCCATCAAGAAGAATTTGCACATTAAAATTTGCAGCAAGGAGGGAAAACAAATTGACTAAATCTTTTGTGAGATATTAGACAGCCAAGAATTCATTAATATGAAATTTCTGTGAAAAGAGAGTCCTCGATACAATAAAACCTTCGAAAGGCACCAAATTTAACAAATTAGGATGTTTAGCCAAAACTTTAAAAGAATTACAAACCCAAAGGGGGAAAATCCATAGTCCCCAGACTCTAATTTTTACTGAATAAATGCTCTAACAATAGGCTCATCGAATTTTGCATACCAAACAAGGGATGGTAAATTTTACTGAGGAAACACAGAACAAGACAAGTGAAGAATCCAAAAGTCCTTCATACTAATTTATGAAGCTCACAAAAGATTCAAATTCAAGAGACTCATCCAAAAAGACTTCTCCGTCTTTCTTGTATGCTCCTCGTTTATCCAATTTTCAATTAGCAGTGGGGAAGTTTTCTTGAAAGAGAAAAAGTGGCAAGGATAAATGCAGGTTGCTAATTGTGATTGCAATGCAATAGTTGAAATTGTTGGTGGGGTCAAACTTACTCAAACAGGCAATTGGAGCTTTGAGCTCTAGGACCATTGATTTATATTTAATCTTTAATTAAATGGTTCAGATATTGTGCCGTCATTGGCAAATCTTTAGCCTAAGCATTGGAGAGGTATACTGCGTTATTGACCATTAGTTTAACTTTTATTTGATGGTGAGAAAGCTTTAGAGGAGTGAAAGTATGAGAATGGAATGAGGGAGAGCACTGGCTGTAGTTTGAGATTTTGATTGGATGGTCAACAGTGTTGAGCTCTAACATTTTTCGATGTCAGAACTTGAGCAGTGGGGATTGCCAATAATAATATGATTTTGACAGTTGAGAAAGCTTTTAAGATTTTGAGAAGCACATGTGAAAATCTTTGTCTTTGTGGAGGAAAAATGTCCCTTGATCAAACTTATGATCAGATGTTTAATGCTGTTCATTTCTGACATTTTAAGATATCAGGACTTAAGGTGTGCTGATTGTCAGATCATAAACAAACGAACAGTTGGAAAAAGCATTAAATATTTAAAGCTTTCTACATTCAATGGTATGGATTGGAAAGATTAAAAGGTGAAGATCTATATTATGGTTGACTAAAACTTTTGAGGAAAGATCAAATCAAGGTCCTCAATTTATACTGAGATTGTGTTGTAAACTTGTAAATATATTACATCTATAGGTTAGACAAATAAATGATACATTAGCATGTTAGTATGCTAAACATGCTAATGTTAATTTCTAAATAAATAATCATGTTATCTTTTGTTAGTATTTAATAATGTTGCTGGTATTCTATTGTTGGGTGTGGTATTTGTGTGCAGGGGTTTCCTGTGAAATAGTTGTAGGATGGTTGATGGGAAGAGGCTTTTAAAAAGCCAATGCAAACAATGTAAAGTCTATCCTGAGTGAACATCAATATAGTATTTCATATTATTCAGAATTATTTAACTGTGCAACAATGGGGTAATAATCTGTGTATGTTTGCTCTACCATTCTCAATATGGTGTCGGAGCATCTATTGATTCTGCTCTTATGGAGTTAAAAGGAGTGGCATGAGAGGTGAAAAGAAGTTTGAATCTGCAAAACAAAATCATGAACTTGGTCACAGTTGGTAAACAGATTTGTTATGTGTTGAGCACTCCTGTTGAGTGTAATTACTTTTATTATTATGGTTTATGAACAGATAGTGGCTGTGTTTTTCAGAATAAAATGATCTGTTGTAGCATTGAAGTATGAGGTGCTGTCCTTGGTTGATAGTATTTGGAATGACTTGTTTGTTGTAGAAAGAAGATGTGGCACATCTATTCCCAGTTTTCTGAATGCAACAAGAAGCAATAGAGGCATTCGATAGACAACAACACAGGAGTGCAAAATAAGAGCCCACTACAAAATAGATTGCCACCATCAAAATGAGATACAGCTGTGTGCACACAGCCTGCAGAATTACTTCTGAGCAAGGTTAAGGGGTGCCAAGTGGATTTCACTATGCTCACAAATCTTCATCTGTGTGTAAGAAGAATTTTAAACTTGTTTGGCTTCAAAGTCTCACTCTGGACAACCCAGGTGCTTGATTTAGTCTGAGGTAGCAGTTTATGATGTGTACGTAATAATATATGGCATAAGGTCGTATAAATTTAGGCGAATCATATAATTTCAAATCTTCAATACACATAACAAGTAGCATTGTGTTTGAGCAAGTGAGGTTTATGTTGTTTTAGGGTTCATTTTATTTTTTATCTTTTTTGGTCTCATAAAGACAAACTGAAATAAAGCTTGTTAAAAGATTTGTTCAGAGTGATAGGTTGTCCTATTGGTAAAAGCATTGTTTGAAGTTTATTGGTGTATATTTCAAAATCCCTTGAATAATCTTTTATGCACCCAAAGATAGTGTGAAGGTTTAATAGATTAATTCTATTAAAAATTCCAATCTCAAACTGCAGAAATGAACACAAGTACACAACAATTTAGACCTTGAAATCTTCTTTGCATTCCTTCAAAAGTTTACAAGGAAACCTCCACAACTGTCAACTACAGCTGCATGGAATGATTACATTGGATTGAGTTATTGAACTTCTATCTTGCATCTATCTTTATATTATTTAGCTAAAAAATCTTATCTTCCAAAATAGAAATCTTATCTCACATAGGGGATAATTTGGAAGATAAATCTAAATTATTAGTGATTATCTACACTTTATTAGAGTTAATTAACTAAATAAAAGACCTTCACTTTAATCACTAAAGTGAATTACAAAATAGAAATAACTCAAACTACTTCCATCTTCACATTGAACCTGTGCAGAAGTTCTTAATTGAGCTAAAAGCTCAACACTCCCTCTTAGCAAGGAAGGAATTTTGCACCAATCTAAGTTTGTCTTTGCATGCTTCAAATGTCCCTTTTGCTAAGGGCTTGGTTAGAATATCAGCTGACCATTGATCCACTGCTTCCTAGAGGTTGAAAGACTCAATGAAGTTACTCATCAATGCTATGTAGTCAGGAAACTTCTTTGGAGGCCTACTCTCCCTGAATGTGCTCCTAGGAGCCTCAATATGCTCCTGAGCATCCCACAATGTCTGTTTAAACCATTGAGGTCTCTTAACAAAAGAAGAAGGGGCTGAAGTTTCTCCCTCCTCACCTAAAGGTTACTGCTCTGAGCTAGAAACAATTGGAATTTTTGGAGATCTAACCTTCGAAGCTTCTTGCTCCTCATCCTCTATTATTGGAATGAATTCTTGAGGTTTTCTAGATGCAAAGTCTTCCTCAAACTTGACATCCCTGTTGACTACAACTTTCC